>QRDG01001574.1:600889-948882 GCA_012064385.1 Puccinellia tenuiflora
AGCTTTCAAGGTCAAAGCGTCACCCGCCTGCGGCTCTTCTTCGGTCGTCTTCGCAGTTTGCTCGAACACGGGAGCAGAAGTGTGCTCCATCCCTGGAGGCGAAGAACCAACAGCGCCAGTACGGTCGCTGCGACAAGATAACTCAATTCAAGGACTCGCAAAGTCAAAAAGTGCACTCGGCAAAACAAGGTGATGGTTGCAAGACTAACCTAGTGACATCCAGATCATCTTCGCTGCCCAGGGAAACGGAGGGCATCCTTGCGAATTCAGTCGGCAGTGCAGAGCTGAGAGGAGGCACGACCGAAAGCTCCGCCGGGTCGCTCGTGTGCCTAGCACCCGAGGACGACCCGCTCGTCTCCTCTTTGTCCTCCACGGCCGTTTCCTTCAAGGGCGACGACGCCGAAGCAGAGTCGCCATTCTTTCGCTTCAGCTGCTTTAACAGTGGCTCCTCATCTTCATCGTCCTCCTCCAACTCCTCACTTCGAGAAGTGGTGGAGGGAACTTCATCGTCATCAACCCCATCCTCCTCCAGGACCTCTGCCTCTTCATGAGGTCCATTCTCCATCAACGGAGGAAGGCTGACAAAGCTGGAACGACCCTGTCAAAAAAAATCGGGTCAGACAAAAGAAGATTTTGACAGAACATACAAGACAGAAGCAAAACAAAAGGAAGCTTACCTCAGGCATAGGGTTGTTCGGCCCATACGGCTGGGCCGGGCACTTGACGTTGCACGGATCGGCGGCTCGGAGACTGGTGATGCTCCTCACCTTCGACTCAACTTCGTCATCGTCGAGTTCATTACCGTGCTCAAGCGCCCACATCGTGTGGACGCGAGCGTGGAGCGGCTGCACCCGAAGCCTGAAGAAGGTGGCATGAGATGCACCCCACCTGTCTCGCGCCCAAGGCTCTTCAGCAGGCTACGGAGAAGCGCCAGCAAGGGTTGAGTCGCCTCCCTGTCCTCCTTCGACAGCGGGTGCGCCCATGCCTTCGTCTTCCGCAACTCGCGATCAGCAGCGAAGGCAAGAAGCCCCTCCTGGTAGCACCTGACGTAGAACCACTTCTTCTGCCAGCCTTGGACGGAGTCGGATTTCTTCATCTGGAAGTAGGCGGTGTCGCCACGCACCTGGATGCCGAAGCCGCCCACCGGGTACACTTGCCCGCTCTTCCCCACGTTCCTCCTGACGAGGAACAGCGACTTCCACAGCAGCCAGTGGGGTGCGATCCCCAAGAAGCACTCGCAGAGCACGATAAATCTCGCGATGCTCAAGACGCTATTGGGAGTCAGATCGTGGATATGAATCCCATAAGCATACAGGAGCCCACGAACGAAATCGTGGAGGGGGAACCCGAAACCCCGCGGAAGAAAATCCACGAAGCACACGCGTTCCCCCTCGCGAGGGGCAGGAAATACCTCCTTCCCTGGAGCGCGCACCGCCACCTGGTCCGCCAGTGGTAGCAGTCCCTACGCGCGGAGGGCCTCGAGATTGGTTTTCTTCACCGACGACTTTGTCCAATCGCTGTCGGGCTTCTTCATCACGCTAGCCTCGGCGGCGGCGACGGCGCCGGCGGCAGACTTCCCCCTCTTCATCGCAGCCTTGCTCATGGAGGATGGGGAGGAATCTAGCAGAGGAGCAGCAATGGAGGAGAGAGCAGTGGAGACGACGGCGAAATGGGGATGGAATGAACTGCTCCCCACCGCGCGGTGAAAAATATATACCGCGGGGTCAGTTCATCCTTGCCGTTCCCCACGAAACTGCTCTCCACAACCTCATCTGGCCGTCCACGTGTCGCGCAGAGATGGCAACCGTCGCCGCCCACGCCGCCCACTACGCGCGGGAATCGAGGCGCCATCATCACGCCACGAAATTTTCGCGCCCAACGGTCAAATCAGTCAATACTGACACTGGGACCACCCTGTCACGTCCCATCGGACGCAGAGTGCGCCGAAAATGTCAGCGCTGACATCACCTGCGGAGGCGTAGCAAGTAAGCCAATGGGCTGATGGAGCACCCGGATAGTTCATTCGAGTGCAACAAAGATACAGTAAGCTCTAAGAGCTGAGTAGACTCGACAAGTCCATTCGAGTGCAAAAAAAATACAGTAAGCTCCATGAGCTGAGCAAAACTTAAGCAGTAAGCCAAACCGACCGAGTACAAAGTAAGTCACGCAAAGCAAGTTGCGACTCCATCAATTCGAGTCTCTTCTTCACTCCCATCGGGAGCGGGCTTTTCGACTGAAGAAAAAATTGAGTTTAACCTCAATTGCAAGCAATTCAGCTTAATCTCGGGGGCTACTCCCATCGGGAGCGCTGTTCGCGCTCCCGAATGACTCAGAACAATCGCAGTCGAAAAATCACCGACCAAAGCAATACTCGCAGTTTTTACCCTGCAGTCGATGTTTCGACTAAGTAATCCTCCATAAGCCCTAAAAGGCTGGAGTCGAACATTTTATTTGTTCCTTTCAGGAACCTGCTGGCGTGCCCAGAAGGAAGGAGTCCTTTACCCGACTCTACGATTCGACTAAGCACTCGGGGGCTACTGTCGTGGGGTTGCTCTTTGACTACCCCACGGTGGTGATACCTGGGTCACGCCAAGTCCATCAACCCTATGGCGAGGGCTCAAGGAAGGCCCAAGGAGGACGACGTGCGGCCCAAGATAGTCCGCGTTAGGTGATCAGCTTCGTTCATCCTGTAAGTGCCATCGGCACCGTTCACCCGAGACCTAGCCTATCATATAAAGGCTAGGAGGGTCCCTCGTCTAGGGTAACGCCAACACATACGCTCACGCTCATAGCCGCCATCTCAAACCCTAGCGAGATTTCCATCTCGCCATTGTAGCCACGCTCAAACATCAATACCAGATAAGCAGGAAGTAGGGTATTATCCTCCGGGAGCCTGAACCTGGGTAAACGCCTTGCCTGTTAGCCGTCGTGATCATCAGCGCTCATCTCTCTCCCCCTCAATCAACCCGGGGTACTCGACCCAGGGATTTGCCGAGTCCCAGCCTCGTCACACAACACGGATAGCAGCAGGAGCATCACAAGCACAGCAGCGGGATGGGAAGCAACACACACGGGTCGGAGATGGACTCGAGCACATGGACAGAGCGCAGCAGGAAGGAGGTGCGGGGCGGAGGAGCACGGGACGGCCGGCGGCGGCTCGCATGCGCGGAGGAGGCGGCCGAGCGGTGACGAGGGAGAGGAGGCGAGGGCAGGCGGCGGGCCGCGGGTGGAGGAGCAGGGCGGGGATGGAGCTCCTACGGGGGAGGAGAAGGGGAGAGGGTGCGACGGAGAGGAGGTGGGGCAGGGAAGCCAGAGGGGACAGAGGCGACTGGCCGGTGGCCGTCTAGAGCTGCAGCAGCGAGGTGGAGGCCGCGGGGCACGGTGTATCGGCACGTGCGGGGAGAAAGAGGAGTGGCCGGGAGAGAGAGAGAGAGGAGAGGAGCATGGTCAACGGGAGAGCTCGAGGGAGGAAGGGAGACGGCGAGGAGAGCCGGCCGGGACGGGGCTCGATGGGGAGCTCGGGTGCGGGGTTATGCAGGAGGTCGGGGTCGGAGGGAGAGCACGCTAGGGTGGAAAGGGAGAGAGCAGGAGAGAAAAAGAAAAAGGGAGGAGAGAAAAAAGAGGGAGGAGGGGGAAAAGAAAGAAAGAGAGTTGGAAGGGCGTCTTCACGAAACCGGAAAAAGGGCAGAGGGTGGCTGCAAGAAGGCAGGGGGTGGGAAAGGAAAACTGCCAGGGGGAAACCCTAGGGTTTGGAGGTTAGGTCGGCTTGGGCCGGCTTTGGGCTACTCTCTCTCAATTCTCAAAAAAAATTCTTTTGCAAATTAATTTTAGAAAAAGGAGATGACTGTTTCGGTAAAACATTTTCTGACAATTTTAGAAAAAAAATAGGGTTTAATAAAATAATTTTTGTTGCCAAAATATGCGATGCAATGTTGCTGATGTCATGATAATGCAAAAGGAAAAACAAGTAATTTCTAATTTGGGTAAAACCCCGGGACATTAAAACCGACACCACTAACAAGGGATCTCGCCCAGAGATCCACGCTACCGCCGGGGGGAGAAGAGCGGGGTTAACTATTGAATCTTCTCGCACCACGTTGATCTTCTCGACACCACTAACAAGAGGTTCTTGCTCACGTTGATGGCGATGTTTGTCCGTAGACATCCTTTCAAAAATCCAACCTATTAGGTAAAAGGATAAGATATCGTCCACCCACGAAGATGCTATGACCAGAAGATAGGTAAGATAGAAGATTTAAATCACACTAGATAAGAGGAGGAATAGAATAGAGGTAATGAATAAACAAGAATCCTATTGAGATATTTTCCAAATAATCTTTAGTAAAATAGTTTGGACACTCTACAAACAACGCTCGTTAGCTAGGTTATCCTACAGGCAGACTGGACCCGCGGGGTATCGAAAAACCATGTCTCTGATACCACTTTGTAACGCCCCCCGGATCGGTACTATGCAGGCTTCAGCGATTCTCGGTAAATCCGCATAATAACGATCCTAGGACGCCCACCAAGCATAACGTGCACGTCGCAACACACACGTTATGCGGGTGGAATTGTGATAACATTACAACAGTTCTCGATGGAACCCACAAAAGAACATATACAACAACGACTCACCGAGTCAAGAACAAGAGATACAATACAAAGATCCAAATAACAACGAAAGCGAATTGCGTCCAACTACGGACAAGATACAAATGGGACTAAGAGTCCTGAAGATAACCGAAGGCACCATATCCCTGCCCAGGCCAAGCCGAAGGGATTCCCAAGCTAACGTCCTCAGACTTCAAACCTGTCGGCTGCATTGGAATAGCAGCCCCGAAGGGGTCAGTACTATAAACAGTACTAGCAAGTAATACTCACAAGATATCAAAGTTGGAATTCTGGGGGAAGAGGGTTAGCGATTGAGGCGGCGGCAAGCAGCACTAACAACTTATAGAGACACGCTACAACTTTCGTCTAAAAGAGACAAGGTAAGAGAGCACATATGTAACCAACTATGCTAACACCAAACATAACCCAGCGAATTCCTTACCAGCCCGTTTTAAACCACGAGCAGCAAGCCCAAAGGCACTCACACAGTTGACAAATTTATGAGTTATTTATTCATGTAATCTATCTTACTAGTCAAGTTATAATCATTAGGTGCAAGTTGTCTATGATCTTTTTAGCCAGCGCATTTCACCAAGTCGTCCATAACCGCGGACACGGCTTTACGAAAAGATTTCACCCTGCAGGGATGCACCAATGAACCCACACGCATCGAAACACTCGCTTAGAGGTGTACCGGTGGAGCGTTCGACGCAATACTTCCCTTCTCTACAAACAAGTCCAGGGAGAGGTCTGATCCACCTTGAGAGTCCGGCCGAAGTTTCGAGGTGGGCCTAACCATTGCATGGACGGTGTCGGGAGGCACACTCATACGATTGCCCTCCTTCCACATGCGATAAACGCCATGTGCCGCAAGCCCTACCGTAAGTAACCACGTGACCATCATCATCATACCTGTCGTGGGTATGGGACACGAGTACCTGCAAGGAGTCGGAGCGTGGCCCATCAAGGGGAAGCGTAGCAGGCCAACTTCACAACCAGAGTAGGATAAGGACTCACCTTGCCAACTTGTAATAGATTAGCCGAGTCCTAAGTGGACTCTACTTGTAACTTGGCCCTCCGCCTTTATAAGGAGGAGCCGGGAGCACCAAGAGAACAGCAAGATAGATCCAGAGATCCAAAGGACGACTGAGATAGAGGGAACATAGGACTTAGAGGCTCAAATCCCGACCTACACAATAGAGGAGCCGCCTCATCGGCGACTTCCACCAAGAGCATAAGGAATAAGACCTAGCCACAAACAGCACGTAGGGATATTACCGGATGATGTTTCCCGGGTCCCGAAGCTGTATAAATCTTGTCTCCCGTGTCGTTCGTCTACTAACCCACATCGATGATGCCCGCGCATACATAGTCCCGTATCTTCACCGTCGGTTTATACCATCGACATTGGCGCCCACCGTGGGGCTAAGTGCGCGTGGATTCACAATTCGATGGGTCCGATCTTCATCAACAACGGCAACAAGTTCATCACCGCGTCGATCCGACAACTCAGATACATCAAGATCTTCATCCATGCAGACGTAAGGATCATCATCAACACCGCCCTCGCGTCCAGCTGATCCGGGCATGTTGCGATCGGAATCACGACTTACCAAACAACTGCCATCGTAAGTTAATCCACCGAGTCCGATGGGGGCTTGGATTCCCAAGCTGGCCAACTCGCCGCAAAGAGCTAGCTGCGGATCCAATCCCAAGGAAACACAGACCGAGTGCTACTAGTACTCATCTGAATCAAGCAAGCCATATACGAGCTGTTACGAATTACGAGCCACCACCAGCACGGAGTATTATCTATACTCGCACAAGGATCGAAGGAAGGTAAACAAAGAAGAGAAAAGAAGCAAAGGAGGGTCACGTGGTACACCTCAACTTGACTGATCAAAAAAAAAGAGAAGAACCGATTACTAGTACTACTCGGACAAGCCAATCAGAGGAAGGAAGAGAGCGGTCAGGTGGCTAGCTTGATCTTGCATGGTCATCACGCGTAAAGAAGAAAAAAAAAAGAGTTCCGCGAACTCAGACAACACGCGAGCTGGCGACCGGGTCAAGAGGACTCGGATGGCTCCCACAAGATCGACTCCGGCTACACCAACTTCAACCAGTCGACCCGCGATTCGCCGACTCGCAAGCATCATCGGCTACAGAAAATAAACAGCTAAGTCGCCTTTTTATTTAAATTTCATATTTTATTCATTCAGTTAAATTATATAAAGTCAGTCCCCTTTAAATTAAATTCCGAGTTAAATCCGGGAGCTACATATCCGGTTTATGAAGAAATTGCAGAGATAATCCAGAAGATTACAGAGTAAGTTTTAATAATGCAAGGGGCTAGTGTAAGTTGAGTTTCATTATTATTTCAGAAAATTCTAGGTGGCATATCAATTTGATCCTTGTAGGCTTAATTATAGCCAAATCTCAAAGTTGGGTTCTTTAAAAACCCACCATGGATTTCTAAAATGTCGAGCTCTCAAATAGCTCGCAACAGATTTTTCAAAGTTGAGCTACCTATTACTCGCAACGGATTTCTTAAATCGAGCTCTCTATTGCTCGCAACGGATTTATCAAAGTAGAGCTATCTAATGCTCGCAATGGATTTCTTAAAGTCAAGCTCTTTATAGCTTGCATCGGATTTATTGGAAAGATTTGTTTTATTTACACTCATAAAGGGATTTCTAAAAAATATCAATGTTGCTATACTGCAAGCTTATATATCATCAACGCCAAGAGCGTCCAAATGAGTTAGCACCACAGAAGTGCTTCAGCAAAGATTAGCAAAGGCCCAGAGAGCTATGCAACTATTCATTATGATCAAAGGGATAAAGCCGGCTTCTCTACAGTAAGAGTTTTGTCGAGACACCTAGCAAGTGCGCCTTTATTAACTTTGATCATTAGGTCCTTGGGGGCTTGTCTTTCAGAAAAATTCAAGCTTTAGACTCATGGACCTGGCAAAGAAGCCAACTTGTTCCTGATTTTAGCTGATAAGTTAGATGCAACCCGCACAATATGGACAATCTACAGGCATGACTTGTTTCGAACTCCTATGAGGCCTAAAGGACTTAGGAGATTGCGATCTTGTCAGCACAAGCTGTTAGAAAAGCCATGCGGGGCCTACTTATTCATCAGTATAAATTCAGAAGGGTTATAAGAACCAAATCAGCTTAAACATCAATCAAGTTCAAAAAGTTTTAGCTCCGAGTCGTCGCAGGCAAACAACACGGCACTTGGGGGCTACATGTTATCAAGTTTTCAGTTTAAGTCAAAGGGAAGTTCAGAGTTGGGAGCTCCAAGTTGTCGCAGGCCAACAACTCGGCGCTTGGGGGCTACTCACGGATCAGGTTTTTCTACAAGTTAAGCAACAATCAAGTTCAAAAAGTTTTTATCTCCAAGTTGTCGCAGGTTAACAACCCGGCGCTCAGGGGCTGCACCGTTCAAAGCTTAAGGACATGAGTTATACATCAAGGAGTCCCGAGTCATCGCAGGCAAACGACCCGACACTCGGGGGCTACATCATCTGAAAGTTATGAGTTATCAATACAATGCTCCAAGCTGTTACAAGTTAACAACTCGGTGCTTGGGGGCTATACATATACCGGTGTAAACAAGCTCGAGCAAAATCATACAACTCATCAAAAGGACTCGGAGAAAAATTTTGACTCGCTTCAAAACGAGCCGCCAGGAGAACCCGGCAACATCTACACCAACAACTCAGCAACATCTCCGCCAACAACCCAGGAACGTCTACATCGACGACTCAGCAACATCTACATCGACAACCCGGAAAAATCTACATCGACAACCCGGCAAATGCTAAGTCAGGTGCTGCGACATCATCGACATCTACGACTCGGCAAGTACTACATCAACAAGCCGGAAAACAACTCGGCACGGACTCCGTGTCCCAAGAAGATAACATTTACAACAAATCAAGACCTTTCGCATGAATCTACAAGTCACCAGAAAGCTCGGGGGCTACTGTCGTGGGTATGGGACACGAGTACCTGCAAGGAGTCGGAGCGTGGCCCATCAGGGGGAAGCCCAGCAGGCCAACTTCACAACCAGAGTAGGATAAGGACTCACCTTGCCAACTTGTAATAGATTAGCCGAGTCCTAAGTGGACTATACTTGTAACTTGGCCCTCCACCTTTATAAGGAGGAGCCGGGAGCACCAAGAGGGACAAGCAAAATAGATCCAGACGACTAAGATAGAGGGAACAGAGGACTTAGAGCCTCAACTCCCGACCTCCAAAATAGAGGAGCCGCCTCATCGGCGACTTCCACCAAGAGCATAAGGAATAAGACCTAGCCACAAACAACACGTAGGGATATTACCGGATGATGTTTCCCTGGTCCCGAAGCTGTATAAATCTTGTCTCCCGTGTCTTTCGTCTACTAACCCACATCGACGATGCCCGCGCGTACATAGTCCCGTATCATCACCGTCGGTTTATACCATCGACAATACCTGCTCATCAACATCGTCGTACACGCGCAAATGGAAACACCCGAACTAAGTTGTGGCTCCTGGACAGGTTTGACGATCCGGTAATAGATTGCGGGGAGGCCCATAGAACTCCCACATGTGGTTAGTGTGCTCAGTCTTGGATCAGCGGAAAAGAATTCGGGTCCTAGGCGACACTAGCAGAACAAATAACCACGATTGGCCTTCCGCCGGTGCCTTATCTTTATTAAATTATTCCCATCGCAACGGAAATTAAAGATTACCATTTTAGTTGAGCCTATCTATCATAATAGAAGAAAGACTAGATAAAGAGATAACATGACTCAAGCAAAACACCTAAGCATGCACTAGGACTCGCAAGGCTAACAAGATAAACAAGCAACAAGGTAATAGGACGTGGGGGTGTGGCTATATCATGGCTGCCAGGTAAACATGCAAATAGGATCGGGACACAAGCATCGTGGCATTAGGCTAGCAAGGAACAAAAGATAGGAGGAGTAAGGGACAGAAAACAAGCAAAGATAGCAAGCAAAGAACCTGTCGTTGCTCACATCAACTCAACGGCCTATCCCGAAGAAACAACGAACACTGGAAGCGCAAAAGATGCATCTTACTACTATGGCAAAAGAATCGGCATGTTGATGACATGAATGCATGACAAATTAAAGGTGATCAAATTTTATTTCCTAACACATGGCAAAGCATTTTAAATGGGATCAGTGCACAATATAAGTGCACCGGACAAATCCCATAATTAAAGTTGGATTAATTCGACTAAATGGATAAATATTCGATGTTAATTAATTATGCATGATTGTATAAGATACGCATATAGGTAGATAGGGCTAGGGTTGGGGTCACACATTGGATCTGAGGATCTTCGAATTCGGAGAGGAAGTAGTCGACGTCGTGAAAGTGGTCGTTTTGTCCGGAGTCGAGGTAGTCGACGTCGTGGAAGTAGTCGTACTTGGAGCGTTGTCATGTCGGACCTTGGCGTTCCGGGCTTCGGGGTCGACGGGGTTCACGGTGGTCGAGGATCGAGCACCGGTTTTCACGGACACGCACGAAGGCGGCCAACGCAAAGTGGACAAGGAGAACTTGCCGCACGTCGTCGGGATACAGGCATCGGTAGTCGTCGTGGAAGCCGTTCTCGTCGTTCACGGTCGTCGGGTCGGGGAACATATCGGCTCACGGACACGGAGCCGTCGGGGAACACGGGAGCACGGAGCACGGAGACCTTGGCGGGTTCACGAATGGGAAACATCATCGGGAACGGAAGCACCACCACACGGAGAACTCGGGAATCAACCGTCTAGGAACCGGCTTCGGAAATGGGGACACGCACACGGCATCAGAAAGGGCACTGGGTTTATACGGGCATTGTGTCAAACACGTTGCGGGCGGACGACACGGA
Organism: Puccinellia tenuiflora; assembly: GCA_012064385.1. Lineage (NCBI taxonomy): Eukaryota > Viridiplantae > Streptophyta > Magnoliopsida > Poales > Poaceae > Puccinellia > Puccinellia tenuiflora. The sequence goes on from QRDG01001574.1 coordinate 611,395, forward strand.
GGCAAAAGGCACAGCTTCGGGGCTGAAATGGATACGGCAACGCCACCAGTCACGAACAGAGGCACGACACGGACAAAAACAGGAGCATCAGCTGCATCACAAGCACAGCAGCGGGACGGGCAGCAACACACACGGGTCGGAGATGGACTCGAGCACAAGGACAAAGCGCAGCAGGCAGGAGGTGCGGGGCGAAGGAGCACGGGACGGCCGGCAGCGGCTCGCATGCGCGGAGGAGGCGGCCGCGCGGTGACGAGGGAGAGGAGGCGAGGGTAGGTGGCGGGCCGCGGGTGGAGGAGCTGGCCGAGGATGGAGCTCCCGCGGGGGAGGAGAAGGGGAGAGGGCGCGACGGAGAGGAGGTGGGGTAGGGAAGGCAGAGGGGACGGAGGCGGCTGGCCGGCGACCGGCCGGTGCTGTGGCGGTGAGGAGGAGGCCGCGGGGCGCGGTGCATCGGCGCGTGCGGGGAGAAAGAGGAGCGGCCAGGAGAGATAGAGAGAGGAGAGGAGCAAGGTCGACGGGAGACCTCGAGGGAGGAAGGGAGAACGGCGGGGAGAGCTAGCCGGGACGGGGCTTGATGGGGAGCTCAGGTGTGGGGTCGTGCGAGAGGTCGGGGTAGGAGGGAGAGCACGCGAGGGTGGAAGGGAGAGAGGAGGAGAGAAAAGGAAAAAGGGAGGAGAGAAAAAAAGAGGGAGGAGGGGAAAAGAAAGAAAAAGAGGTGGAAGGGTGAGGTCGCTGCGGATTGCTCCGGCCATGTCGGTGAGGTGGAAGGTTGAAGACGCGCCTCAGCCCCCTACCTGGCGCGCCAAATGTCGGAGAAAGGGATCCACCTGTAACTGAGTTCGAACACTGGGGGCTAAATGTAACATCCCAATCTTTTATTTGGATGTTTTGCATTTAGAGCATGTGCATTTCATCATGGCATACTTTTAAAATTTTCATTTGTTTATTTTGCATAATTTCCAAAAGAAATAAGTCTAAAACCCTATTTTGATTTAATCAAAATTCGACAAGCCATATATATATATGCTTGTGGATTTGTGCGAAAGCACCCTTTTATAGTCAAATATGATAGAGGGAAGTTTTATAAATTTTTCAAAATTTGTTTGACTCAATTCGGAGTTCAAAATCAAAAGTTATAACTAAAACAGTTTTTCAGAAAAAGATAAAAGAAACGATAAAAAAAACAGAGCTGCGAGCTAGTGGGCCGCAGCCCAGCTAACCCGCGCGCGCACCCGCTAACGGGCCGAGGCTGGCCCGTTCTTTTTTTTCCCGCAGCCTTTTCTTTTCTTTTTCTTTTCCCGCTGACAGGTGGGCCCCACCTATCAGTCGTCTTCTAGAAGCGGAAGGGAGTCCAGGATGAACATGAGTTCATCGTCCCGATCTGAACAACTCCGATTTCCGTCCCGATTCAAAGCCCCTCGCGCAAGTTTTGGCTTCCTATTTAAACCCCCGACCCCCTCGTTCGATTCCCCGCAAAAATCCCTAGGTTTAACCTCGAAACCGAGCTCGATTTCGAGCTCGATTTTCCGCCGCCGACACCATTGCCGCCGCCTCGGGAGCAGCTCACCGCCGACGAACGGAGCCACGGGAGGAGCAGCCGCGAGGACGAGGAGGACCGCCGCGAACCGCTCCGTCGACTGCCGCCGTCGCCGAGCCCGGAGGAGCCCCGGAGCGCCGCTGACCATCGCCACCGAGCCGCCGTCGCCCCATCTCCGGTGAGTCGCGGACCAACGCGTCCACGGCCGTCCGATCTCGATCGGACGATCTAGATTAGATCTAGCCGCCCGAACCGGTACGCTGATGTCAGCATGACATCAGCGCCGCGTCACCCCTAGCCCCTGCAGAGGAATCTTTTCCGTTTTTCCGATTTAAATTTCCAGAAAATTGCTAAAACTTGTAAATTCGATAGTAAATCAACCGTAAGTCCGATTTTAGCGTTCAATATACCAATCGATTCAGAAAAATAAGATCTATCCAGATCTGCAAATAAAATTTAACTTTTAACGAATATTTATTTTCTGTATTTTCAAATCTTGTTAATTGATAATTTGGGAATAACTTTTTATCTATAACTCAAATTGAATTAATTCTTTCGGCTACAAGTTTCAAAATTAAACCCTCTGTCCAGAGAACATTAAACCTAATTTTGGTAAACTAGTTTTTGAAAGTTTATTAGAAGGTCCATGATTAACCTTTTAATCAACATTAACTTGATTTTAATTGGTTTGTTGCAATAAAAATATTTTTTCATGCATCATATAATCCAAAGAACTAAAGTTAAAGTTTTGTGCCCAATTAACATGTCATGCTTGCATATGTGTATGTTTGCTTTGTTTCTTATATTGTGTATCGCGTATCATCGTGTAGACAACGACGTTGGTTGCAACTGTTGCTGTGACTGCAGCGAGTGCGTGAACGACTACTCCTACAACTGAAGGCAAGTGATGCAACCATACCACCTATTATTTTCTTACTATGCATCTAGTCCTATTTTTGTAGACTTGCATGTGTAGGAGTTGGTTTGTATGCTATGCTATTAGGTGATTCACTCAACCCCAAGTGAGTTACCATAGGTATCCTTGTAGATTAGTTCCACCCTGAAACCACCGTTAAAATTTTTGCTTAGTTGCTTAGACGTGGTTATGGGATCACATTATGAGATTGATGTTGTATTCACGGTTGTGTTTGCAAATCTAATAAAACAACTTTAATTAACTTGATGTCTGGGTGGTATTGGTATGCTTTGGCGGTAAATAGTTGAGTGGCTGCTCGGGTCCGTAGTATCCGAGTAGGTGCACTTGTGAATGGCCACCCAGGTTCCCGAGAATAAATGTGGAATCTTGTTTAGTACCTTACGAGTACAACCACATGTCGAAATAGATATGGGCATCGTCTTGACTAACTAAGTAGTAGGCACTCGGGTCCTCGTAGCCAGAGATGTAGTGTAGTAGGTTTGGTACGGTGCGGAGGATGGCTTCAGGGTCTACTACCCAACGGTCTCGGTTTAGCTTTCTCCCAACCTATATACAAATTGAGTGTTTAGGTAAATGGGGTTAGATAGACCATGTGGGTAAAGTGTACAACACTCTCGAGAGTTTAAATCTCACTCATTCCAATTTCTGTAATTAAAATATGATGGGTGAACCAAAGGGTAGGTGCACTGGTTTCTACCAGTGTCCAATGATTGTTTATCTTTGTTGTAAAATTGTTTATCAAATTGATAGGATAAAATTGCTTTTATGCAAAGAGCCTTCAAGTCCACCTAGCCCAAATTGCATGTAGTAGCTAGGTAGACTAGTGTTCAATTAATAACTTGCTCACTTGCCAGTACAAATCCCAATGTACTGACCGTATTCGCGAACGGCTGCAATTACACTATTGCAGGTACGATATTGCGTAGGTCTTGAAGCTACACCCGGCACGTACGCCTGTGGCACGAGTTGATTGGAGCTTCATTATCGTTTATTTTCCGCTGTGTGCTTTTATTTCAATAAAGTTATTTTGTGCTAGCGTCAATTCTATGCAAAGATGTAAGGACTTTGTTATTCTGGATCATTTCATTGTAATAAAGACGCATTGTGCTTTGATATTTCATTTGTAATGAGTGTGCTAGCGAGTCGATCCGGGACTAGCACCATACTCATAGACGAGATCCACATTTTTGGGTCGAGTCGCTACCAGATGGTATCAGAGCCTTGTGTTGGCTGTAGGATCGAGACCTAGGATTGGAATAGGAAGCCATAGGTTTAAAATCTACTTAACCTTCCGTCTTTTAATACTTCGCTTCTTCTAATATTCCTTCAAGTTCTAATTCCTTGCTTATCTCCTTTTATAGATGGACGTGACCATGATAGAGTACATCGAGGAGGGCTCTGACGAAATTTTCTCGAGGGAGCTAGCAAAGCTATGCAAGGAACTCCACCTGGTGCTGCCCGTTCTGGAAGGAAGGATGGTACCATGCAACATCCCAGGCATAGAGCGATGTGAAGTGAAAACCATCATCACCAAGAGGGAAGGAGGCCAGACAAGTACGACCGTCTACACCAAGACCTACCCGGACTGGTTGATAGGAGTAAGGATGGCGAAGAAACATGCGCTTGCCCGCTTGTGTCACATCTTCTACGACGAGCTACCAGAAGACTCAATATTCCGTGACATCGGAAAGCGCAATGAAGACGGCAACGTCGAAGGGCCACTTGGTGAAGAGGACATGCCCGAGGTCGTCAACCACCTAGAGAACCTAGAAGCGTACACGGTCGACCTCGAGAACTACTTGGCTGATGAGATGGAGGAGTGTGAGCAAGCCAAGGCCACAGCTTATCACCAAGGGTAGCATATCGCCGAGCTAGAAGCAGAAGTGGAAGTTTTGAAGGCAGAGGTGGAACAGCTGAAGGATGGCATCACCGAAAACCATCAGGAGCTATGTGACCAAGACGTCGTCATCGACACCCTGAAGAAGAGAGTGGCGGAGCTCCAAGCACCACCACCACCGCCGTTGATAGAAGAAGAGGAGAGTGAAGAAGAAGACCCCGAGGAACGAGTACCATACCACTCGGGAGATGATGTGGAGAACCTTGAAGACATGGTGACAGTGGAGGATGTAGATGAGGATGAGGAGACGGATGATGAGGACTACACCCCACCCGCAAAGCGCAAGACTGGAGGAACCCCCGACACCAACAAACACTCCAAGAATTAGTTAGATGAGACCTCCATATAGACTTTGTTAGGGAATCGTTTTATCGTGATAGTTTGACCATACCAAACTGTGTGGTATGGCTATTTAGTTCGAGTTTTCAAAAGTGTTTTAGTTTTAAGTTTGTGATTTTCGCAGGTTTTTAGACCTTATTTTGGAAAAGTAATTTAAAGTGTGTGGATTGCTAAGTTGTTGCTTGAAAAGTGTTGCCTTGTTAATACTATATATGGGTAGCTATTTCCTTAGCCTTTCCGTCTAAAACTTGTGTTTTCCCAACCATAGATGCCTCCCCATCGCAACCCCGAGAACAACAACACCGGGAACAACGACATGCAGCAAGTGATGACTCAGCTCATGCAAGTGAGGACGCAGTTCATAGCCACCAATGCTAACAACAACAACAACAACAACAACAACAACAACAACCCACCGCCACCACCACCTCCACCGCCTCAGGTGGATATGCTCACTAGGTTCTTGAGGTTGAGGCCTGAGAAGTTCTCCAGCGCACCTGAACCAATGGCCGCACTTGATTGGTTGTGCTCTGTGAACAAGGACTTAGTAACCGTGGGGTGCAATGAGGCTGAGAAAGTGAGGTTTGCAGCCCATTTGCTTGAAGGACCAGCTGCATCGTGGTGGGATAACTTCCAGATCACTCACCCAATAGACACTGTCACTTGGGCGATGTTTGAAGAAGGATTCCGCAATGCTCATGTCTCATCAGGCATTGTGAGTCTGAAAAGGAGGGAGTTCCGTAATCTGCGACAGGGCAACCGCACTGTGAAGGAATACATTGATGAGTTTGGGAATTTAGCATGCTATGCGCCAGAAGATGTGGACACTGATGTCAAGAGGCGTGAGAGATTTCTCGACGGGCTGAACGATGAGCTGGCTATCCAACTGTCGGTAGTTCACATTCCAAACTACCAGGCACTCATCGACAAAGCTATCATTCTTGAAGGCAATCAGAAGCAGGCAGAAAACCGCAAGAGGAAGTGCAATCATGGTGGCCATGGTTCTGGATCTCACTAGAAGGTCCGAACTCACCATGATGACAATGGAGGCTCTCACTACAACACGCATGGGGGCAATAACCATCGTGGAGGAAATGGACACCAGCACAATGGAGGAAATGGCCACAATCATAATGGTCATAGGGGCAACAACCATCGCAATGGAGGCAATGGACTCAACCATAACCCAGCACACAAGAAGGACCTCAGTCAGGTGCAGTGCTACAGATGCAAGAAGATGGGGCATTACTCAACTGATTGCACTGAGAAGAAGCCTGAAGAAGGAGCCAAGCCAAACCCATTCCAGAAGGCAACTGCAAATCATGTGAACGTGGAGGAAGTCTATGACGAACCCGACCTGGTGATGGGTAAGCTCTTGATCAATTCATGCACCGCTCTTGTTCTATTTGATACTGGTGCATCGCATTCATTCATATCGAGGGCATTTGTGGGTAAGAGTTTGTTAGCATCTGAGATGCTTAGAGGAGCGATTAGAGTAAGCTCACCCGGAGGAGAAATGGTTGAAAGGGCTATATGCCGTAATTTGACCTTAGAGATTGGAGCTTACAGATTCCCCACAGATCTTATCATATTAGAAACACAAGGCTTAGATGTAATACTAGGCATGGACTGGATGTCTAAGTATGAAGGACAGATAGACTGCACGCAGCGTGCCATTACACTCACTACCCCGGAGAAGAGGAGAATTAGATATAGGTCTAAACTGAATCTCGGAGAGGCCAAGTTAAATTCTCTTAAGGGGGTTAGCATAGAGGAGGTCCGTATTGTGAGAGAATACCCGGACGTGTTTCCGGAGGAGTTACCAGGAATGCCACCTGATAGAGATATCGAGTTCATTATTGACTTGATACCAGGAGCAGGACCTATAGCCAAGAGACCTTACAAGATGGATGTTGACGAGTTAAAGGAACTAAAGAAGCAACTCAAGGAGCAGTTGGATAAAGGATTTATTCAGCGTAGTTCATCGCCTTGGGGAGCACCAGTTCTGTGGGTAGAGAAGAAGGATAGGACACAACGTTTAGTTATGGATTATCGTTCACTTAATGAGGTGACGATAAAGAACAAGTACCCACTGCCCAACATCAACGACTTGTTTGACCAGTTGAAGGGAGCTTGTGTATTCTCCAAGATCGATCTTCGATCGGGATACCACCAGCTGAAGATTAGAAAGGAGGATATCCCTAAGACCGCCTTCACCACGAGGTATGGTCTATATGAGTACACGGTTATGTCTTTTGGACTAACCAATGCGCCGGCACACTTCATGACCATGATGAACAATGTCTTCATGGAGTTCTTGGATAAGTTCGTAGTGGTATTCATCGATGACATTCTTGTGTACTCCAAGAATGAACAGGAGCATGAAGGACACTTGCGTCAGATATTGGAGAAACTTAGGGAACACAAGTTATATGCTAAATTTAGCAAGTGTGAGTTCTGGCAAACACTGTGGGATTCCTAGGACACATAGTGTCAGCGGAAAGCATTGCAGTGGATCCAGCCAAGGTGTCAGCTGTGACCGAATGGGAGTCACCAAAGTCAGCAAAGGATATCCGGAGTTTCCTAGGACTGGCGGGATACTATCGGAGGTTCATTGAGAATTTCTCCAAGATTGCAAAACCAATGACGGAGTTGCTAAAGAAGGAGAAGAAATTTGCTTGGACCGAGGAGTGCGAAGATAGTTTCCAAGAGTTGAAGCAACGATTAGTGACAGCACCAGTTCTGTGTCTGCCGGATCTACAAAAGGATTTCCAAGTCTATTGTGATGCTTCTCGCCAAGGACTTGGAAGTGTGTTGATGCAAGATGGAAGAGTCGTATCCTATGCATCGAGGCAACTCAAAAATCATGAAAGAAATTATCCCACACATGATTTAGAGCTTGCATCTGTCGTCCATGCACTCAAAACATGGAGGCACTATCTCATGGGCAAGCATTGTGAGGTTTTCACGGATCACAAGAGTTTGAAGTACATCTTCACACAGAAGGAGCTAAACATGAGGCAAAGGAGATGGTTAGAGTTAATAAAGGATTACGACATGAATCTCCAATACCACCCCGGGAAGGCCAATGTTGTAGCAGATGCATTAAGCCGTAAGGTGCATGCAAATGGGATTTCAATAGGAGAATTACCACTAGATCTGTGTGAGCAGTTTAAGCGTCTCATATTGGAGTTAGTACCCGAGGGTTATGTGGCAACACTGGAGGTAGAACCAGTTCTAGTGAATAGAATTAGAGAGGCCCAGAATGGAGACGAAGAAATAGTAAAAATAAAAGGTAGTATGAAAGAAGGCAAAGCTGAAGAATTCCAGGAAGATGAGCAAGGAACAATATGGTTTGGGGACCGTATTTGTGTGCCAAAGGATCCGGAAATTAGGAAGCTGATATTTCAGGAGGCACATGACTCACCATACTCCATCCATCCAGGCAACACGAAGATGTATATGGATCTGAAGGAGAGGTTCTGGTGGCCCAATATGAAGCGGGATATCGCCGAGTATATCGCTAAATGTGATGTGTGTAGCAGGGTGAAGGCCGAGCACCAGAAGCCAGCAGGGATGCTACAACCCTTGCCGATACCCGACTGGAAGTGGGACAAGATTGGTATGGACTTTATTACGGGATTACCCAGGACTAAGTCTGGTTACGATTCTATTTGGGTAGTGGTCGATCATTTGACCAAGGTCGCACATTCCATACCAGTGAAGACCACCTACACCAGCGCCAAGCTAGCCTAGCTCTACATGAGCAGGATTGTCAGTTTGCACGGAGTTCCCAAGGGAATTGTGTCGGATAGGGGAACACAGTTCACTTCTCACTTTTGGCGTCAGCTACATGAGTCGTTGGGAACTAGATTGGAGTTCAGTACAGCTTTTCATCCACAAACAGATGGACAGACTGAGAGAGTCAATCAGATACTAGAAGATATGCTGAGAGCTTGTGCTCTAGACTATGGATCGAGTTGGGATGAGAACCTACCCTATGCCGAGTTCTCATACAATAATGGATATCAAGCTAGCACGGGAATGTCACCATTTGAGGCACTATATGGTAGAAAGTGCAGGACCCCACTACTGTGGAGTGGAGTAGGAGAGCGTAGTCTGTTCGGACCTGACATTATCAAGGATGCTGAGGAGAAAGTCAGGCTAATTCGAGATAGACTAAAGATAGCACAATCAAGGCAGAAGAGCTATGCAGATTCGAAGCGTAGAGAGGTCACGTACGAGGTTGGAGATAGAGCTTATCTTCGTGTCTCACCACTACGCGGTGTTAAGCGTTTTGGCATCAAAGGGAAGCTAGCACCGAGGTTTATTGGACCATACAAGGTTCTGGCACGGAAGGGAGAAGTAGCCTACCAGCTAGAGCTACCAGATGTATTGTCCAACGTACACAATGTATTCCATGTGTCTCAATTAAAGAAATGTCACCCAGAGATGGCAGATACGCCACTGCGAGATACGGTTCCGCTTGAGGAAGTCCAATTGGAGAGTGATCTCACATATGAGGAGAAGCCAGTCAAGATTCTAGAGACAGCAGAAAGAATTACTCGCACCAAGACGATCAAGTTTTGCAAGGTCCAGTGGAATCATCACACTGAAGAGGAAGCCACATGGGAGCGAGAAGATGACCTTCGAGAAGACCATCCGAACCTATTTGCTGGCCAAACCGATTCTCGAGGACAAGAATCATCTTAAGGGGGTTAGTCTGTAACATCCCAATCTTTTATTTGGATGTTTTGCATTTAGAGCATGTGCATTTCATCATGGCATACTTTTAAAACTTTGCATTTGTTTGTTTTGCATAATTTCCAAAATAAATAAGTCTAAACCCCTATTTTGATTTAATCAAAATTCAACAAGCCATATATATATATGCTTGTGGATTTGTGCAAAAGCACCCTTTTATAGTCAAATATGACAGAGGGAAGTTTTATAAATTTTTCAAAATTTGTTTGACTCAATTCGGAGTTCAAAATCAAAAGTTATAACAAAAACAGTTTTTCAGAAAAAGATAAAAGAAAAGATCAAAAAAAAACAGAGCCGCGAGCTAGTGGGCCGCAGCCCAGCTAACCCGCGCGCGCGCGCACCCGCTAACGGGCCGAGGCTGGCCCATTCTTTTTTTCCCGCAGCCTTTTCTTTTCTTTTTCTTTCACCGGTGACAGGTGGGCCCCACCTATCAGTCGTCTTCTAGAAGCGGAAGGGAGTCCAGGATGAACACGAGTTCATCGTCCCGATCCAAACAACTCCGATTTCCGTCCCGATTCGAATCCCCTCGCGCAAGTTTTGGCCGCCTATTTAAACCCCTGACCCCCTTGTTCGATTCCCCGCAAAAATCCCTAGGTTTAACCTCGAAACCGAGCTCGATTTCGAGCTCTATTTTCCGCCGCCGCCACCATTGCCGCTGCCTCGGTAGCAGCTCACCGCCGATGAACGGAGCCACGGGAGGAGCAGCCGTGAGGACGAGGAGGACCGCCGCGAACCGCTCCGACGACTGCCGCCGTCGCCGAGCCCGGAGGAGCCCCGGAGCGCCGCCGACCAATGATAGTCGATGAAGAGGAGGGGATGCCTTGGGCATCCCCAATCTTAGACGCTTCATGGTTCTTGATATTCATAGGGGGTGCCATGGGGGCATCCCCAAGCTTGAGCTCCGATCCATCTTCAATTTCTTCATTATCCTCTCCTTTGGAACTTAAAAACTCTCTTCACACAAAACTTCTCATAAACTGATTAGAGGGTTAGTGCTCATAAATTAAAATGCACATGTGTTCAACTCAAGACAAATTGCAAACAACTTTATTGGGCATTAGCTACTGTTTACTAAGCCTCAATATGACACTCCACCTCTAGAGTATCACATTTGACGATAGTAAAAGAGACGAATACAAAATAAAAGCAGAATCTGTCAAAAACTGAACAATCTGTAAAGATCGATTTTTTCAAGGCACTTCTGTAGCTCAAATCAGAAAACTCAAAACTAATGAAAGATAAAATTCAGGGATAAAATTCAGGCTTGCTGTATAAAAATATCAGAAAAAGATAAAATTTAGGGATTGTTCGAGATTTTCTGCAACAGGCGCATAGAATCTATTTCTGGACAGCAAAACAATACCTCGCACTTTCAATGCATTAGAGGCTAAACTTGGCACAAAAAAAACAAAACAAAAAGATACAATGAAGTTGCTACAGAGGCAACAACTCCATGACTAAGGAAAACTGAAAGGAAAAAGATAATGGGTTGCCTCCCAAAAGCGATTTTTCTTTAACGTCTTTTATCTAGGCGCAATGATTTCAATGATGCCCTAATAAAAGTAAGAGTTGACAAAAGAGAGCATCAAGAAACAAATACCAAACATATTTAAGCCTAACCCACTTCCTATGCATAGGCATCTTGTACGAAAATAATTCATTGGAGCATAAAGCTAGTAGCATAGGAAGACAAAGCAAGTGCAACTTCAAAACTTGCAACAAAAAGAGAGGTGTCTTAGTAACATGAGAACTCCAACAACCATATTTTCCTCTCTCATAATAATTTTTAGTAGCATTATTAACAAATTCAACGATGTAGCTATCACATAAAACATGCTTTTTATTATCATAACTATCAATTGGAGGCATAGATAAAGGATTATCATTAAATTCATCACAAATAACAGTAGGAAAAGCATTTGACAGTTTATTTTTGTCTTTCTTGAGCCATGGAAGTTGTTGCATATCATACAAAGTAAGAGTTAAAGAGTTACTTTCATTAGAAGGTAGCTCCTCCTTTTGTTCCTCACTCTCCTCCTCTTTTTCACCTAATGGGATCTTAGTTTCAGCAATTTCCTCCTCCATAGGTTCCTGCAAAGCATCGGTCTCTCCTTTTGGAGGAGAGACTTTCTTAACATATTCAGTAATATAATAATTATCATTGTAATTCTCAAAGCAATATTTTAGTATAGTAAAATTCTCAGTTTGATAACGAGCATTATCAATGTTCTCCAGCAAAGAAGCAATTTCATAGGCACCCTTAAAAGCAACAAATTTTTCAATCTGTTCAATATCAAAGAAATCAAAATTTTCCCTAGCATAAGAAGCTAAGGTTTCATTTTCATTGTCCGGACATTGGAAGGGGAGGTGTGGAGTGCGCCTCCCACAGGAACATTTTATATCGTAGAGGAAACTTATATTTTCAGCATACAAGTTCACTTTTTTCAGAAATTCCCAAAGTTGTTTCCCTTTTTGCGACAAGCGGTGTTCCTTATAGTATTTTTGCTGATCTTCTGTGAAACGACAACAAGATCTAGTTTCAAAGAAAGTAGCCATTAAGAACAACCAAAGAACTAAGCATACTAACAAAACTGGATAAAAGACTACACTAATTTTTTGGGTTTTAAAATTTTGCAACAAGAAAAATAAACTAGACGAGAAATAAAGCAAGCAAGACAAAAACAAAGTAAAGTGATTGAGAGTATGATACTCCCCTTGCTGTAGCTCCAAAGTCCCCGGCAACGGCGCCAGAAAATTGCTTGATGATCGGTGATGGTAGCGTTGGGTTGTGCCCCAAGCGAAGGCGTGGATGTAGTAAGTAGCAGTTTTTCCTCGTTAACGAACCGAGGTTTATCAAACCAGTAGGACTTTGAAATCAACAACAAAGTGAATGTTGAAGATCTCTGGCGCTTAATCTTCAACAGACATGGACCTGCACACACTCAACCAATTACTTTGCCCCCAACGGCGGAAAGGTTGTCAATCTTTCCGGTCTCGCAGAAAACAAAGCGGTTAATTGTATAGTGAAATAGATGAAAATATGAAAGTGTACCAGAGGAGTAATGATGATGAAAAGTGATGAATAAAGGTTGCAATCAATGTAAAAAGATGGACCGGGGGCCATGGGTTCACTAGTGGAGTCTCTCAAGTAAATAAAACACTCATATGATGGGTAAACAAATTACAGCTGGGCAATTGACAAGATTATAACACAAACTTAATCTAGCTATGACATAGAGAACATGATAATATTCATGTAAGCCTCACGACAATGAACAAAGACCGTTGAGTCCAACTGCATCTTTGTCTAAAAAGTCCACCGTGGGATCGCTATCCAGCCTGTCACCCAACGGTACTAAGTTGCAAGCAACAGATATTTGCATTAAGTAAAGCGCATAAAGTAAGCAATACTAATATCAAAAGAGACATTAACACCACTGTTTTACCCTTAGTAGCTGAAAGAACAAACTATGCCTAGGATATCGCCTAGAGGGGGGTGAATAGGCGATTAACACTTTTTCTATTTAGGGGCTTGATAATTGCGGAATAAAACTAGGTGTTTAAATTAACAAGCCAACAACCTAAAATTCTAGGTTTACCTAAAGTGCACCAACAACTTATACTAAACAAGGCAAGCAACAAGGTGATAGCTAGATAAATACTTCAAGCACGATGGCTATCACAAAGTAAATTGCATAAGTAAATGCTCGGGCATAGAGATAACCGAGGCACGCGGAGACGAGGATGTATTCCCGAGTTCCTCCTTGTTAAGGGAGTACGTCTCGTTGGAGGGGTGTGAGCTCGCCACAAAAGGCCTACTCAAGATGCCACAAAGGCCTCACCCTATTCTCCGATGAACCGCACCCAAAGGTTTGGTTCACCTTCCACTATCGGAATCCTTCGAGGCGGAATCCGGAGCCTTTACAACTTTTCTTGGGGCACACACCCACAACTCAATTGGGGGCTCCCAAAACGTGCCGAAGCTTCACAACTCGAAGTCTTCGCGGCACCTCCAACCGTCTAGGGTACACAATGCACCCAAGAGTAACAAGCTTCTCAACCTTCAACTTCACGTATCACCGTGGAGAGAGCAATCCGATGCAACTAATGCAAGAGGCAAGAACACACAAAGTGGTCAAGTCCTTCACTCTCAAATTCCAACCAAGCAACAAATGCTTTGGGGGGAATAAGAGAGGAAGAACAAAGGGGATGAACACAAAGCAACCCCAAAATCTAGATCCACTAGGTTCCCCTCACTTAGAGGAGATTTTGATTGGTGGAATGGTAGATCTAGATCTCCTCTCTTGAATCCCTAAGTTTGGGCAAGAATCATTGGAGGGATTGAGAGGAATCAAGCTCACAAAGGTTAGCAACAATGGAGGAGAGTGAGAATTAATGAGCAACCAGGTTTTGGGGAAGAAGGAGGCTTTTTATAGCCTCCCCCAAAAACTAGCCGTTGGAGCCTGTCCAGACCGGAGACTCCGGTCTAAGTGGCCGGAGACTCCGGCCTGCTGGATCATCGGGGAGGGCCGGAAATTCCAGTCCAGGGGGCGGAGACTCCGGCCAGGCCGGAGACTCCGGGGACCCTCCAGGGGTGCTCCGGACCCCTACCAGAGCCGCACCACACAAAAGCGAAACGGCTGAGAAAAACACGGGGCCGGAGATTTCGGGTCCCTTGGGCCGGAGACTCCGGTGGGCCGGAGACTCCGCCCCATCTCCGGAGTACCTCCGGACCGAGTTCAGAGACACGGCACACAAATTCGTTCGGCAGCGAAAACAGGAGGGGCCGGAGACTCCGGTCATTTCGGTCGGAGACTCCGGGCCATCTCCGGGGTAGATCCAAACAGCAAAAACAGACCCCATAACTTTTGCAAGTGAACTCCGTTTTCGATAATCTTGGACTCGTTGGAATCATCACAGTGAGCACAACAAGATTATGTAGAGAAACCTCATAGTCCAACAATATATTGTAAAACCAAATGGGGAAAGTTCAAAAGCTCTTTTTCGCAAACCGAAAAACCATTTCTTTTGCAATTGAAGTCCGAAGGAAGTAAAACCAATTTTGTTGGAAAGATGACGACAAAAGCAACCTTTGAAAATGGCAAACAAGCAATGGAGATTTTGCAAAGAAATGGAAGAGATAAATCTTCCGCACGGATGAACCGGCAAAATCTCCAATACCGAAACCGCAATAGAAGACGCATATGAAAACCGTTTTTAGTGAACTTAGCCTTGTCATGACAAGCATGACAAGCACCAATACCACACCACGATAAGAAACAAATAAGAACCAATAAAGATGATTGCATGGATGCAAAGGATTGTGCTTTCTACAATGATACGATCACGATACTCGGTCGAGAGCCCCTCTTGATAGTACGGCTATCTATCCTATAACCCGGTCTCTCCACTAAACAACATGAGACCGGTAAAATAGAAACCCTATCAAGATCATACCTTTGCCTTGCGCATTAAACCACTTGAGGTCGATGAAGACGATCTTCATCTCCTCAAGACAAACCACCTTTCTTGATTGCGCTTCGGTGAAGATTCACATGTTACTCCCCCATACACCAAGATGGGAGAAGCACCTCTTCGGCATATCTTCACTTGGACTTGAGTGTTGATCAACACGCACTAAGCCTTGATCAACACATACATTTCTTCCCTTAGCCTTGACTCCAACAAATGGAGATCAAGCAATGCTTATGGACACACCTACAAATATAGCTCAATACAAGCATTAGTCTATAGAGATTGTCATTAATTACCAAAACCATGCATGGGGGCAACCGTGCACTTTCAATCTCCTCCATTTTGGTAATTGATAACAATCCCTTATTAAGAAGGTTTATATAATGAATAAAGCAACCTTGCAAGCAAGGATGCAAGCGCATTAAAGGCAAATGCAACAAAAGCATAAAACCCAAATTCCCTTAAACCCTCTAAACTTCTCCCCCATTGGCATCGATTGCCGAAATGGGAAGAAAAATTTAGAGAGCCAATATAATATGAGTTCCTCTAAAAAGGTGATGACAATCCCTTTTAACGGAAAAATTAGAGGAAATCAAACTATATTGAGGATCCAAAGATTGCAAAAAAGATGAAATCATTTTAAACATCTCCACAAAGGAGAAAAGCAATCGAAAGATCCAAAGCGAGAGTTCTAAATAAAAATGGAGAAGCTCCCCAATGTTCATGCACTATTGAGGAGTGCACAAATATGGCATCCTTGCTCCCCCAAAATCATCTAGAACACGCAACAAGTGCAAGAGTGCATAATGCAAAAGCAAATCATAGCACTTGCACCAAAGATGTGGTTGAGCCATAAGGAGATACTAATTTTCAAAAATTCATCATAAGATAGGCCCAACCGAGATAAAAAAATCTTTTAGAGAAATATGTTCACAAGCTTAGGGATACCAATTGGAAACTAAAACCAATTGAAAATGCCAAAAGCTAGTGAGATCATTTAGCCAATAAAATTCAACATGCTCACCATGGTAAGCATGAGGTAAAAGATCTTCAACAAATACATGAGTGTGTAAAGATACCAATAAACAATGAGACAAGCACTCATGAGATAAATTTGGAGCCACCAAAGAATTATAAATAAAAGCAAGGTAGCTCAAAAGAATTAGGATACCAACTAAAGGTGACCTCTCTCATATGTATATGTTTCTAATTAGACAAACCATTGAAGATATACATCCGCAAAGAAACATATACATACGAAATGGTTAGGGAAAAGGAGAACAAGGTATCCAAAAGGAAGTCATAAATATACAAACGAGATTATCGCTTAAAAGCATAGCACATAGCTCAAATTTATCTCATTGTATATGAATGAACTCCAAATATATCAAATGCATCACACATATCACTAAGGGAACAAGAGATAGTGGAGATGCTTTGAGTTAGGCAACAAGTATTACAAGGAAATAATATCAATTGAAGAAAAGGTTTTTGCAAATTCAACACATATCACAAAGATATATTAAGTGAAGGAAAAGGCCAAAACCACAACAATTGCATATAAGAGATTTCATGCCAAGAGGCAACCTACACAAGGTTGAAAACTAGAAAGGTATGCATGGGATAGATACTTGTTACCGAGATGCATTCACGATGAAGATGATGAGAGTTGGTTTGTCATCAAAGCTTGACTCCGACAATCACACAGTGAGAACACCTTCCTTATGAATGAGGCAAGCATCCAATGCATCTCCATTGTACCTAAAACAAAATTAGAGTACAAAATGCTTCCCAACCTCATTAGGTCCCATAGTAGTTAGATAAACTACAATATATAGGACATACTCCACATAAATATGTGCATATATATATGAAATTGAATTTCAAGCACATCTTAGCCGAATTAGGATTCGATAGAGTATACCCTATATATTGAATCAAGAAAGATAAGCATGCTAAAATAATATAAATTAGTAACCGAGCATGCAAAGGCTTTCGAGAACCGAACGAGACATAACTTGGACGAAAACACCAAGTAAACCAAGAAGGGAGCACACCAAAGTGTGACACAAAAAGGTTGTCCAAATTATGTCAAAATCCAAATCAACACATGATTGAGGAAAAATCAAAGCAATAAATGATTGATTACAAAACACATCAACACATGAAGTGTGATATCAAAAGGAATCGAATTAACACAACGAATGATCGATAAGACACCAATTGAAAATAAGATACCAATTAAAACAAAAAAAGCATCAACTAGGAGAAAAGATACCAAGAAGAGGGTGATACTTGATCGAAATCAAGTAAAGTACGATAAAGCAAAAAGGTATCAAGACTCCCACAATAAATATCAATTGAAACAAATATCTATGAAGGAGATATTAAATTCCAATTAATACCAATTGAAGGTATCAAAACATAAGATAAAGAATCAAATGCCAATTGAAAGGATCAAATATTGATAGATAGAATAGTGTTCTAAATAAAAGGAATGCTCCCCCAAGATTAATGCATTATCTTAGATATTTGCATTTGAATACAAAATGCACACACAAGGGATCATTACTCTCCATATTTTATCTATAACACTACACGCTACCAATAAAAAAAGGATCCTTGCAAAAGGCAAAGAAGGCAATAAATAAGGGCAATTTAAAGCAAGGGCCAAAGTGAAGATGATCTACAAAATCCACCACAATTACTAGAATCACTTGTCATGCAAAAGGAGTATATGGAGATATTTCTCGGTGGTATATAGGAATGATGTTCAAGACCAATTTCACAACAAAAGCATATGGCAAGAGATAAGAATTAAAACGCCATATTTCGAAAAAGGTTTGTTGGTAGTTTCAACTATTCGATCCAACCGGCAAAGCCATGGTTAAAATAAGATGAAACAAATGGTTTCTCACATAATATATGGAAATGCATATTAGAGAAAACCACACCAAGCAAACTCACACAAACAAGAACCAAAGGGTAACCACAAAGGAAAATTGGAACTTGTTTGAGCAAACATGCCACATAGGAATTAGATAATGTACAATATCAAATCTAAGTGGCAAACCTCAAATGTTCACATTTTTATGGGATTGTAATATGCACATAGCTTATTACTCCCCATAATGTGATAATTCATTTTATTTTTAAACAAGAGGCAAATAAAACCAACTAGAGAAATTAATGGACATTGTAGAATTTGAATTTCTCATGAATATGACATACCACATAGTAGCTAGATAATATTGAAATATCAATACTAGGTGGTGTGCCTCATGTACACACATTTTTAGGTTTGTGAGGTGCACAAAGCACATCACTCCCCCAAAATGGGATAGTCCATTAATATCTCAAAGAGCCAAATGAAATCCACACAAGATTCAATAAAGCTCAACACAAAGTTACACATACATGATACACAACTATCATACACAACCTTGAGTAACAAGACAAGTAGGAAGTAGCATATCATATACAAGCACGTGCTAGGAACAAAACTAACACATGCAAGGGAGCAAGCAACTTTCAATGTATATATGAATTAAATACATGTTACCACAAGGAGGAAGCATTGGATATGAGATAGATATGTGATAATCCAATTGACTTGGCTTGAGAAATAAAACCATGAAGATCCCTTAATTCTTCAAAAATAGCCAAGTCACCAATGTCCTCCACCAACACCTATTGATCAGTTGAAGCTTGTTGGTCCCCAACCAAGTTGGGTCCTAAGAGGTTAATCACAATAGGCTTGGGAACCCAAATGGTGCTTTTCTTGACACCACTTTGAGCTCCCATATTTGGCAAACACATTGCCAACTCTATCCTTCCCAAGAGAATAAACATCATCAATTATGATAGGGGATGGAGGTACCGTTAGTGCATGAAGAAGCAAAATGACCTTTGCCACGGCAAAGNTGTCCTCCATTACAACCTATTGATCAAGTTGAGCTTGTTGGTCCCCAACCAAGTTGGGTCCTAAGCAATATCTTAGGAACCCAAATGGTGCTTTTCTTGACACCACTTTGAGCTCCCACATACTTGGCAAACACATTGCCAACTCTATCCTTCCCAAGAGAATAATCATCATCAATTATGATAGGGTTGTATGAGGTACCGTTAGTGCATGAAGAAGCAAGATGACCTTTGCCACGGCAAAGGTAGCAACACCGACTCTTCTTACTCTTAATAGGCCCTCAACTTGAGGAGCATTGACTTGAGTCTTCTTAGGAAGTGGTCTTAGTTCAACTCGTGGTACACCACAAGATTGAGCAAGAGGCCGCTTCCCTAGTTGCTTCTCACTAAGAGGCTTCTTCTTCTTCATTGGGCAATCCCAAACGTGGTGCCCTTTTAGCTTGCACTTGAAGCAAGTGATCTTGGCCGGATTCTTGATTTGAACTTGACCCTTCTTCTTGTTGACTTGGACTTGTTGTTGGAGCTGAATCCAAGTCCACTTTTTCATTTGGGAATTTTTGCACACTCAACATGTTGTCAAGTGCACTCTTCCCCTCATGATGCTTCTCCAAGTCATTCTTCAAAGAAGTGACTTGGGCCTTGAGGTCTTTTATTTCCTCTACATGGTTAGTGGCAACAAATGCACTAGAGGAAGTAGAGGCTTCATTGTTATGACAACAAGGCAAAGCAAGTAATTCATCACAAGATGTAGCAACATTTTTAGTGGATGAACTACTAGGACTAGCACATGGCAATATAGCATTTTTAGTTACGGTTGTGCTATTATCCACATGAGGCTCACTAGATGTTACCTTTGTAGTGATGGCCTCATGAGCTAACTTAAGACAAGCATAGGATGCAAGAAGTTCATCATTAGAGCTAGATAGCTTTTCATGATTTTCTTCCAACTTCCCATAGGATGCTAGAAGATCATCATTAGAGCTAGATAGCTTTTCATGACTTGCTTCCAACTTCTCATACTTGCTAGTTAGCAACTCAAGTTGAGCCCTTAGCTCAACATTCTCCTTCGACATAGATGCTTCACAAGAAATTGAGTTAGTAGCACAAGCATCATTGACATTAGGGATGGAAGAAGAAATATTAGCAAGCTCTTCATTTAATCTAGCATTTTCATTTTTCATGACCTTATATTTAGCAATGGCATGGTCACGTTCTTCAATGATTTTAGCAATTATTTCATTATGAGACTCCTCGATAGAATCTAGTTTCTCATCAAGAGAAGCACGAGTCTCATGCTCTTCCTCAAGAGCATCTTCTAACGATGCTTTCTCCATAGCATCATCTCTTTCGATCTTACCCTTTTCTTCAAGGCTTGTTTCCAAGGCCTCAATAGTTTCCCCACACTCAATAAGAGTGCTCATGATTTCAAAGAGATTAGCTTGGGCACTTTTATTGCTAGGAAGGGCTTTAAGAATCATTAGACCTTTATTTGAAGCATAGCATTAACCTTTTCCACATCATCTTCTTCATCATTATTATCATCATCATTATCATCATTATTATTATCATTGCTAGAAGAAGATTTAGCCATAACGCAATGAGAGGTGGATGAAGATAAGCAATAAGATTTTGAACTACTTAAGTTCACATCTTGTTCCACAATTAGTTGGGTTTCCTCTACATTAATATTCATGCAAGAGTTAGAGGGAACACAAGCATTTTTATCATTGGAACAAGATAAAGCAAGCATATCATAGAGAGAATTATCCAAGGAAGTTTTAGATGATATGCAAGTACTATCAACACTAGCATGTAAATCATTTGTAGTGCTATGTGTGTTTAGGTCCAAAGATGAATCATTGCAACTAGATAGAGATGGAAAATCATCAATAATGAGCTCACTATCCAAAATGCAAAACCCATCACTACTCACCATCACATTAGTTTGTGGCTTACCACATTTTGGTGAAGTAGATGAAGACGAGAGATCGTCACGGCCGGAGGTGGAGGGAGAGCAATCATCCTTAATTGCATTGGAAACTCCATATTTGTCTTGAAGCTTGGTCCAAGGCTCATGAGTGTCCCGTTGAGGCATGATTGACTCAAACACTACAACACTCACAAATTTTTAAAACTCATTAGATGCTAGCATCTAGATATAAGTTTTTCTCATCCTCTAAAGTCGTACTTTCGTAGTCCTTTGGAGGAGAAAAACCTATATCTAAGATACGCTCAATATTGGGGTCCAAGACCCGTAAGTGATTAAATATATGAGTTTTCCAAACATTAAATTTTGTGCCATTAAATATAAACAAGGAATTGTGCACTAAATCCCTAGACGACATCTTTACTCTCTAGGCGGTAAAGCCAAACAAGAGAGACGAGGCTCTGATACCAATTGAAATAACAAACGATGCCTAGGATGTTGCCTAGAGGGGGGGTGAATAGGCGATTAACACTTTTTCTAATTAGGGGCCTGATAATTGCGGAATAAAACTATGTGTTTAAATTAACAAACCAACAACCTAATTACTAGGCTCACCTATGTGCACCAACAACTTATGCTAATCAATTTAAGCCACAAGTGATAGCAAGATATGAATGTAACATCCCTAACTTGGTAATGAAAATACGAAGAATTTTTCCACTTTTTGCATTCTTGTTTGCATCATGGCATGCCCTGAAGTTGCTAATGTTAACAAGTTACCTTGTGGGAAACAATGAAAGAGGGAAGCAAATTTCCCAAAACCTTTACTTCTTGTTTTGCAAGCTATGGTGTTAACCATGTCATGACAGGTGACCTTATGGTCCAACACACTTCCTAAGTTCACCTCAAGGGCACAAGAACCAAATGGATGGGTTCCTTTTGTTTCCAACTTCCTTAGGCCCTAAAATGTGGTTCAAAGCTTTGTCTAATTGTGAGCCATGCCACCTTGCTCAAAAGCCTATATAAATTTAAGGTGAGCTGTTTTACCTTGTGGAGAAACTCCCAGAATTTTTGCATATTTTCTGGAATTGTTTTGGTGCCCAAACAAAAGCTAGCCTTTTATGCCAAATTGTGGTCATCCGGAATGACCCGGAAATTTCCGGATCTATTCCGGGCCAGTCGGAATTTTCCGGACCCATCCGGAAAATTCCGGATGAAGCACAGTGGCGACAGGACGCACTGGCGCCATGCCGCCACCTCCTCCGCGCCCATGCCGCACGCCGCCGTGGCAAGTGGAGGGCTAAGGAGCCCGTGGCCGTGTTCACCTGCCCCGCGCTCCTCTCTCCTCCTCGTCCCTCCTCTTTTTCCGGATCGTGGCGATCTTCTTCTCTTCCCCGAGCTCCTCTTGCCGCCGTGGCTTGCCGAGCTCGCCGCCGTCGCTTCGGTGCTCCCCGTGTAGATCGAAGAGGACAGGGAGTTCCGCCTCGTCGACATACCCCTCCTGGAGCAAGGAATCGAGCCAGGGTGCCTCGGTCCCGACGATTTCATCCTCGACGCCTACCGCATCGGCCGCTCTCCTCCGGCCGATTCTTGTCATTGCCGCCGCCCCCTCGCCTAGCCGACCACACGGGCGTGCTCCGGGTACACATGCGCTCCCCTTAGCCTGCTCCCGTTTCCCCTCTCCCCCTCTTGCGTTTTCTTCATGCGAAATCGCCGTCGCCGTCGAAGTTTTTCCCAAAATCGAGCCGTCCGGAATCGCCCGGATTATTCCGGATCGATTCCGAGTCGCCCGGAAAATTCCGGACGTTTCCGGACAGATTCCGGAACACTAACAGAAGGTTTTGGAGGTCACCTCGGATTTGGTTCGGATTTAGCCCGGATTATTCTGGACCATCCGGAATATTCCGGACCAATCCGGATGAATTCCGAACCAAGCTGAAAAACTTGTGAACTTTGTAATTTAAATCCTTCTTGTTAAATCTAGCAAATGGTATACCATTTTGATCAGTGTTTCAATTGCTGTCTAAATATGCTAGTATCACCTCATGACAACAACTTGCCCTTTGATATAAATCTTTACTTGGTTAAAGGATATAAATCCAAATAATCTTTTAAATTGCTAATTATCCATCGGTACTCCGAAAACTACCAATAAGGCACCGAAGTGAACATAAGAACCAAACCTCTTTAATCATGTCATGTTCATGCATATTTGAGCAATTTCTAAAATAATGGAATCTTTATGAACAATTGGACATTAAGTTAAATATGAGGTGTTTTCCAAATAATTTCCTTAATTATTTGGCTCCCCATTTAATTGTGCCTTTAATTTATATAATGATAGCCTTGTATCAACTTGACATGTCATCATGTGATTGAGCATCGCATCTTGTGTTCATGTGATTTATGTGTGCCTTTTATTTCTTTTGGGTATCGATAGATTCCGGAGTCGAGGGTCTCTCTACTTACCCCGACGAGCACTACTTCACGCCCGGGCAGCAAGGCAAGAGATAACCTAACCTTCTTGGCATCTAGCATCCTATGATTTTTATCAAATTATTTTATCCACCATAATATTGCATGCGGTTCAAATGTCTCTTTTGGTAAATATTAGAAGATCCTATGAATGCATGTTCTTCCCCGAGCCAATCACATGTATCCCTACCTATGAAACCTAGGGTTGAAGT
Organism: Puccinellia tenuiflora; assembly: GCA_012064385.1. Lineage (NCBI taxonomy): Eukaryota > Viridiplantae > Streptophyta > Magnoliopsida > Poales > Poaceae > Puccinellia > Puccinellia tenuiflora. Next base: position 634,876 of record QRDG01001574.1, read on the forward strand.
GTTGGCCGAAATAAAGATAGAATTGTTGTATTCATATGCTTAGCTATGCTTAGCCATGCTTAAATAAATGCTTTATGTCCGTTATTAATTCCGTAGTTGTTGATGATGATGGAATGATTCGGGCATGGTGGATAAATGTGATGCTTAATTAAAATTGCTAAGACGGTTTGGGTGAGGTGCCATCGGGATGGTGTTTTGCCTCACTCTAGCCCCTAGGTGCGAGTTCTTTACCTCTTGAACCAAGACTAGCGTGCTGCCATTGGTGGGTGTATGGGCGCCTTACTGACCAAATAATTTGTGAGGTGCTTGTCAAGGGTCCTCTAGTTTGCTATTTCCATTTGCGCGTGTGTGGTGTGAGTGGAAAAAGGAACGAGGATGGTGGTGTTTAGGATGTGATGGTGGGGCAGGGCGCTGGGAGCGCTGAACCTGTCCTTCCGCCACTGATGGTCCTTGAGTAAGCCTCATGCATTGTAAAGGTCTAACCGCGCCCGCTCGCCGGCCTTCCCCGGAAGAGGGCCAACTAGGTGAGCCGGACGGTACCAATGGGTAAAATAGTACACCCCTGCAGGGATAATCTTTTCGAAAAGCCGTGTCCACGGTTATGGACAACTTGGGAATAGACAATAAGATCATAGATAATATTAACCTAATTGATATGGCAGCTAAAGGTTGCATTAATCAACGTGTGGTAAAGGTTCACTTCCTCGAGGGTGATTCGAGGGGGTGCCTTGGTGTAGATGAGAGTGGTTGGTTACAAAAGGGTTCGATGAGAACCAATGATGACAAATGTTACTCTCTTACCCCTTTTTGAAAGTACTCTGAGTAGACGAATGCCATGTGTCAATTATATTTCTGTTTATGAAAATCAGCTTTATGCAAAAGCAATACATATAAAGCTTTAGAGCCTCCGTCAGTCATTGGGCCTATATCTCCCTACTAAACTTGCGAGTACGTCGTACTCAGTCTCTCTTTGCTGCCTCTATGATTTTGTATTTCAGAGGAGGACGACACCGAGCAACTAGGTGGGTTCTTCGTGGACGTCGACTACTAGTCTGGGGTTCCCAGGTGGCAGCTTGGGGCCAGTGGAACAAGCTGGCTGGGATGATGTTTATTGTAGGCCTCTTAGGCCATATATTTGCTTCTTGTTGTTAGACAACACTACCCGCTTCCGCTTGATGACTTGTTGGATCTGTGATCCTTTTGTTGTGTAATATTTGTATTCTTCTCATTATATGAGTTGCTATATGTTTTGTGTTGTAGAGTCATGCAATGTGCCGGTTTGTTCCACAAGTCTCGATCTTTGTTTTATACATTGATGGTTGTGCTATTTACATAGCCTCTGTGTATAATTCCGGGGTCGGGGCGCTACAAATTGGTATCAGAGCAGGACTGCCTGTAGGAAACCCTTTCTTTTGGTCGATGTCGAGTCTAGTGAAAATTATTTTCAACCTAAAAATGAGTTGTGAAAACCTTCTTAGGATTCTTTTTGCTTCTCATCCAACTCGCTCTACTCTGATTCTTACCTCTATTTGTTTTATGCTTGGTGTCGATGTTTAGGTTCTCGGGGTTTGGGTTCTTACCGTCCAGTTATGCCTCGAGTCTGTTATATCCGTTTGATATCGCCACGAGGACGTGATGTCACCGTGGTTGACTAAATCTGTCTTTGGTGTTTATTGCTTCTTAAATATCTATATCTAGGAGCAACCATTGATCTATCTTATCTGTCAGAATTGGTTACTAACTTGTCGTTGTTCCAATTCTTCAGAATGGCTCCTACCCGTCGTGGGGAACATAGCAACCCTGATCCACCGCCGCCACCCTCAATGGCGGAGGTTATGATGGCAATCGAACAAAACCGCCTGCGCAATGAGCTGTTGCTCGAGCAGCTGGTCCAGCAAGGGGCTAGGAGGAACACGGACTGCACCACCCTCAACCAGTTCTTGCGGTCCCAACCTCCTACCTTCTCTGAAGCTAAGGAGCCGCTTGATGCGGATGATTGGCTTCGGGCTATCGAGCGCAAGTTTGCCGCTCTTCACGTTCCGGCGGCTAGAGCATGTCAACTTCGCCACCTACCTTCTGGAAGGAGCCGCCGGCTCCTGGTGGGAGAGCCACGTGGCCATGGTTGCCGCGGGCCATGTTGTCACTTGGGAGGAGTTCCGCACCGCCTTCCGTGCGGCGTACATCCCCAAGCCCATCCTCGAGCTCAAGAGGCGGGAGTTCCTGGACCTAACCCAGGGACGCATGGACGTCCAGTCCTATGGACGGGAGTTCAACCACCTCTCCCGTTACGCCCCTCGGGACGTGACGAATGATGAGGACAAGCAATATCTCTTCCGCAAGGGGCTCGCACCTCGCCTTCGATACGAGCTCCTACCCTTCAAGTTCACCTCCTACCAAGAGCTCTACAACCAGGCTCTCACCATGGAGCAAGGGAGGAAGGAGCTAGAGGCTTCTAAGAGGCCAGTTTCCACCGACCACCAGAGCTCCTCCTCGGAGGGCAAGAAGCGCAAGGTATTCGTGCCTTTCAGCGCCGTGCCAAAGGCGCCCTTCGCGCCGAAGCCCACCGGGTACCTGCCACCTCCGCCTCGCCCAGCTACTTCAACCTTGGGTGCGGCTGGAGGCGGTTTTCGACCTCGACTACCTGCACCACCGGGGCTCACTTGCTTCTCTTGTGGCCAGCCGGGGCACTACTCCAGGGAGTGTCCCCAGAAGGTACCGGCTCCCTCAGCACCTGCACCAGCACCCTCTACCCCAGCCGCCAAGGCTACCACCGTCAGCCGTGGCCGCCTGAACCACGTCTCGGCTGAAGGCGTTGAGGAGGACCCCGGAGTTCTCATGGGTACGCTTCAAATCAATACTTATCCAGCTTCAGTGCTATTTGATTCTGGAGCTTCGCATTCGTTCATATCCATATCATATGTACACAACCATCAAATACCGTTTGTAATGATGGATCCCCCGTTAGTGGTCAAGACCCCGGGCTCTAGTTGGCGTACAAATTGGATATCTCCCGATGTTCAAATAGCCGTAGGGTCAGTTCCTTTTCCGTTCTCATTGATAGCCCTGAGGTCAGAGGGTATCGATGTTATTCTGGGCATGGATTGGCTAGTGAAATATCAGGCCAACCTGGATTGTGCTGCCAAGACTGTCACAGTGTTCCACCCAAGGTATGGGGAAGTGCGTTACTGGTCCCCAACTTCTGCAACTCCTTCCGCAGCCACTCCCCTTTCGCCGGAGATCAGTCTATATTTCCTGGAAGGAATCACCCCGCCTGATATGTCTGAAGTCGCTGTGGTGTGTGATTTCCCCGATGTGTTTCCGGAGGAATTGCCCGGCATGCCACCTGATCGCAGCGTGGAGTTTGTGATTGAGTTGGTTCCGGGAACCGCCCCAGTTTCCAAGACGCCCTACCGTATGCCAACGGAAGAGCTAGCTGAATTGAAGAAGCAACTTGATGAGCTGCTGGAAAAAGAATTCATCCGGCCGAGTAGCTCACCTTGGGGCTGCCCGGTTATCTTTGTCAAGAAGAGGGATACAAATGTTCCTCGTCTGGTCGTTGACTACCGCCCTCTTAATGCGGTGACCATCAAGAACAAGTATCCAATTCCTCGAATAACCGACTTATTCGATCAATTAGCTGGAGCCACTGTGTTCTCCAAGATGGATCTGAGGTCGGGTTACCATCAGATAAAGATCCGGAAGGAGGATATTCCTAAGACGGCCTTCACTACCCGCTATGGGTTATATGAGTACACCGTCATGTCTTTCGGCCTCACTAATGCTCCGGCTACGTTCATGAGGCTAATGAACTCCATCTTCCACGAGTACCTCGACAAGTTCGTCATCATTTACATCGATGACATCCTTGTGTACTCCAAGACCGAAGACGAACATGCTGAGCATCTCCGACTTGTTTTGACCAAGCTTCGAGACCACCGTCTATATGCCAAGTTCTCTAAATGTGAGTTTTGGCTGAAGGAGCTCATCTTTCTCGGTCATGTGGTGTCCGCTGCCGGAGTAGCGGTGATACCCGACAAGATTCAGGCAATCCTGGATTGGCCGACTCCCAAATCCGTCAAAGATATCCGAAGCTTCCTTGGATTGGCGGGTTATTACCGCCGATTTATCGAGGGCTTCTCCAAGATAGCCAAGGCGCTGACTGAACTCCTCAAGAAAGGCAAACCATTTGTGTGGTCAGACAAGGCTGAAGAGAGTTTCCAGACCCTCAAGGTCAAGCTCACCACCACCCCGGTACTTGTCCTTCCCGATACCGCCAAGGACTTTGTCGTCTATTGCGATGCATCTCTACAAGGTTTGGGATGTGTCTTGATGCAAGAGGGCCATGTGGTCGCTTATGCTTCCCGTCAACTCAAGTCACACGAGCAAAATTATCCAACTCATGATTTGGAGCTTGCCGCCGTGGTACATGCTCTGAAGCAATGGAGGCCCTACCTCTTGGGCAACCGTTGCGAGATCTACTCTGACCACCAAAGTCTGAAATATCTATTCACCCAGCCGGATCTGAACTTGAGGCAGAGGAGATGGCTGGAATTGATAAAGGACTATGATGTGACTCTCAATTATCAGCCCGGCAAGGCAAATGTCGTGGCGGATGCTCTGAGCCGCAAAGCCTATTGCAATACCGTGATGGTTGAAAAGGCGCAACCGGCTCTCCACGAGGAATTTGCTAAATTGAATCTGGAAATTGTTCCTTCGGGCTTTCTAGCTAATCTCGAGATCAAGTCCACTCTCGAGGATGATATCAAGGCCGCCCAACAAAATGATCCTGAAATCCTTGAGATCAAAGAGAGGATCGCTAATGGAAAGGCCACTTGTTTATTGGTTGATGACCATGGTGTGGTCTATTTTGGTGACCGTCTAGTGGTGCCCAAGAGTGGAAACATGAGGGAGTTGATCCTTTCTGAAGCTCATGAGTCACCCATCTCTATTCACCCGGGTAGCACAAAAATGTACCAAGATCTTCGCCCCCAGTTCTGGTGGTCTTGCATGAAGCGCGAGATCGCCGAGTATGTTGCGGAATGCGACGTCTGTCGCCGAGTGAAGGCTGAACATCAAAGGCCAGCTGGTACCCTTCGCCCCATAGCCATTCCCTGAGTGGAAGTGGGATGAGGTTGGTATGGACTTCATCACCGGCTTTCCAAGGATCACAAAAGGGCAACAATGCTATTTGGGTCATCATCGACCGTTTGTCAAAGGTTGCCCATTTCCTTCCGGTCCGTGATGATATTCGAGCAAGCCAACTTGCCGACTTGTATATGGCCCGGATTGTTCCTTTGCACGGGGTTCCTTTGCGGATCATCTCTGACCGTGGAAGCTTATTTGTGTCCAAGTTTTGGCAAAGTTTCCAAACGGCTCTTGGAACCCGTCTCAACTTCAGCACCGCCTATCACCCTCAAACCGATGGTCAAACTGAAAGGGTAAATCAAGTTCTTGAGGACATGCTTCGGGCTTGTGTCATCTCTTTCGGCAAAAGTTGGGAAAGGTACCTCCCTCTCGCCGAGTTCTCCTACAACAATAGCTATCAAGCCAGCTTGCAAATGGCTCCCTTCGAGGTCCTATATGGGAGAAAGTGCCGGACTCCTCTTAATTGGTCTGAAACCGGGGAGAGGTCACTCTTCGGTCCTGATGTGATCAATGAAGCCGAGGAGAAGGTCCGTGTCATTCGAGAAAACCTCAAAGCCGCTCAATCTCGTCAGAAAAGCTATTATGACCAGCATCATCAAGAGGTCCACTATGAAATTGGTGACAAGGCCTATCTTCGAGTCTCTCCTCTCCGAGGCGTCCGTCGTTTCGGAATCAAGGGCAAATTAGCACCCCGCTATGTTGGCCCTTTCACCATCCTAGCTAAGCGAGGCGATCTATCCTATCAACTTGAGTTGCCCTCCAACTTCCCGGATGTCCATGATGTGTTCCATGTTTCCCAACTCCGCCGGTGCTTCAAGGATCCCATCCGTGGGGTTGATCATGAGGTTTTGGACATTCAAGAGGATTTGACCTATCGCGAGCATCCTATCCGCATCTTGGATGAAGCGGAGAGGAAAAACCGCAACAAGTCCATCAAGTTTCTCAAGGTCCAATGGTCTAACCATTCCGAGGAAGAAGCCACATGGGAGAGAGAAACTAGTCTTCGTCAGGAATACCCCGCCTTCTTCACTCAAGCCTAGAATCTCGGGGCGAGATTCTTATAAGGGGGGTAGATTTGTAACATCCCTAACTTGGTAATGAAAATACGAAGAATTTTTCCACTTTTTGCATTCTTGTTTGCATCATGGCATGCCCTGAAGTTGCTAATGTTAACAAGTTACCTTGTGGGAAACAATGAAAAGAGGGAAGCAAATTTCCCAAAACCTTTACTTCTTGTTTTGCAAGCTATGGTGTTAACCATGTCATGACAGGTGACCTTATGGTCCAACACACTTCCCTAAGTTCACCTCAGTGCACAAGAACCAAATGGATGGGTTCCTTTGTTTCCAACTTCCTTAGGCCCTAAAATGTGGTTCAAAGCTTTGTCTAATTGTGAGCCATGCCACCTTGCTCAAAAGCCTATATAAATGTAAGGTGAGCTATTTTACCTTGTGGAGAAACTCCCAGAATTTTTGCATATTTTCTGGAATTGTTTTGGTGCCCAAACAAAAGCTAGCCTTTTCTGCCAAATTGTGGTCATCCGGAATGACCCGGAAATTTTCGGATCTATTCCGGGCCAGTCGGAATTTTCCGGACCCATCCGGAAAATTCCGGATGAAGCACAGTGGCGACAGGACGCACTGGCGCCATGCCGCCACCTCCTCCGCGCCCATGCCGCACGCCGCCGTGGCAAATGGAGGGCTAAGGAGCCCGTGACCGTGCTCACCTGCCCCGCACTCCTCTCTCCTCCTCGTCCCTCCTCTTTTTCCGGATCGTGGCGATCTTCTTCTCTTCCCCGAGCTCCTCTTGCCGCCGTGGCTTGCCGAGCTCGCCGCCGTCGCTTCGATGCTCCCCGTGTAGATACGAAGAGGACAGGGAGTTCCGCCTCGTCGACATACCCCTCCTGGAGCAAGGAATCGAGCCAGGGTGCCTCGGTCCCGACGATTTCATCCTCGACGCCTACCGCATCGGCCGCTCTCCTCCGGCCGATTCTTGTCGTTGCCGCCGCCCCCTCGCCTAGCCGACCACACGGGCGTGCTCCGGGTACACATGCGCTCCCCTTAGCCTGCTCCCGTTTCCCCTCTCCCCCTCTTGCGTTTTCTTCGTGCGAAATCGCCGTCGCCGTCGAAGTTTTTCCCAAAATCGAGCCGTCCGGAATCGCCCGGATTATTCCGGATCGATTCCGAGTCGCCCGGAAAATTCCGGACCTTTCCGGACAGATTCCGAAACACTAACAGAAGGTTTTGGAGGTCACCTCGGATTTGGTTCGAATTTAGCCCGGATTATTCCGGACCAATCCGGATGAATTCCGAACCAAGCTGAAAAACTTGTGAACTTTGTAATTTAAATCCTTCTTGTTAAATCTTGCAAATGGTATACCATTTTGATCAGTGTTTCAAATGCTATCTAAATATGCTAGTATCACCTCATGACAACAACTTGCCCTTTGATATAAATCTTTACTTGGTTAAAGGATATAAATCCAAATAATCTTTTAAATTGCTAATTGTCCATCGGTACTCCGAAAACTACCAATAAGGCACCGAAGTGAACATAAGAACCAAACCTCTTTAATCATGTCATGTTCATGCATATTTGAGCAATTTCTAAAATAATGGAATCTTTATGAACAATTGGACATTAAGTTAAATATGAGGTGTTTTCCAAATAATTTCCTTAATTATTTGGCTCCCCACTTAATTGTGCCCTTAAGTTATATAATGGAATCTTTGCATCAATTGGACATGTCATCATGTGTTTGAGCATTGCATCTTGTGATCTTGTGATTTATGTGTGCCTTGTATTTCTTTTGGGTATCGATAGATTCCGGAGTCGAGGGTCTCTCTACTTACCCCGACGAGCCGTACTACGCGCCCCGGCAGCAAGGCAAGAGATAACCTAACCTTCTTGGCATTCTAGCATCCTATGATTTTATCAAATTATTTTATCCACCATAATATTGCATGCGGTTCAAATGCCTCTTTTGGTAAATATTAGAATATCCTATGAATGCATGTTCTTCCCCGAGCCAATCACATGTATCCCTACCTATGAAACCTAGGGTTGAAGTGTTGGCCCGAGATAAAGATAGACTTGATGTATTCATATGCTTAGCTATGCTTAGCCATGCTTAGTTAAATAATAGTTGTGTCCGTTGTTTATTTCCATAATTGTTGTTGAAGATGGAATGATGCGGACTTGGTGGATATGTGGGGTGCTTAATTAAAATACTAAGTAGGCTTGGGTGAGTTGCCATCGGGGATGGTGTTTTGCCTCACTCTAGCCCCTAGGTGCGAGTTCTTTACCTCTTGAACCAAGACTAGCGTGCTGCCATTGGTGGGTGTATGGGCGCCTTACTGACCAAATAATTTGTGAGGGGCTTGTCAAGGGTCCTCTAGTTCGAGTTTTCCATTTGCGCGTGTGTGGTGTGAGTGGAAAAAGGAACGAGGATGGTGGTGTTAGGATGTGACGGTGGGGCAGGGCGCTGGGAGCGCTGAACCTGTCCTTCCGCCACTGATGGTCCTTGAGTAAGCCTCATGCATTGTAAAGGTCTAACCGCGCCCGCTTGCCGGCCTTCCCTGGAAGAGGACCACTCAGGTGAGCCGGACGGTACCAATGGGTAAAATAGTACACCCCTGCAGGGTTAATCTTTTCGAAAAGCCGTGTCCACGGTTATGGACAACTTGGGAATAGACGATAAGATCATAGAGAATCTTAACCTAATTGATATGGCAGCTAAAGGTTGCATTAATCAACGTGTGGTAAAGGTTCACTTCCTCGAGGGTGATTCGAGGGGGTGCCTTGGTGGAGATGAGAGTGGTTGGTTACAAAAGGGTTCGATGAGAACCAATGATGACAAATGTTACTCTCTTACCCCTTTTGAAAAGTATTCTGAGTAGACGAATGCCATGAGTCAATTATATTTCCGTTTATGAAACTTAGCTTTATGCAAAAGAAATACATATAAAGCTTTAGAGCCTCCGTCAGTCATTGGGCCTATATCGCCCTACTAAACTTGCGAGTACGTCGTACTCAGTTTCTCTTTGCTGCCTCTATGATTTTGTATTTCATAGGAGGACGACACCGAGCAACTAGGTGGGTTCTTCGTTGACGTCGACTACTAGTCTGGGGTTCCCAGGTGGCAGCTTGGGACCGTGGAACAAGCTGGCTTGGGTGATGTTATTTGTAGGCCTCTTAGGCCATATTTTGCTTCTTGTTGTTAGACAACACTACCCGCTTCCGCTTGATGACTTGTTGGATCTGTGATCCTTTTGTTGTGTAATATTTGTATTCTTCTCGTTAAATGAGTTGCTTTATATCTTGTGTCGTAGAGTCATGCAATGTGCCGGTTTGTTCTACAAGTCTCGATCTTTGTTTTATACCTTGATGGTTGTGCCGAATACATAGCCTCTCTGTATAATTCCGGGGTCGGGGCGTTACACTGGAGAGGCCGGGTGAAGGCGAAGATTGAAAAGGGTCTTAGCTGGGAAGAGATCAGTGCCAAAGAGCCGTACATCGACATAGAAGAGTTCGAGGCATTGAAGTTGTCCTTGGCATCTCCGGAGGCTGAAAAATGGACCGAGTGGGGGAAGCAAATGCGGGCAATGAACTTAGGCAACCACCATTTGGGAAGCGGCGGTTACGCAGGAAAAAAGCCTGTTTGGGACAAGGAGGATGCCGAGGTTGCGAGACTTGGGAAAGAGAACCCTTGGCATAAAATCACGGACGAGCAAGTTAGGAACTTTGTTCGGTCCCGCTACTATCTGAAGCCGGGGACGGGGGAATTTGTTACCGACTACAAAGATGTGCTGGATTTCGAGAAAGTTCTGGTAAGGAACTTAATTACCGCGGATATCTCAAAGTCCATTTTCGTTGATTTCTATACATGGGTTCACGTTTATTTGCTTTGTCCGCAGGAGGCTGAGTTGAAGGCTGCGGCTGAGGCCGGCCCGTCGTCCCAGGAGGCAGCCGGCCCGTGGGACACGACTTTCAACCGGGCGATGAACATTTACAAGGGGAGGGACAAGTCAAAGCCTCCGACGTCAGCAGGCCATGTGACCGGCTTTGGTACGTCGATGAAGTTCATCGAGTACTACAGCACGGACACCGACACGAAAAGGGAGAGGAGGAAGCCGGCTAAAGATAATGCCGAGGTTCTCGAGCTAAGGAAGAAGTTGGAGACACTACAGAAAGAAAAGGTGGACTCCAGCATGGTGGACAAGCTAGTGGCCGAGAAGCTGGAGGAGAAGCTCCGGAGTTTCTTACCCCCTGGATTGTATGAGGGATTAGCTGCTTGGCAAGCGGGAGGTCAACAGGGGCCGATACACTTGCCCAGCTTCGACGGCAGCACCTCCAGCAATAACGTGTCGCCGGTCCTGCTGCCCCCTGTCGTGTCGCTGGTCCTGGTGACCCCACTGGTGCCCCCCCGGCCGGAGAATAATGACAATGCGCACGAGCGCCCGGACAATGATAGGTCGGCCGCCGGCACCGGCGCCCTTGTCTCGACATTAGCCGAGCTCAACGCCATCGACAAGGTAACTAATTAGTTAGTCCGCGACATCTTTTATGACTACATATGCCTTTGATGACTGCCATATCTCATGCATGGTGCCCAACATGTGTTGACTCCCAGGACACGCCTTGCATACTCCTGCATAGGGTGGGGGCCGGCGGAGAGTTGAAGGAAGTCACGTTGGCCAAGATAGTACAACCTCTGACCCGTGATATACACAACACTCGAATGAGTGAGGCCGTGATGAAAGTCAATGTCACGGAGGTACTGCCTGAGTTCCGTGACATCGACCCCCCCACGCAACCTCCGGGAGCTGAGAAACACATGAAGCTTGGCGAATGCGGAAAGTGGATGATGGAATGGCCGAAGACCCAGATTCGTCTTGGGGATGTTATTCATGGGGTCGGTCGCACCGGCGGCGCCACCTCGAGGCCTCGGCTCCCGCTCGTTCGGCCCCCGTCGAGGCGGCCGCAAAAAACTATTGCGGAGGAACCGGCGCCACAAGTAGCCGTCGCCACCACCCAGAAGGAACCGCCGGTCGCCGCCCCCACCGGCCGGAAGCTACCGCCGGTCGCCGCCACCACCGGCCGGAAGCTACCACCGGTCGTCGCCGCCACCAACCGCCACAAACAGTTGTTGGGAACGTCTTCACCGGTTAGTTCTGACTTTCCGAATTCCCCGACTTTCCGACTTTCTCGACTAACAGATGTGCTATCGTTTATGTTTAGGACAAAGCCGTTGCACCTGAACTTGGTGGCAACGAGGATATGTACATGCCTCATGTGGATGAAGAACCCTTCCGCGACCACCGCGGTCAAGCTGCTCGTCCCACTTCATGCACACAACGCCTGGCCTTCACGCCTCCGGATGCCGGCGATCATCAAGCTCCCCCGGGTAACGTTTTCAGCCCTAACACTCTGATGGAAACTGTTAAAGCGGGGTTCACTGCACCCCCACAATCCCCAGAGAAGAAGAACAAGATCAAGAAGCATAGGAAGAGAAAAGGATCCTCCACCTCTGCGAGCCAACCAGCTCCTAAGATCCGGGGTCTTGAAGACACGATTCCACCCCGTGCGGATGGCTTCCCCCGAGTTCATGTAGCTGGTGAACCTATCTTGTCTGGGGACTTGCTCCGCCTCGCAGAAGGACCCATGATTTCTTTGCAGCAAAGTATCTTGTATCTGGAGGAGCAGCTTCTTAAAGAAAAGCATCCGAGTTACCCGGCGTTCGCGGTCCAGGTGCCAAAGGAGCTGGTGGACTTCGTCCAGGAAGACCCCGCAGATGTGTTCTTCATCGCGTACGAGGACATCTTCAAACTCTTTCACACTCAATGGCTGGACTATAACATGGTCCGCCTATATGCGCTTGATATGGCGATGAAGATCAGGAGAGATGCGACCCCGTACGTCGCGATAGTGGATCCTTACTACATGCGCGACAGCCATCTGGAGGAAGGGTCAAAGACAAGGGAAACGGCCACGGAGTACCACGTAAGGGTCATGCTGGCCAACAAGAGGAAGAGCACCCTTCTTCTGCCTTTCTTTTTCGAGTAAGTACACATCCGCTCGCCACCGTCGTATCTTATGCCTTCTTGTACATTTCTTCCATCGCTGATCCTTTGTCCAACATTCCGTTTCAATTGTGTTGAGCAGGGACAAGTACTGCGCACTCATCTCCGTAGCCCCGAGGTGGTCCATTGCCACTTATTTGGACTCGGGGAATAAATCCACGCCGAGATGATACACCAGAATAAAGGGTGTTCTGGATGACGCTCTCGAGGCCTATGCCCAAAAGGGCGGCCCATTCCATAACAAGTCGGAATTTTTCACGGATGAAAACACACACAAGTTTCAGCATGGGACCGGATTCCATTGCATCAAGCAACTGGATGGCAGCGTGAAGGAGGCCTACTACGCCCTCCATCACCTTAAAGGAATTGTCCGGGATTGCGAGAAAACGAAGTTTCCATCGGGTCTCGCAGAATACACCAAATCAGAGGATGCTCTCACCGATGCTGATTACAGAGCGGACTTCCATCGCATCCGGTTGCAGTTGACAACGATCATCCTCGAAGATGTCCTTCACAGATCAGGGTCCTACCACCACCACAGAGGTATTATATATAGAAGTGCATGCGTAGGTTTATCTATTATATATATGCTATGCTATGAAACCCAAATAGGATAGCCATATAATTGTCTTGCCTCTCTACTTAGATGAATAAATTATACTCTATTTTATATCACTAACCTATATATATATCCCAATTTATCTTCAGTGTTGTCTCAGAGGAGTATCGAAGAACGACTAGAGGCACAGTATGACACCAGGGAGTGGAGGACGAAACAAGGCTTTCTACCGTTGCCGGAGCCGCGAAAGTAGAGGACTCCATGATTATGCATGCTCCCGGATCATAGTTAGGCGGCGAACACTTGATTTGTAATGTGTAGTGTGAAATGTTGAACTTTTGGTTGTATATACATGACTAGCTAATTGTATTTACATTCGGCACTTTTGTGACTATGTGTATATATATATGTATCTCGATCGGGCCACTAATTAAGTAATATATATGTGTGATGACATATTGATTAATATCATTGTCTGTTTATATACCTGTCAAATATACCTGTATTTTCTGTATAAACCTGTATAAATACTGTATATACGTGTATTTATACAGCAAAATAAAAAAATATAGTTTTTCTGGTTAATACTTCTGTGGCGCACCTTTTTTAGTTTTTGTGGCGCACCACTTTCTGTGGCGCACCAAGGGCAGTGCGCCACAGAAAGACTCTCCATAGGGTCCTGGCGACCTATTTCTGTGGCGCACAGACAGGGGTGCGCCACAGAAAGTTGAGATTTCTGTGGCGCATATCCCTGGTGCGCCACAGAAAATATTTTTGTGGCGAGAATTCTGTGGCGCACCAGGCTAGCCCACAGATGCGCCACAGATAACCAAAATGGTGCGCCACAGATAGCCTGTTCTGTGGTAGTGGATGTAGAATATGATGAGAGTGAAATATGACCTGCAAGCAAATGATGATTGAAAGATATTAGAACGGTTGTAAACAGTGTAGGAAAATAGGACCGGGGTCCACAGATCACTACTGGCGTCTCTCCAAAAGATACACATGATGGGTAAACAAATCACAACATGGCAATTGACAAAATTGTGGGCGCATAACAATACTATCATAAAACAATATAGTTGACTGCTTCATGTAATATGGGCATTACATCAAAATACATAGACAGTTATCCAACTGCATCTATGACTAATAATCCACCATGAGATCGCTATCCAGCATGTCACCCAGAAGTATTAAGTTGCAAGCAACAAATCATTGCAATAAGCAAAATGCATAATGTAAGCAATGTAAATAACACAAGGAAATATCACCGTTGTTTTCTCCCTAGTGGCAACAACACATTCATGAGCATAAGCGTTTCTGTCAATCGCACTCAGCACACAAAGGCATGAACCCATTATCTAGCATAAATAACCTCTCTAAAGATACTAACAATTACTTGACCAAAGCATCCACTAGTGTAACATCCCAAAAGTAATCCTCAGATCTTTTCCATGTTTGTTTCAATTATTGCATCATCATGACATCATCTTTGTTGTTGCATTTGTGGTTTTGCAAAATAAAAGAAAAACAAACAAAAGAATTTGTGTTTTTATGTGTTATCACATGCAATACCTAATTTCTAAATTGCAAAAAATAATAATTAAAAACCAAAATTATTTTGGACAAAGCAAAATCTTAATGTTATTTTGAATTTGCAAATTAACCAAATATTTTGAGAAAAATCAAAACCCTAGTTTTATTTTGTTTTTCTCTTTTTCCTTCTCTTTTCTTTTCTCTGGAAAAAAAGGAAAATTGCAAAGGAAGAAAAAACAGGAGCTAGGCCGAAGCCCAGCTCCTTCTCTCTTTCCCTCTCTTCCTCTCTCCCCCGGACCAGCCCACCTAAGGCCCAGCCCAACTGGCCTTTCTCCTTTTTCCTCCTCTCCCGCACCCCTCTCTCACGTATGTCGCCAGCAGCGCCAGTGTCCACGCCGTTTCCGTCACCGGTCGTGCCCCCACCTGCTCCGGCCTCCCCCATATAAGGACAATCAGGGGAGCCTCTCTCCCTAACCCTAGCACTCCCCACTCCTTCCTACCGCCGCCGTTCTTCTTCCTCTCTCCCTTCTCTGTCTTTGCTCCACCGAGCCACCATCACCTTCACCAGCCGGAGAAGAACGCCGTCGCCATGGGGTAGCAGCGGAGGAGCTCGTCCACGTCATCGTGATCACGCACTGGATCCAGGAGGTAGACCCAAGGCCGGCGTCGTCTACTCCCGCACCTGTCATCGTCGTCGTCCACTCCCTCCGTCGGCAGCCTCTAGGTGAGCCTCCGCCGCCGGGCAAACCTACCCCTTTTCCTCCCTCTGCTCTGGGTGCCCGCCTTCGAGCGGCACCATCGGTAGCCGTAGCTGCAGCCACCGTCGTGCCCGAGCACGAGCTGCTCCTCTGCTCCTCTGCTCCTCTGCTCGACCCCTGCACTGCACCACACCATCACCTACACGCGCACGATCCCCTCACCCGCGCCGCCAGATCATGGTCACCGTCGGCCGCGCTCCATCGCCGTTGTTGCCTGTCGTCGGTTGACTGAAACTTGTTTCAGTTAAGGTTCAGTTAACGGCACCACGACACCTCTTTTTGCTTCAGATCTGAACTTGGACAAGATCCCCGCTTCAGCCCAACTGGTCTCTGTTCCTTGCTCCACCCCTGTCATCACGGGTTCGAGTCCCCCTTGGGCCGAATAGAACCCCCTTTTTCTTGCTTTCTCTGTCACTGACATGTGGGCCCTCGGGACCCAGTTTTTGAAATTCCTTTGCAACTAGGTCCCTGCTATTAGTTTTCTGTCCTGTTTTTGCAAATGATAAATACCACATATTTCTTTTGTCAAAATGGCAATAAAAATATGTTTTCAAAACAGAAAAATGTAATCTTTCCAAATATATTTTTGTTAAATTTTTGGAATATAATTAAATGGTTAAAATAAATAAATCTTTTGCTAATTAATTAATCTTGCAAAATTCATAACTTTTGTTCTACAATTCCAAAATTATGAATTTTATATCAAAGTAAAGCTTAAAATGTAATCTGTTTGAATCTAATTTTGCAAGCATGAATTAAATAAATTAATTT
Organism: Puccinellia tenuiflora; assembly: GCA_012064385.1. Classification (NCBI taxonomy): domain Eukaryota; kingdom Viridiplantae; phylum Streptophyta; class Magnoliopsida; order Poales; family Poaceae; genus Puccinellia; species Puccinellia tenuiflora. The sequence continues at coordinate 650,730 of QRDG01001574.1, forward strand.
TTCGGGTTCTTTGGAAATTCAAATTAATTGAATAAATAAAATGCCCTAATTGCCTTAATTGTTTATTAAATTGCTAAATCCTAATTTAACTTGCCTAATAAAATGTTTAGCACTTAAATTACTGCATATTTAAATTTGTCATGTCAACATGCTTGATTGAATGCATTTGTATTGATTTGCCTTTTTTATGTTTTGGGGTTACCCGTAGACGACGACGTTGCCGATTACCCCGACACCTCCGAGGATCTAGCCCAGTACCAGGCTACTGAGCCAACATGCAAGATGCCCCTCCCCAACTTTCTCATGTGATGCCTATTCCTGTCTTGCATGCTTTAGGACTTCCGTTCTGTTGTGTCTTACGATTCCTACTAGAATTGCATAGCCTGTTAGAAGTCCAGATATTCCTGATATGCCTGCCTATATCCTATGCTCGTTTTCCAGTTACTATCTACTAGCATGCTCAGGAGTTGATTGTGTTCTATCACATGTTTAGTTGGTATATATTAATTAATTGAAGACTTGCTATGTGGGAATCACTTTATTATATTAATGATAAGGCACCGGCGGAAGGCCAGTTATGGTGATTTGTTCTGCTAGTGTCGCCTAGGAAAAACCGTTCTTTTCCGCTTATCCAAGAATGAGCGCCCTACCCAAACGTGGGAAGACTTATGGAACCCCCCGCAACTTAGTACCGGGTCTACTACATTGGTTAGGGAGCCACCAAGTAGTTTGGGTGTTTACCATTTGGAGCATACGCACGATGCATGTTGAAGATGAGAGGTTACAACTGTGGGGGGGCGCATATAGGTTTGCGGGATGGGCGTTAATCGCATGTGGAAGGAGGATAAATCGTATGAGTGTTATCCTCCCGAAGCCGTTCACGCAACGTTTGGGCCCGCAAAGGAGTTTCGGCCGGTCTCCCCACGTGGATCAGTCTCAGATAGGTGGCTCTCTATCCAATGTAGTAGTGAAGGGGAAGGAAGGTCGTGTTGAGATACCTTTTGCCTTTGTGGCGTGTGGTTGATCGAACGTGTATGGTTACATTTTGGCACCCCTGCAGGGTTAAATCTTTTCGAAAAGCCGAGTCGGCGGTTATGGACGACTTGGGTAATGTGCTGGCTAAAAAGATCATAGACATCACCGTATATCACGAATAGCTAAATTGACTAGTAATTAGCCATATTCGAATAATAAACCTGCTAAAATTTGATTAACGTGTGAGTGTCCGGACTTCTTCCTCGTGGCAATATGATACGATGGAGTTGTCTCAGGACGGGTATTGCTTGGTGAGTAGTTTAGCCCAGTAGTGCAAGCGCTCTCTTCCCTTATTCTAATTAGACGCAAGTTGTAGCGTGTCTTCTGTAGTTGTTAGGTGCTGCAGCTGCAAGTCCACAAACAGCCCCTTTTCAATCCCAATGCATGTGCATCGTACCTTCTTTTCCTCTTGTGCGTAAGACTTGCTGAATACCCCCGTACTCATACCATCGGGTGTCCGGTGCCCGTATTTTCACCGATGCAGGAGCGACAGCAGAGTTCGACGATCCAGATGGTGGCTACTACGTAGAGTTCGACGTCGACTACAACGAGTAGATCGAGATCCTAGGTGGCAACCTGAGACCACCGTGGGTGGGTCCCCTCTTTTATTTTCTGGCCTTGGCCTTTGATGTAGTCTGTACTCAGACGATTGATTTCTTCCGCTGTATTCGGGACGTATGATCCCCTGTGATGTAATAAAAGTATTTCGAACTATGTTTATTTTATGTTTTGTGTTGTACTTGTGCATGTGATGTAACCCAATTGTGGTTCCACTTGGCGAAATGTTCATTTCCGCTAAGTGGGGCTTACAAATTGGTATCAGAGCATGGACCGCCTTTAGGAGCCTTTTTCTACTGGTCGTAGTTGAGTCTAGAAATTATTTTAGTAGCTATTCATGAAAATATATACGCAAGAGTAGGAACTCTGTTCTCTTTATTTCTTTCCCCAACCACCCTCCCTCTTTTCCGGTAAGGAAGTGAAACGAGTTTTCTCTCTTCTTTCATAAAATTTTCAAAATTAGGGTTTCACGTGTTCGGGGTTTTCCGTAGTACCTTAGGTTGGAGCTATGCTTATGATGAGAAGAAATGTTGCTTCGGTCACTTCGCCTTTGTGTTGAACCTTTCTTGCATATACAATTCCACTCTCCTTCACACACTTATTAGTTTTATGCTAATTCGTGTTCCTTTTGAACCGGTGCATAGTCAACTTTTTGTCCCTTCTGTCCACCTCCTTACTCTAAATGTCGACCCTCTCCAAGCCATCCAAGTTGTTTCAGTGGTTTGTGACCTTCCTGATGTTTTCCCGGAGGAGCTCCCAGGTATGCCACCTGACAGAGCTGTTGAACTTTTCATCGACCTTGAACCAGACACATCTCCTACCTCCAAACAGCCTTACAAGACCTATTGCAACAATCTCATGATCTTGGACACGAAGATCATCTTCGATCCGAGTATCTCGACCTTTTCCCTTCTTTCTTGGAATCTTGGGCGCGATTCCTTCGAGGGGTGGCGAATTGTAACATCCCAAAAGTAATCCTCAAATCTTTTCCATGTTTGTTTTAATAATTGCATCATCATGACATCATCTTTGTTGTTGCATTTGTGGTTTTGCAAAATAAAAGAAAAACAAACAAAAAGAATTTGTGTTTTTATGTGTTATCACATGCAATACCTAATTTCTAAATTGCAAAACAAAATAATTAAAAACCAAAATTATTTTGGACAAAGCAAAATCTTAATGTTATTTTGAATTTGCAAATTAACAAAATATTTTGAGAAAAATCAAAACCCTAGTTTTATTTTGTTTTTCTCTTTTTCCTTCTCTTTTCTTTTCTCTGGAAAAAAGGAAAATTGCAAAGGAAGAAAAAACATGAGCTAGGCCGAAGCCCAGCTCCTTCTCTCTTTCCCTCTCTTCCTCTCTCCCCCGGACCAGCCCACCTAAGGCCCAGCCCAGCTGGCCTTTCTCCTTTTTCCTTCTCTCCCGCACCCCTCTCTAACGTACGTCGCCAGCAGCGCCAGTGTCCACGCCGTTTCCGTCACCGGCCGCACCCCCACCTGCTCCGGCCTCCCCCATATAAGGACAATCAGGGGAGCCTCTCTCCCTAACCCTAGCACTCCCCACTCCTTCCTACCGCCGCCGTCCTTCTTCCTCTCTCCCTTCTCTGTCTTTGCTCCACCGAGCCACCATCACCTTCACCAGCCGGAGAAGAACGCCGTCGCCATGGGGTAGCAGCGGAGGTGCTCGTCCACGTCGTCGTCATCACGCACTGGATCCAGGAGGTAGACCCAAGGCCGGCGTCCACCACACCATGGTCTTCGTCGTCTATGTCCTTTCCACACCGGCGTCGTCTACTCCCGCACCTGTCATCGTCATCGTCCACCCCCCTCCATCGGTAGCCTCTAGGTGAGCCTCCGCCGCCGGGAAAACCTCCCCCTTTTCCTCCCTCTGCTCTGGGTGCCCGCCTTCGAGCGGCACCGTCGGTAGCCGTAGCTGCAGCTGCCGCCGTGCCCGAGCACGAGCTGCTCCTCTACTCCTCTGCTCGACCCCTGCACTGCACCACACTAGCACCTGCACGCGCACGATCCCCTCACCCGCGCTGCCAGATCATGGTCACCGTCGGCCGCGCTCCATCGCCGTTGTTGCCTGTCACCGATTGACTGAAACTTGTTTCAGCTAAGGTTCAGTTAACAGCACCACGACACCTCTTTTTGCTTCAGATCTGAACTTGGACAAGATCCCCGCTTCAGCCCAACTGGTCTTTGTTCCTTGCTCCACCCCTGTCGTCACGGGTTCGAGTCCCCCTTGGGCCGAATAAAACCCCCTTTTTCCTGCTTTCTCTGTCACTGACATGTGGGCCCTCGGGACCCAGGTTTTGAAATACCATTGCAACTAGGTCCCTGCTATTAGTTTTCTGTCCTGTTTTTGCAAATGATAAATACCACATATTTCTTTTGTCAAAATGGCAATAAAAATATGTTTTCAAAACAGAAAAATGTAATCTTTCCAAATATATTTTTGTTAAATTTTTGGAATATAATTAAATGGTTAAAATAAATAAATCTTTTGCTAATTAATTAATCTTGCAAAATTCATAACTTTTGTTCTACAATTCCAAAATTATGAATTTCATATCAAATTAAAGCTTAAAATGTAATCTGTTTGAATCTAATTTTGCAAGCATGAATTAAATAAATTAATTTTTCGAGTTCTTTGGAAATTCAAATTAATTGAATAAATAAAATGCCCTAATTGCCTTAATTGTTTATTAAATTGCTAAATCCTAATTTAACTTGCCTAATAAAATGTTTAGCACTTAAATTGCTGCATATTTAAATTTGTCATGTCAACATGCTTGATTGAATGCATTTGTATTGATTTGCCTTTTGTTATGTTTTGGGGTTACCCGTAGACGACGACGTTGCCGATTACCCCGACAACTCCGAGGATCTAGCCCAGTACCAGACTACTGAGCCAACAGGCAAGCTGCCCCTCCCCAACTTTCTCATGTGATGCCTATTCCTGTCTTGCATGCTTTAGGACTTCCGTTCTGTTGTGTCTTACGATTCCTACTAGAATTGCATAGCCTGTTAGAAGTCCAGATATTCCTGTTATGCATGCCTATATCCTATGCTTGTTTTCCAGTTACTGTCTACTAGCATGCTTAGGAATTGATTGTGTTCTATCACATGTTTAGTTGGTATATCTTAATTAATTGAAGACTTGCTATGTGGGAATCACTTTATTATATTAATGATAAGGCACCGGCGGAAGGCCAGTTATGGTGATTTGTTCTACTAGTGTCGCCTAGGAAAAACTGTTCTTTTCCGCTTATCCAAGAATGAGCGCCCTACCCACACGTGGGAAGACTTATGGAACCCCCCGCAACTTAGTACCGGATCTGCTATATTGGTTAGGGAGCCACAAAGTAGTTCGGGTGTTTACCATTTGGAGCATACGCACGATGCATGTTGAAGATGAGAGGTTACAACTATGGGAGGCGCATATAGGTTTGCGGGATGGGCGTTAATCGCATGTGGAAGGAGGATCAATCGTATGAGTGTTATCCTCCCGAAGCCGTTCACGCAACGTTTGGGCCCGCAAAGGAGTTTCGGCCGGTCTCCCCACGTGGATCAGTCTCAGATAGGTGGCTCTCTATCCAATGTAGTAGTGAAGGGGAAGGTCGTGTTGAGATACCTTTTGCCTTTGTGGCGTGTGGTTGATCGAACGTGTATGGTTACATTTGGGCACCCCTGCAGGGTTAAATCTTTTCGAAAAGCCGAGTCCGCGGTTATGGACGACTTGGGTAATGTGCTGGCTAAAAAGATCATAGACATCACCGTATATCACGAATAGCTAAATTGACTAGTAATTAGCCATATTCGAATAATAAACCTGCTAAAATTTGATTAACGTGTGAGTGTCCGGACTTCTTCCTCGTGGCAATATGATACGATGGAGTTGTCTCAGGATGGGTATTGCTTGGTGAGTAGTTTAGCCTAGTAGTGCAAGCGCTCTTTTTCCTTATTCTAATTAGACGCAAGTTGTAGCGTGTCTTCTGTAGTTGTTAGGTGCTGCAGCTGCAAGTCCACAAATAGCCCCTTTTCAATCCCAATGCATGTGCATCATACCTTCTTTTCCTCTTGTGCGTAAGACTTGCTGAGTACCCCCGTACTCATACCATCGGGTGTCCGGTGCCCGTATTTTCACCGATGCAGGAGCGACAGCAGAGTTCGACGATCCAGATGGTGGCTACTACGTTGAGTTCGACGCCGACTACGACGAGTAGATCGAGATCCTAGGCGGCAGCCTGAGACCACCGTGGGCGGGTCCCCTCTTTTATTTTCTGGCCTTGGCCTTTGATGTAGTCTGTACTCAGACGAGTGATTGCTTCCGCTGTATTCGGGATGTATGATCCCCTGTGACATAATAAAAGTATTTCGAACTATGTTTATTTTATCTTTTGTGTTGTACTTGTGCATGTGATGTAACCCAAGTGTGGTTCCACTTGGCGAAATGTTCATTTCCGCTAAGTGGGGCTTACAACTAGCATCGGAGAGCATGCAAGATCATAGATAAAACATAACACATAAATGAACAAGAGTAATGATTCCACAATTCATCAGATCCATGCAAACAAATCATGTAGCTGTTAAATATACGATCTTGATCATGATAGGCAGCTCACAAGATCTAAGCAATGGAGAACAAGGAGAAGAGACAACCATCTAGCTACTGCTATGGACCCGTAGTCCCGTGGTGGACTACTCACGCATCACTGCGGAGGTAGGCATGGTGATGTAGATGCCTCCGGCGATGATTAACCCCTCCGGCAGGGTGCCGAGAAGAGCTTCAGTACCCTCCCGATCTAGGGTTGACGACGGCGGCAGCCTTGGATGTTTTCTGGAGAATATGATCGGGTATCGAGGGTTTCCGCGTCGAAAGGAATTTATAGGCGAAAGGGCAGCTCGAGACGACGTCGGAGGGCACCAGGTGGGGCCCAGGCGCGGCCAAGGTGTGGGCCGCGTCTGGCCACTGTGGGCCCCCTGGAGGCGTCCTCCTGGCTCCGTGCTTGTTTCCTCGTGAAAATAATTCACGTAAATTTCCATCTGATTCCGAGAAACTTCCCCGAACAACTTTTCTGAAACAAAAAGACAGCAGAAAACAGGAACTGGCACTGGGCATCTTGTTAATAGGTTAGTTCCATAAATCATGCCAAAATGGTATAAAAACATTATAAAAACATGTGGCACTGATATATAATCAAGCATGGAACATAAAAATAATAGATACGTCGCAGACGTATTAGCATCCCCAAACTTAATTCCTGCTCGTCCTCGAGTAGGTAAATGATAATTGAATAATTCTTGAAGTGACATGCTACCAACACAATCTTGATCAAGTAATCATGTAAAGCATATGAACTGAATGCAATGATCCAAACAAAGGTTTTTGAATGAAACAAATAATGATTGACCAGGTGCAACATCTAAGTAAGGATTTAATAGAAAGAGTACTTTGAAAATCTAAAAGTATAGCACCTGACAATGATTGATATCTCACTAAGCAATATTCTTTCAACAAAGGGGTTTGGCCAACACAAAGGAAGATTTAAGTTTTCAGCATGAAGCTTCAACTTGCAACATATTTAAGGTCAACACAAAGTTTTCATGGTTAGACACAAAGATAACATGAAGTAAAACTTGAACCAAAGTTGACACCAAGTGATTGCTTGAGAGGTAAAGAAGGAAGAGGAAAACTGACTCAACATAAAAGTAAGAGAAATGCATTTCGCAGAGGGAAGCAGGGATTAGTCATGTACTAGAGCTATTTGAATTTTTTAGATACAGAAGTAAAACAGTTTTGAGATATGCATATGCTTTCGTCAACGAATCCACAGAAGAGAAGGTAGATAGTCCTCTATAACAAGCAAGGCTTTTAGACTTTTGAGAGCGACTGGTAATTAGAGGAATGAGGTCACTCCTCGTTCTCCTTTGTTTCACCACTAACCAATGTTTGACTGATTTCTCAGGTTTGCACTGTGCGGAGGAGAATGGTGGGTTATATTTATATTTTGCTTAAGCCAGCTCTTGGCAAATTCAAGTGAGCACGTAGTCCATCATCACCGGATGAAAGGGGAGAAAAATGGCCTTGCTTGTCACAGAATATATCTAGCTTGTCTTTCACTGTTTCCTCATGAGCTTAAAAACAGGGACACAAAAGGGAAATTTTTGAATAATTAAAGATAGCACATTAAAATCTACTTGGAGTGGCAAGGAAATACCACATGTAGGTAGGTATGGTGGACACAAATGACAAATATATTTGGCTCAGGGATTTGGATGCACGAGAAGTATTCCCTCTCAGTACGAAATTTTAGGCTTAGCAAGATATCAAGCAATCTCATAACATCAACTTGGTCAAGGATGACTACATGATATACATTAAGCAAAACCACTAGACTTCACACCGTCTACCTTGTTAGCCAAACCAACTCTTTGCAAAAAGAATATCTAGACTTTGAGAGCTACCAAGCAGGACAAACATCATAACTTTAAAGCTTCAAGGCAATTCTTTACTAATCTATTCTTACTAGATGTTCCACAAGTTTAAGCATTAAATCTATTTCATATCTCTAAACAATTGACAAGTATCAAATATTCAAAGACAATGATCTACAAGATTATGCAAGCACTTTTCTCACTTCCTACATGATAATTTCCATTCAACCAAACACCAATCAACCTATTTGAAACAAAACTAAAAGGGTGAAACCACAAGAGAAAACTTCCTAACTACAAAAGCTAACAGCTCTGAACAAGAGATGCATGAAAAACAAGAGCTAGAAGCAACTATAATAAAAGCTAAACACTCAACACATATAAGTGAAGAACAGGAGTGTCTAATGAAAAAGCGGAGCGTGTCTCTCTCCCAAACAAGCATGCAAGGATCCAATTTATTGCAAAGACCAGAGAACAAAACACAAACAAACTGAAAGTAAAAACAACTGACGCTCCAAGAACAGCACATAATGTATGAAGGAATAAAAATATAATACCATGAGTAAAACCGATGATTGTTGATGAAGAAGGGGATGCCTTGGGCATCCCCAAGCTTAGAAGCTTGTGTCTTCTTGAATATTTCAGAGGAGGGTCCATGGGGAGCCTCCCCAAGCTTAAGCTTTTGTCCCTTCTTGATCTTCATTCATCACCTCGCACCTGGATACTTGAAAACTCCCTGTACGCAAAACTTATAGCAACTTCATTAGAGGGGTTAGTCCACAAAAAAAAATCTTCCTTCAGTTCCAAAGCACAAATCATGAACTTAATTTTAAAAACATTAGGTACTGTCACAAAGGTATAAGTAAAGCTCTTGACCTCAAAAGAACTTCACTTTGCCCGTAAAAGAAGGAATGCAAAACTAAGGACATAATCTGTCAAAAACAGAACAGACTGTAAAGATGAATTTTTTCGGGATACTTCTACACCTCAAATCAGAAAACATAAAATTAAAGAAAGGTAGATAAAACCCTGATGCTTGCTGTCAAAAATTTGCAGCCAGACGTTCTGTGATTTTTTGGATTTGCGAACAGTGAAGAACAGAAATCTATTTCTGGACAGCAAACTCACAAATTAGTGTTCCTCTCTTTAGAGGCTATTCTTGGCACCAAAAACCAAAAGAAAAAGATACAAGAGAGTTGCTACAGAAGTAACATCACCCAAAAATTCAACATTAGCGCTTTTCTATAACGCCTTTTAGCTAGGCGTAATGATTTTACTGATGCTCTCATAAGAATAAGAGTTGAAACAAAAGAGAGCATCAAGAAGCAAATATCAAACAAATTTAAGCCTAACCACCTTCCTATGCATTGGTATTTTGCAAACAAATAAATCAATGAAGAACATAGTGACAAGCATAGGAAGGTAAAATAAAACTTTCAACATAAAGAGAGAAAACTCTTTCTTATAAAAATCATTGAGGCATAAAGCAACCGGCATATAAAAGTAGAACAAGAGCATACTCAAAACTTTCATAATGATAGGAATCATAGTAACATATTTACCTCTCTCATAATAATTTTCAGTAGTACTATAATTAATATCATCAAGTAACAGAAGACCATCATAAACTTAATAGCATAAGACATCATAAACATCCGTATCCCATTTTATTTCTACCTTCTGTTCATTTTTGGTTTGTTCTTGTTTTGGGTGATGTTTAATAGGGGAACCGTGGTCATAAGTGTAACAAGCATCAGTTTTATCAAAAAGGGATATTCCAAGGGAATCCATAGGAACATAGCATTCATCCTTCTTAGGTAAGCATGGAGGGTAGTTATATAATGTAAGAGTTAGAGAGTTACTACCATTAGAAGGTAGATCCTCTGCTTGTCCTTCACTCTCTTGCTCTTTTTCATCCAATGAGATCTCAGTTTCAGCAATTTCTTCTTCCACAGGTTCCTGAAAGACAACAAGTTCTTCTTGAGAATAAGTTTTCGCAAGATATTCAGCAATATAAGGATTATCATTGCAATACTCAAGGCAATATCCAAGTATAACAAAAATTTCAGATTTGTAAGAAGCATCATCAATATCTTTAAACACAGAAGTAATTTCATAAGCACCCATAAGAATAACAAATTCTTCAATTTGTTCAAGATTATCAAAATCATAGTTTCCTTTAGCATAAGAAGCCAATATTTCATTATCATTATAATCGCATTGGAAAGGGAGGTGTTTATGCCTCCTATAGCAAAAAGATTCATTAAAGCACCAGGATTCATCATATGTAGAGCAAAAGTTTTCAGCAAGACTATTCAATTTATTTGTTTGTGCCCATAAGTGTTTCCCTTTTTCAGACAAGCGATATTCCTTACAATATTTCTATTGTTCCTCCGTGAACCCACTTTGCCAATAGGATCTAGTCTCACAGAAAGTAACCATTGGTAGCAAGTAAAGAACAAGACATAATAACAGAACAAAACTGAAATAAACTAGGTGCTAGAATTTTTAATTTTTTTGTGGTTTTCACTTTTAGAGCAAATGAAAGGCAAAACAAGACTAACAAAAAAATAAACTAAGCAAGACAATAACAAAGTAAAGTGAAAGGATGTGTGAAACTCCCCTAGCTGAAGCTTCCAAGTTCCCCGGCAACGGCGTCAGAAAAAGAGCTGTTGTTGGGAGACTTGGTAGTTCGAGAAGTCTTCTTCCAATCCCCGGCAACGGCGCCAGAAAAAGAGCTTGATGACATGAATCACACGTTCGCTGGGGAACCCCAAGAGGAAGGTATGATGCAGCAAAGCAGCAGTTTCCCTTGATTACAAAACCAAGGTTATCAAACCAGTAGGACTTGGAGAAGGCTTTCTAGGTATCAACGGCGCCAGAAAAAGAGCTGTTGATGTGGACCTGCACACAATCACAAACAAACTACTTTGCCCCAACAAAACAGAGAGGTTGTCAATCTCTCCGGCTTGCTGAACACAAAGAATTAAATGTGCAAATGTAAAATATGATGAGAGTGAAATATGACCAGCGAGCAAATGATCATTGAAAGCTATTAGAACGGTTGTAAACAATGTAGGAAAATAGGACCGGGGTCCACATATCACTGATAACCCACAAGTGTAGGGGATCGTTTGTAGCCTTTTCGATAAATAAGAGTGTCGAACCCAATGAGGAGCTAAAGGTAGGATTAATATTCTATCAAGTTCTATCAACCATTGAAACAACTCTACGCACACCAAACATTTGCTCTATCTAGGAAATAAAACTATAGGAATAAAACGGGTATGAAAGGATGGTTTTGCAATATAATAAAGAACAAGAAGATAAAAGTTAGTTGCTGAAGCAATAAAGTATACTAAAAACCCATAAATAACAGAACCATGAGTGTGGAAAAGTGGTGGAAGGCGTGGCGGAATTGTTCATAATTAATTAGTGAAGTTATTCGGTTCATCGTCTTCGATGCAGTTTTCTATGTGAGAGAGGCAAAGCATACACGTTCTCAACTACTTGTGATTACATGTACTATATGATTAGAACATTAGTAAGCATCCGCAACTACTAACATTCATTAAGGTAAAAACCCAACCATAGCAATAAGTTCATAAGGTCCTCTTTATCCCATACAATGTCAAAAACCGGGATGGGGCTTAGGTTTCTGTCACTCCGGCAGCCCTACCCCCTGGCCTCCTTCACATACTACAAACCCTATGATGTGATCCATGCGCGCATAAATATATAATGGGCACCATAGGACTGTACCATATCGACATACAACTCGAATCAACCAAACATATTCAATAATTCAACCATAGGACAAAGGGAACTACACAAACATGACATAGAACATAGATAATACTTCATAGCATCAAACACCATGTTTACATAGAGTCGTACAGAGGTTTGTGAGAGAGTGGACCACTGTATACTAGGAGGAATTGGCGATGGAGATGGCGGTGAAGGCGGCGGCCATGGAGGAAAGGGCAAGGCGGAGGCGGCACGGGTGGCGCCGGCGGCGGCGGCGCATGGCGGCGGCCGGCCGGCTAGGGGGAGCGCCGCCCCCTAACCCCCTTCCTCCATGTCTTCTTGGTGCTGTAGAGGAGCCCTCCCCCTTGTAGATGAGAGCCAAGAGGGAGGCAAATTCGTGGCTTTTGGTCGAATCCTCCAAGTTTGGTAAGAGTTGGAGTCAATCACGTCACCAACTTTCGGAATCCCGTAATTAGATATTTGGCCTTCAGTAAAATGGGGATTCCCAGAGCTACGACCTCTGATTGGGCTGTTCTTGGGCTTAAATGAAAGCTATGGAAATTTTCCACAACGTTGCAGGCAAATTGATTTTCAGTTGACGTCGTCTTCTGGTCTCAAACTGTCAATCTCTGAAATCTGTGAGGAGGACAGATTTCAGGAAAGTCAGAGTCCACCTCCAACAAGGCTCCTTTTGCGTTTTTGCCAATTTCCAAGTGATTCCTACACATCAAAGTGTAAAACAAGAACATTGTGCACTTTTACAACTATTAATAGGTTAGTCAAATTAAATCATAAACTTAGTATGAAAACAAGTGTCAAAGGTATAAAAGTGGCATGAAACAATCAAAAATTATAGATACGTTTGACACGTATCAACATCCCCAAGCTTAATCCCTACTCGTCCTCGAGTAGGTAAATGATAACAAAATAATTTTTGATGTTGAATTCTAGGATCATGTCTTCAACAAATGCATGACAAATGCTATATAGATAATGAAACTTAAGCAATTGTGTTAGCTAATGAAAAGATAACGACGAATTAGGAGTTAATAATATGAAATTATAAACATTAACAAGATTATAATGATCATAATAAAGCATGGTAGAGTGGTCTCTTGCTTGCCCCTTTAGTAGAGCAAAACATAAATGTCGGGCACCTCTTGAGATATTAAACAGAGACTAGGAGTAAAGTTTTTCAGAAATGATATAGAATCTCAAACATGCTCCACTCATTAAGACTTTGGGACAAAGCACATTATACTCACAATGACAACAATGCTCTATAAGATGGTGCTCAAAGAAGGATGACGACTCAACATAAACATAAAAGAAGGGCTCTTCGCAGAGGGAAGCAGGGATTAGTCGTGTGCTAGAGCTTTTTATTTTTTATAGAACAGAAGTAAAACAATTTTGAGATATGCATGCTTTCGTCAACGATTTCACAGCAAAGAAACTAGCTAGTCCCCTATGACAAGCAAGGCTTTTAGACTTGTGAGAGCAGCAGGTTTAGAGGAACGAGTACATTCCTCTTTCTCCTTGGTTTCACCACTATCCAATGTTTGAGCTGATTTCTCGGATTTGCATTGTGTGGAGGAGAATGGTGAGTTATATTTATATTTTGCTTAAGCTGCTCTCGGGTTGATTCAAGTGAAGACGTAATCCAGCAACACTGGGTGAAAGGGGGGAAATGACCTTGTTCGTCACAAGTTATATCTAGCTCTCTACTGCTCCCTCATGAGCTTAAAAACAGAGGCATAAAAGGAGTATTTTGAATATTTAAAGGTAGCACATGACAAATTTACTTGGAATGGCAAGAAATACCATGCATAGGTATATATGGTGGACTCAGCTGGAATACTTTGGCTTAAGGAATTTGGATGCAAGGATGGACCATTACACCCAGTGCAAGTGGAGGCTAGCAAAAGATGGGAAAGCTACCAAATTTGAGCATTACTATCATAATCATGCTTTGCGACAAAATACTTAATGAATAAAACATAATTGAGGTTCTTCAATTCTAAAGTACAATAAACCGTTAAGGCATAACAGACTGTATTTTTAGTCTTTCAACATGTGTGAACATGTGCCAAGTCAATCCGAATAAATCTTTTGGAGTAGGATCCCACTTCACCATTCCACATTATGAACAAAATAACTCATGTTAACATCAAAATAACATATTATACCCTCTTAGCTAGTTGAGACTAACCATTAGAAAACATGAACTACGAAGCAACATTATACACACAACATCTTTAAGTTTAAACAAATAACTAACCAACCAAATAAAACTCCAATCAACTCTTCAGAAAAGGTATAAATAAAAAGGTATAAATAAAAGATATAACAATCAGCTCATTATTGTGATGGTGCATGATGCTAACACAAAGATATAATAGATAATAAATTAAGATACAAACGCTCCAAGTTTATGCAAGTTTCTATGTTGCTCAAAAAACAAAGTTTGAAGGTTTGCAAACCGAGAGGTTGTTATGGTTTTGACCAATCTTGGATATTTCTCAATTTGATGTTCCTTTATTCCCTGTGAAAAAACTTCAACACAAAAACTCTCCCATTCTTTTTCTACGGTTAGACATTAGTATACTAAAGATAACATTTCCAAAGTGCTGCCATTAAACTAAAACAAATTTTGTTTTCAATTTACATGGAGGTTGCTTAAGTGGCCAACTTTAAAATAATGGATGAGATCCAAAAAGAATCAAACAAAAACGCAAAGAGGCCACTTTTGCAACAAAAGTCTGAATCTGTCTAGAAAAACAGCAGCTGGAAAACATAATTTTTAATTAAACTTAAGCGTCTCTGAAATTTGCGCCAATTTTTGAGCCCACAAAGTATTAGTAGATACTTTCTCTGTAAAAAAATTGTGACATTTCGAGCTACCAGTAAAACATGAAAAATCGGGCAGTGAACAGCAAATACTGAAAACAGAAAAACCACTTTTTAATTATGCATCAACTAAAACCAAATGGGTAAAACTTGGTACTTTATTTTTGGAAAACTAAAAGACCAGAGGGCAAAACAAAAACAAACGGAAAGTAAAACCAAACCGACGCTCCAAAAATAGCACATAATATGTAAAGCAATAAAAATATAGTACCATGGGTGAAAACTGATGATTGTCGATGAAGAAGGGGATGCCTTGGGCATCCCCAAGCTTAGACGTTTGTGGCTTCTTGTATATTTCAAAGGAGGTCCATGGGAACCTCCCCAATATTGAGCTTTTATCCCTTCTTGATCTTCCTTCATCACCTCGCTCTTGAATACTTGAAAACTTCCGTCACACAAAACTTACAATAAACTTCATTGCAGGGTTAGTTCTCAAACAAAATAATCCACCTTCAGTTCTCACTTAACAAATTAAATGAACTTGTTCCTAAACATTAGATAATGCCACAAAGATCTAAGTGATGATCCGGGATCAAAAGAACTCCACTTTGCCCGTAAAAGAACCGATGTAAGAACAAAGACAGAATATGTCAAAAACAGAGCATAATGTAAAGATGATTTTTCTTGGGATACTAGGACACCTCAAATCATAAAACTTAAAACTAATTAAAGTTAGACAAAACCCTGATGCTCACTTTCAAAAATTTGCAGACCCACATCACGTTCTGTGATTTTTTAGAATTTCGTATGGTGACAGACAGAAATCTGTTTCTGAACAGGAACTAAAAAATTTAACTTTCCTCTCATTAGAGGCTATTCTTGGCACAAAAACCGAAACAAAAAGGATACAAGGGAGTTGCTACAGAGGCAACAACACCCAAACACAAAGAAAAACAAAAATAAACAGAAAGTAAAAATAAAATGGGTTGCCTCCCATGAGCGCTTTTCTTTAATGCCTTTTAGCTAGGCTTATTTTAATGATGCTCTCATAAGATTAAGAGTTGAAATAATAAGGAGAGCATCAAGGAGCAAATATCAAACACATTTAAATCTAAACCTATTCCTATGCATAGGAATCTTGTAAGAAAATAAATCATTGAAACATAATGTGACTAGCATAAGAGGGCAAAACAAATGCAACTTCAAAACTTTTAACATAAAGAGAGGATACTAAATACTATGAGATATTTAGAACCATGTTTTCCTCTCTCATAATAACTTTCAGTAGCATCATAAGCAAATTTTAATAATATAGATATCACAATAAAAATTCTTACAAAAGTCCACATGCATACAAATATTATATAAGGACAATATGAGTAATATAGATCATGAACGAGACAACCTGATATACATTGATGAATAAGGAGGGATGCCTCAGGCATCCCCAAGCTTAAATCGTTGTATCTTCTTGAATATGTTCTTGGGGTGGCCCTGGGCATCCCCAAGCTTGAGCTCTTGTGTCTTATCGTTCGTCTCATATCACCATATTGATTGGATCTTATAGACTAAATCCACATAAAACTTCACAAAACTCATTAGTAGGGTTAGTACTTGTTAAATAAAATCCACTCATGTCCAAGCATTGGCAAGTTGTAAGACCTCAATTCAATATTATCTACTGTATACTAATCAATTTATAACTTCTATTGATCAAATAAAGATTATAAACATCGAGTATAAGCGCAATACTAAATAAAGACAACAATCTGTCAAAAACTGGACAGTCTGTGAAGATTGAATTTTTCGAGGCACTTCTGTAGCTCAAATCAGAAAACTCGAAACTAACGAAAGATATATCAAAGTATCAGTCTTGATGTCTAAAAATATCAGAAAAGGATAAAATTCTGGTGATTTTAGGAATTTCACGCAACAGGCGCACAAAATCTGTTTCTAGACAGCAAAGCAACAAACTTGCATCATAAATAAACTAGAGGTCATAAATACATTTTATTTTATATTACAGTGGTATATACACAATATATACATGTTTTTAGCTGAGAAGCTTCCATGAAAAGATTTGCTTTGGTTTCATAGGCATGTACACAAGTGTTCAAGGTCGACCCCCACTTAACCATTACTCATCTTTCCAATCACTTCTCTTTTTGAAAAAGTTTTAGATAGCAAGTAGAACTAATTTTTTTTGTAATTCGTGCTCCCTATCCATACTAAGATAGAAAACAACTTACAACTGAAAGTAAAAATTACTTAGAGATAAAGCAAACAAGTGCACACAAGAATATTCACCCCACGCTATTGCTCCCCAGCAACGGCGCCAGAAAAGGTCTTGATAACCCACAAGTGTAGAGGATCGTTTGTAGCCTTTTCGATAAATAAGAGTGTCGAACCCAATGAGGAGCTAAAGGTAGGATTAATATTCTCTCAAGTTCTATCAACCATTGATACAACTCTACGCACACCAAACGTTCTACGCACACCAAACGTTTGCTCTATCTAGGAAATAAAACTATAGGAATAAAACGGGTATGAAAGGATGGTTTTGCAATATAATAAAGAACAAGAAGATAAAAGTTAGTTGATGCAGCAATAAAGTATACTAAAAAACCATAAATAACAGAACCATGAGTGCGGAAAAGTGGTGGAAGGCGTGGCGGAATTGTTCATAATAAATTAGTGAAGTAATTCGGTTCATCGTCTTCGATGCAGTTTTCTATGTGAGAGAGGCAAAGCATACACGTTCTCAACTACTTGTGATTACATGTACTATATGATTAGAACATTAGAAAGCATCTGCAACTACTAACATTCATTAAGGTAAAAACCCAACCATAGCAATAAGTTCATAAGGTCCTCTTTATCCCATACAATGTCAACAACCGGGATGGGGCTTAGGTTTCTATCACTCCGACAGCCCTACCCCCTGGCCTCCTTCACGTACTACAAACCCTATGATGTGATCCATGTGCGCATAAATATATAATGGTCACCATAGGACTGTACCATATCGACATACAACCTGAATCAACCAAACATATTCAATAATTCAACCATAGGACAAAGGGAACTACACAAACATGACATAGATCATAGGATAATACTTCATAGCATCAAACACCATGTTTACATAGAGTGGTACAGAGGTTTGTGAGAGAGTGGACCATTGTATACTAGGAGGAACTGGCGATGGAGATGGCGGTGAAGGCGGCGGCCATGGAGGAAAGGGCAAGGCGGAGGCGTCACGGTTGGCGCCGGCGGTGCATGGCGGCGGCCAGCCGGCTAGGGGGAGCGCCGCCCCCTAACCCCCTTCCTCCATGGCTTCTTGGTGCTGTAGAGGAGCCCTCCCCGTTGTAGATGAGAGCCAGGAGGGATGCAAATTCGTGTCTTTTGGTGGCTGCCCCCAAAACTAGGGTTTCCTCTCTTTATATAGGTGGAGGCAATGCTTGCCGGCCCTCTGATGGATGGCCCCTTGATCCAATGGCTCTTGGGCACCTCTAGAACCTTCGTAGGGACCCCTCATATCCTTAATGAGGTCCCAAAGTCATGGCTTGGTCCAGTCGCGGAGGACGGAAGAAATTTATGGTCGGGCGAACTTTAAAGCATAAAAAATTATTGATGCAAAAATCAAAAATAGTCTAGACGTATTAATATTTTATATGATCATAACCATAATCACTTAACACAGTAAAAATATAAACGTATTTGGATCAAAATAGAACCTAAAAACATACCGATAATGAAGCTTCAATTTCGTCTAGAAGTCCCAGGCAATGGTAAAGCTCTACCCTCTTTTTGAAAATCTTTCTTAATGTTTTGAAGATCAAGACTTTTAAATATCCCTCGCTCGATATAGCACACCATCAAGTCATTAAGCCAACCATCAGACATCTTGTTGCGCAGCTCGGTCTTGATTATCTTCATAGCTGAGAAGGCCCTTTCAACTGTTGCCGTCGCCACCGGTAAAAGCAATGCCAACTCAATGAGACGGTAAACTGTAGGAAACATGATGTGCTTTTCAAGTTCAACCATTTTTTTAGCTAGGCTTGCTATATCAAGACAATCTCTGAAATCTTCAACTCTTCTCATATGAATAATGAATAGATCAAGGGCATCTTGTATATGCTCACGCTCATAATTAGAGAAATCCTCATCATAAATCTCTGTAAGACGTGCATGCTTATTCACATTGAACCTAGCAAATGAGTCTCTAGGGTCAAGACAAGAGAAGTTCTCAAGAATTTCCGAAGATACCTCGTTAAAGCGATGATCAAACTCAGTGGTAATGGAGTCTATAGCAGCATAGAAGGTGTCTACACGATAAAAATGATCGGTGGTGACCTGGTGTTTTCCTCCTTTTCTTGTTTTACCCCATTTTGTTACCATTTGATCCATACTTGGGACTGTGATGTCATTTTTGGTGCAAAAACCTTTGACATCTTCCAAGAGTGGCTCCCAACCATCATTCCTCCAATTGGCCAAACGTGTTCTCACATCCTTTATCAAAGAAATTGCCTGAAATGAAACAATTAGATGTTTACATCAACAAATTATACATAGAAAAGTAGAACCATAAATAATATTATGCATACCTGAACAACATTTTGATCCTTCTTTTGCAATAACTGAGATACATCATTTGTCATGCGAAGGATTTTTAACATCATTTTCATGATGAACACAAAGCTAAAAGTCTCCATTGTATGAACCAAACCTCCTGCTTTAGATGGATTACGTGCGTCATCATCAACAATGCCCAAAATTTCTATCACTGCATCCCACATTGATTCAATGCGAGATAATGTTGTGTAGTGAGAACCCCATCTTGTATCTCCAGGTCGGACCAAGGATGTTTCTTGATTTTTCCCTCTTCCTGTGGGCACCACGCCTTTCTTAATCTGAGCCAAAAGATTTTCTTTATGCTTATCAAGCAATATATCCTTTCTCCTGCAAGATGAACTACTGACATTGGTAATCATGGACACATCATAAAAAAATCCTCAAGACCTTTGCAACATCTCGATAAAGCAACAACTATCAACTGTAGTTGGTGGGCAAAGCAATGAATGTAGAAAGCATATGGGTTCTCATCACGGATTAACTTCTGAAGTCCATTAAATTCTCCTGTCATATTAGATGCTCCATCATATCCTTGCCCTCGTAGTCTTGCAATAAGTAGACCGTGTTTAACAAAAACCTCTGAAAGTGCCTTCTTTAAAGCTACCGAAGTTGTGTTTGGGACATGCTTAACACACAAAAATCTTTCAACAACCACTCCACGTTTGCTTATATACCTACAAACAAATTATACAATTAGGTGTATTACACTAGTTCGACAAAACAAAAAAGTGAAATACATAAGGACTTAACATATTTTAACACGTACCTCACAACCATGGCCATTTGTTCTTTGACTGATATATCACGAGATTCATCAATAAGAACAGAGAAAAGACAACCATTCATCTCTTCTTTGATATATTTGGTGACTGCATCCGCACAAAATTTGGCAAGTTCTTTCTGAATAGTCGGAGAAGTCATTTTGGCATTTTTAGGACATAACTCATCAAATGCAAGCTTCACCTCCCTATTTCTTTCTTTATACCAATCAAGCATCTCCAAAAAATTGCCTTTGTTCAAAGAAGAAGCGGATTCATCGTGTCCACGAAATGGTTCACCTTGTAATGCTAGATAACTTACAATGCCCAAAGATGTATCCACTCGAGTATCATACTTTGCTACCGAATCTTTGCTATAAGTTATAACTTTGCTTTTCACACTTGCTTTTTGATTCTTAAAATCATCACATGTTGTCCTTGAAACATTATGAATGCTACAAGGCCCCCCCTCATGTTTATGGAATGCCTCAGTCGCATTTTTCCAATGGTCAAACCCCGCTTTGGTGAAGGCATCATGCCCAAATTTCTCATACAATTGGTCATTTTTGAAAAGATAACAATAGAAGCAATAAGCCTTGTCCTTGTCCACACTATATTCCAACCAATCAAATTTCTTATACCATTGTGGACGAAAGGATCTATTGTCTCTATTTAAGGGGAAATTATGATGAGTTGGTTGAGTTGGACCATTCTTTAAATAAGAAAATCTAACATCTTCTCTAACATTGGGAGCAAATCGATCAATTGGAATGCGAAGTCCAGGATCAAACTTTATGTGATTTGTGAAATCAGTTATACCTTTAGCTTCTTCCACTTCGACCTCAACATTTTCTTCCACTTCGACCTCAACATTTTCTTCCCCTTGTTCCGTTAAATCCTCATTAGTGTCAACAATACTTTGTGTAGAGTTACTGCCACTTGCAACTGGTACGAAGTATTTTTTTCAAATCTATAATTAACAACATTACAACATATATGAGTATGTTAGTAGACTAGCAGTTTACATATTCCAATTTCAATTCCCCACACAATTGTCAACAAAGTATACCTCCCCCCTTTGGAGCTGCCGATCCCTTCCTTTTTCTATCCATCGCTAGCTCGGAACAACTGCCGGAAGAACCCTAAAAGCAGGCACCAAGAACACCGCCGGCCGTCGCGCCTTGCTTGATAACGCCGCCCCCGATCTCCTCCGGATGCCGGTCTGACCTGCTGCACGTTCGGTCGATCTCCCCACAGGCGCTCAATTGGCAGAGCAGGCAACAAGCTAGCCGTCGAGGGAGACAGGGAGTCGAGAGGGCTGGAGAGACACGAGGTCGATGAAGAGACGCGATACGGCGATAGGCGTCGAGGGCAGGAGACGATCACGGAACAGCGGATACAGGAGGCGAGGCGACGTACGATCGATGGATCGATCGGTTTCCTGGAGAAACCAGCGATCGTCCAAGTATGGCCTGCCTGTGGCCCAATTCGGCTGAGGATGCCTCCGCGAATGGGCCATAAAGCCCATTGCGGCCGAGAGAGCAGCCAACTGGCCCAGTTTCTTTTCTTTTGCCATTTTTCTGTTAATAACGATCAGAAACTACAGATTTCAGTATATACAAAGAACAAATGCCTATATATATGTAGTTTTTTGCCAAAAATCAAGGTAGGGCGGACGCCCTACCCTGCCCTATTGGGAGCTCCGCCCCTGGCTTGGTCGAATCCTCCAAGTTTGGTAAGAGTTGGAGTCAATCACGTCACCAACTTTCGGAATCCCGTAATCAGATATTTGGTCTTCAGTAAAACGGGGATTCCTGGAGCTACAGACCTCTAATTGGGCAGTTCTTGGGCTTAAATGAAAGCTATGGAAATTTCCCACAATGTTGCAGGCAAATTGATTTTCAGTTGACGTCATCTTATGGTCTCAAACTATCAATCTCTGAAATCTGTGAGGAGGACAGATTTCAGGGAAGTCAGAGTCCATCTCCAACAAGGCTCCTTTTGCGTTTTTTTGCCAATTTCCAAGTGATTCCTACACATCAAAGTGTAAAACAAGAACATTGTGCACTTTTGCAACTATTAATAGGTTAGTCAAATTAAATCATAAACTTAGTATGAAAACAAGTGTCAAAGGTATAAAAGTGGCATGAAACAATCAAAAATTATAGATATGTTTGACACGTATCAATCACTAGTGGCATCTCTCCAAAAGATACAGATGATGGGTAAACAAATCACAGCATGGCAATTGACAAAATTGTGGGCACATAACAATACTATCATAAAACAATATAGTTCACCGCTTCGTCTAATATGGGCATTACATCAAAATACATAGGCCGTTATCCGACTGCATCTATGACTAATAATCTACCCTGAGATCGCTATCCAGCATGTCACCCAGAAGTATTAAGTTGCAAGCAACAAATCATTGCAATAAGCAAAGTTCATAATGTAAGCAATGTAAATAGCACAAGGAAATAACACCGTTGTTTTCTCCCTAGTGGCAACAACACATTCATGAGCATAAGCGTTTCTATCAATCGCACTCAGCACACAAAGGCATGAACCCACTATCTAGCATAAATACCCTCTCTAAAGATACTAACAATTACTTGGCCAAAGCATCCACTAGCATCAGAGAGCATGCATGATCATCGATAAAACATAACACATAGATGAATAAGAGTAATGATTCCACAATTTATCGGATCCATGCAAACACATCATGTAGCAGTTACAGATACGATCTTGATCATGATAGGCAGCTCACAAGATCTAAGCAATGGAGTACAAGGAGAAGAGACAACCATCTAGCTACTGCTATGGGGGGCGTCTGGCCCCTGTGGGCCCCTACAGTCGTCCTCCTGGCTCTGTCCTTGTTTCCTCGTGAAAATAATTCACATAAATTTCCAGCTGATTCCGAGAAAGTTCCCTGAACAACTTTTCTGAAACAAAAAGACAGCAGAAAATAGGAATTGGGCATCTTGTTAATAGGTTAGTTCCATAAATCATGCCAAAATGGTATAAAAGCATGTGGCACCGATATATAATCAAGCATGGAACATCAAAAATTATAGATACGTCAGAAACGTATCACCATGGCAGTAGCTAGTTGGTAGTCTCTCTCCCTTGTGCCTCCATGTTTATGATATTGTGAGCTGCCTAACATGATCAAGATCGACTATTGTAATGCTAAATTATGTGTTTGCCGGGATCCGATGGATTGTGAAGTTATGATCAGATTGTGCATGGTTCTTATATGTTAATGTATGCTCTTGCATGCTCTCCGATGTGCGTAGTTACTTTGGCTAAGTGATTGCTTGCATCTCCAAGGGAGAGTATTTATGCTAGATGGTAGGTTCATGCCCCCTATGTTCCAGTGCTCGAGTGACAGAAACGTGCAAGGCCGAGAGTGTGCTGTTGCTACTAGGGGCAACACAGCAGTGTGTATGTCTTTATGATTATAAATGTTGCTTACACCATGTACTATTTTTAATGCAATTGTCTGTTGGTTGGAACTTAATATCGATGGGTGACATGCTGAATAGCGATCCCTAGGTGGACTTTTTAGACAAAGATGCAGTTGGATGACGGTCTTTGTTGTTTGGACGTGATGCCTACATGAATATTACCATGAACTCTTTGTCATAACTAGATTAAGTTTGTGTCACAATCTTGTCAATTGCTTAGCTGCAATTTGTTTACCCGTCATATGAGTATTTTATTTTATGGAGAGGCACCACTAGTGAACCCATGGCCCCCGATCCATCTTTTTCCATTGATAACAACACCGTTTACTTGCTTTTCACAATCACTTTCTCGGTGGTCTGTTTCCAAATTTTATTCTTTTCACCATACGTTTTAACCGCTTTGTTTTCAGCAGACCGGGAAGATTGACAACCTTCCTGCTGTTGGGGGCAAAGTAATTGTTTGAGTGTGTGCAGGTCCGCATTCGACGATGGTCAAGTGCCAGAGATCGTTGTTGAATACCTCATTGTTGATTTCAAAGTCCTACTGGTTCGATTAAACCTTGGTTCTTTACTGAGGGAAAAAACAGCCGCTCGCTGCATCCTACACATTCGCTAGGGGTGAACACCAACGCTATTGCCAACTACGCAACCACACAATCAAGGCGCCATCGAGCATAGGTGGCGCACTATTGAAAGAGCATGGTTGCCCCCATGTGTGGCTTTGGTAACTAATGACAATCCTTAAGGACTATTGTGTGCTTTGAGTTACCTTTGTAGATTTGGTCCATAAGCTATGCTTGATCTCCATATGTTGGAGTCAAGGCTAAAAGAAGAAGACTATATGTTGATCAAGGTTGAGTGCAAGTTGATCAACACACAAGGTATTTCTCCATGGGGTAGCAACGAAAGGGAGATCAGACTCTCTTTGCCTGACACCTGTGTATCCGGACAAACTTTGGTTAGTGAAAAGTATGCCTAATTGCCTGACGCTGAATTCTCACACCAGAATACAGACAAAAAGCTGGTGACCAGACTCCCCACACTGCCCCCACCAGTTTTCCCCACCCACCCACTCCCCCCCTCCGCATCCACTCATTCCCAAGCCGCATCCCTCCCATTTCCCCCCAAAACCGCCAGCATGGCGGCAGCCCTCCCATTGAGGCGTTGACCTCAAACGCTGGCCGCCTCCCACCCGAGCTACACCTCACGGCCATGATGCATGTAAAATGCATACATGAACTTTGCATTATAATTCTCATATTTCAATCATATTTGCATCATATAAGGGTTATATCATTGTTTTATAATGATTTTGGGGATAATTCACAGTTTCCCCATTTATTTGGAATTAACCCTGCACTAGCAGAAAACCCTATTTTCTATATTTTGATGTTTCAAGGACCCAAACGACGTCCAAATGAGCTGAAAATTTACGGAGATCATTATTTTGGAAGGAGGAAGACCTAGGAGCGAAAGAGGCAAACGAACGGAGGACGGAGGGCCAAAATAGGGGGGCCCACGTGGCTATAGTACCAGGCCGCGTGGGCCCACCTATTTCTGCCCTCGTGGCCCCGTTTGCGTCGATCCTTCACCCTGAAGCATCCTCGTGACCTAAAACGCCTATATAAAAGGTCCCCCGATGTTTTCCAGGGGGAGGCGGCGGAGAAACACAAAACCAGAAACAGAGAAACAGAAGGCTGCCGCCGGAGAAGATCGGAGGGGGGAAACGTTGCCGGAATCACCTCCGGAGGTCTTCTCCATCCCCCCTCCGGAGTCTCCATCAACACCACCGCCAAGACCAGCACCATATCCATCACCATCTCCATCACCATCTTCATGATCCACTTCATCCCCCTCATAGTTTGAGATTGTTTGATCCCTAGCTATTGTCTAAGTGCTATTCTACATGTTTGTGAATTGCTACTTGTCATTGTTTTGTGGGGAGATTATAGTTTCAGATTGTGTTGTATCACTTGTACCACTGAATCATATCATGTCTTGGCGTTGTGAGTAGTCCTCTCATGTTCTTGGGGCATAGGATGAATTGGTAATGATTTTTATATAACATGTGTTGGTATCTTGTCTAGTTTTTATCTTTGATGTTATTCTATGATGGTGTTGTGCGAACGTCGACTGCATATCACTTCACCTATATGGGATCATAGGAGAACACTATGATGTAATGAATTGAGGAGGACTTGGGGGGACATGTAAACCTGAGACCGAGACATGAAGTTACTTTATGGGGTATTGACCTTAAAGATTAATGCTATGGTTGGACTTTATGTCTTAATAACTCTTGTGTAGTCATTTACTTGGCACCTTGATCCATCATAAGAGGTGTAGTTTATTTATTAGCCATTCCTAATTATGGCTCCATCCAAAGAAGATTAAAACTTGACAAAATGTTTACCTTGTTGTTCTAGAAATATTATACCATGAAGTCTAAGTAGTCCTTAGGAACTCTCTCCACCTATAAGAAACACACACTTGAGCTTGTCCTCTTTCTGCATAGAGGATTGGTCTTTCTCTCTTTAAGAGCTTTCACTTGTCATATTGCATTCTTAGCATTTTACTTTCTTGCAATCTATACACCAAAAACCCAAAAACACTTGCATCATTTAATCATTTTAGTTTGTCTAGTGCATAGATAATAGGGGAAGTGGCACTCTTATTTGAAAGGATAAATACTTATACCTTCTACTCCTCGTGGGATCGATACTATACTTACACATCGAATACTTCAATGATCCCCTATACTTGTGGGTATCAAGACGTTTTCTAGCGCCATTGCCGGGGAGTGTAGCGCTTAAGTTTTTATTCTTGTTTGCACTAGATTTTTATTTTCAGTTTTGCATATACTCTAGTTTACTTTCGGTTTTGCATTTAGTTTAGTTTTACTTTCAGTTTTGCATTTATAAAAAAACCCAAAAAAAATATGGAAAACTATTATAAAAATGCCATGATAGCTGCTGAATTTAGAGTATCTTTTGAAGGGAGAAGATTAAAAAAAATCATGAGGTATCTAAATGAAATTGCTAATAAGTTGCATAATTGCCATAAGGAAGAAACTTGTTGCTCTGAATACTGTAGACACTTTGAATTCCAATGCCCTTCCAATAAAGTTGAACATGTTATTGCAACTTATCATACAGGGAATTATGCTCACTTAGGGATGGCAGAAGTAGAGCAATTTGTTATTTTTGTGGCAGCCTATGAATTAAAAACCTTCATTGATGAACATGAAACCTGCCCTATAGCTTCTCAATCTAAAAATATGACTGCCATTATCCTTAATATCTACATAGATGAATTTGATGAAAATATCTATGTTGTTGACACAAGGAAGAGATTTTCCCAAGGAAGATCTAATGTTTTGCAGGAAGAAGATGATGAAAACATAAGCTTGGAAGAGGAAGTATGTGAAGAAGATGACAAAAGCCTAAGCTTGGGGATGCCCATGCAGCCCCAAGAGGAGGACAATGAAGAGCAAGAAGATGAAGAAAATGATGAACAACTAGAGAATGAAGAGAGGAAACATCCACCTTCACCACCTATGGATGAGGGTAACACTCAAGATTTTGCTGATGATAAACTTTGCTTTTATGATTCTAAAAATGATGAATAACATGGTTTAGACATGCTATATGATGATGCTTTAGATGATGGTCCTATGCTTATTGATAATCCTCCATGTTTAGTTGTTACTACTTTATGTGAGGATAAAAATGATATACTTGCTGCTTGTGATAATACTCTCACTCATGAGAGTCCTACTTTATTTTTGAACTCTCCTATTCACACCATAGAAGAGGAAATTTGCTTTGATGATACTATGCCTCCTATATATGATGATTATAATGATGAATGTGATCTTTTCAGCCCACCTACTATTGAGCATAAAATTGCTTATGATTATGACATGACTCCAATTTATGATGATTACAATGATGACTATGAATGTTTTACTCCCACTATTACTAA
Organism: Puccinellia tenuiflora; assembly: GCA_012064385.1. Taxonomy (NCBI): domain Eukaryota; kingdom Viridiplantae; phylum Streptophyta; class Magnoliopsida; order Poales; family Poaceae; genus Puccinellia; species Puccinellia tenuiflora. The sequence continues at coordinate 678,207 of QRDG01001574.1, forward strand.
TGAGAAGAATTTTGCTTATGTGGAGAGTAATAATACTTTTATGATGATGAAGGAAAAGAATGCTTTATGTGATAGTTACATTGTTGAATTTGCTTATGATGCTACTGAAAGTTTTTATGAGAGAAGGAGACATGACTTCATATATCTCAATAATACTAAGTCTTCTCTCTTTATATTGAAACTTTTGAAGTTCCACTTGTTTTATCCTCCTATGCTACTTGCTTTGTGTTTCAATGATTTATTTTCTTACAAGATCCCAATGCATAGGAAAAGAGTTAGACTTAAAAGTTAATGGTTTAATGTTTTGTGGTGTGTTCCTTATGCTTTAACTTCCAATTCTGTTTGGGCACACCTTTATATCTTGAGAACTTGAAAAATAACTTTACCTACTGTTCTCTAACAATTAGTCTAAGATTTTCACTTTATATAAAATTTGGGAAAGTAAATGAGAAGTATGAGTAATGGAGATGTTGGGGTCGACCTTGAACATGTGTTGTTCATGCCAATGGAACCATTGCAGAGTCTCTATCATTAAAACTTCTCCCAAAGCTAAAACTAAATAAATAGAGTCAAGGTGTTTGTTTACTACTGTAACCACACCTTTGTATCTTATATTTCATCTTAATGACAAGCATAATCTCTTTTGAAAGATAAGATTGAACAATAGTGATTTGCTGTCCAGAAAACAGATTCCTAAGCTTCACTGCGAAAAATGTTAAAAATCACAGAAGAGGAATTTTGACCTGATATTTTATTACAGCATTATTAAGCTATTAATACACATTTAATTAGTTCAAAGTTTTCTTATTTGAGCAACGTAAGTGCCTCTGAAAATTCACTCTTTTTGGGCTGTCCAGTTTTTGACAGATTCTGTCTTTATTTTGCATTACTCTCATTACTTGTGTTTTGTATGGTTCTTTTGATCAAAGAGCAATTCACAACCATAGTAATATTAGTTAATGTTTAGAATCAAATCATGATATGTCTTTGCTGTCCCTATGTTGTTTTATTTATGGAGACACTAACCCCTCTAATCGAGTTTTATGATGAGTTATGTGTGAAGAGAAACTTTCAAGTGGAAGAGTTGAGGGTGATAAACAAAGATCAAGAGGGACAATCACTCAAGCTTGGGGATGTTACCCCTAGGCTCACCCTACATGTATCAAGTAAGTACAAGAATTTAAGCTTGGGGATGCCAAGCCACCTCACTCCAACCATCTTGATACCAAGTAAGTAAGCCTAGCTATATGGCTATAAAGAAAGCGCTTTACGGGAGGCAACCCGGTTGTTTTTTACTTTTGATTTTCTTTGTGTCCTCTTGCTGTAACAAGAGAATGTTTCCTAGCTTAGTTTCTGGAATTTTTAATAAAGTGCCAAGTTTTACCCATTTTGGTTTGACAAAGTTGCTATTTCTATTCGGAGATTTTATTCCTGCACGAAGTCTGTGCACGGTTTGATTTTTAATTTTTATTATGTAACTCCGAATGATCTGAGATATTAACTGTTACTGCAAATTTTCATCCTCTGTATGCCTGAATTTTTTCAGAATTTTTCAACGAGTTTAGGTAGGACAGAAAAATACGTTTTGCTGCTGCTGTTTTTCTGGACAGATTCTGTCCCATATTGTTTTATGCTTGTTTTGAACTTTTAAGTTGAATCTTTTTGATCCAATTGAGTTTATGAGTAGGCATACAACATTATACACTTTTTGGAAATTCATATGTATTTTAGTCCATGGATTATATGCAGCAAGAAACCTATTTATTTATCTCTACTAATGTCACCCCACAGAAAAGAAATGGGAGAAACAGTGTTTTGAAGTTTTTTCACAGGGATTAGAGGAGATGCACCAAGATCTATCCAAGGATGGTGAAAGCCATAAGCTTAGGGATGTGAAGACAATCCCACTATACCTACACACTCTCGGGTTGCACACGTCTAACTTCTGTTTTTCTATCAATGCACTTTATCGCATGAACTTGGAGCGTCTTTTATTTGTTTTTGTTTTGGTTTGATTTTTGTTTTGAGACCACCTCTATCATTTTTATATGAGAGAGCTGCTGGAAAAATGGGTTGAAATATCTTGCATGCTTTTATTGTATTGGGAAAAGGGATGTCTAAGTTGATTTTTAATGACACATATAGTTGCATGATTCATGAGCTTCTTTATGAGTAATAATTTGCAAATGATTTATCATGAGCTATCTTTTATTCATGTTTTGATGCTGTATGTTATTTCACCTTGTTTGACATGAATTAGTTAGTTCTATGGACACTCATGCATGCATCTAGATGGTCATCTTTCTCCCTTTTGCTAGCCCAAAAATTTCAACAAGTAAAAACTTGTTTCCAACACCTTCAACCCAAGTTTTTCCAGTGAGTCCACCATATCTACCTATTAGCTTTATGCTATTCCAAGTATGTTTATCATGTTATTTGTGTTATCTATACCTCTAAATGAAAATGATGATGTTATTTATTGTAATGGGAAAAGTTGGTTAAAAAGCTCTCGCGAACTTGATGCACACTTTACTTCTATTGCATTTAATAAACATGAACCATTGTGATTAATATTATGATGATAGTGTCTTGATAAATGTTTAAGGTTGGGAGTTAGCCCATATGTGATTTCACATGCAAAGCTTTCAACATGTTCCATCATTTATTTAGTTGATATCATGTACTTTTGTTTATGGATGCCTATCATGGTGAAATAATGTGGAAATAGAGTAAGTTTAAATGAGTTTGTATAAATGGTTAGAGGGAAACCTGGGCCGCTAATCTAAGCCATGCATCATTCATGGTGGAAATTTACTTACATGTTATTTTGAACTTTCTGTGATACACCCTACAATAAAAAGCTATATCAAGTGGTAAATAAAAAGGGTGTTGAGGTTGTTCATTATGTTTGTTTGTCTTGTTGTTCTGATGTGGGCTTGATCCATATCATGGGACAAGAGGTACCCCAGTTGAGGCTCTTGATGATACCATTATTACTTACAATGATAGATAACTTAAACTTGCTTTGTTTCCCAAGTTGAGTAATCATGGTGTAGGTACTTGTATTCAAGGGGCATGAGACATCTAACCTTTACCTTATCAAGGCCACTACTCATATTTGCTTTCACATTTAACTTTAATCATTCAAGATGCTATGATAGGGGAATGAGAGCTTGACACCAAGTATTACCATTGCAATCAATAACTTAAGTAGAATAGTTTGGAGGATAGATGAAACTCATGCATGTTTTACCTCTACTCATTCATATATCATTTCCAAAGTGTCCACCTTTTATATTCAGATTTTCATCTACACTCTATGGACCACAAGTATGCAAAAGTAAGAACGTCCATATTACTATCTTTTATGTTACACTTTGTGAACTATCATTGAACATCCTTGCATTGAATACTTGATATCACTTTATAAACTGTTTGCATATTGCTACTTCTTTGAATAATGAATCATTTGACTTTATGTAGCAGTAGCAATCATCTTTTATATCCATGTTGTGATTATATTGCAAAGTTCATGTTAGTTTTATCACTTTCATACTCGAGGACGAGCATGAGTTAAGCTTGGGGATGTTGATGCATGTAAAATGCATACATGAACTTTGCATTATAATTCTCATATTTCAATCATATTTGCATCATATAAGGGTTATATCATTGTTTTATAATGATTTTGGGGATAATTCACAGTTTCCCCATTTATTTGGAATTAACCCAGCACTAGCAGAAAACCCTATTTTCCATATTTTGATGTTTCAGGGACCCAAACGACGTCCAAATGAGATGAAAATTTACGGGGATCATTAATTTGGAAGGAGGAAGACCTAGGAGCGAAAGAAGCAAACGAACGGAGGCCGGAGGGCCAAAATAGGGGGCCCCACGCGGCTACAGTACCAGGCCGCGTGGGCCCACCTATTTCTGCCCTCGTGGCCCCGTTTGCGTCGATCCTTCGCCCTGAAGCATCCTCGTGACCTAAAAACGCCTATATAAAAGGTCCCCCGACGTTTTCCAGGGGGAGGCGGCGGAGAAACACAAAACCAGAAACAGAGAGACAGAAGGCTGCCGCCGGAGAAGATCGGAGGGGGAAACGCCGCCGGAATCACCTCCGGAGGTCTTCTCCATCCCCCTCCGGAGTCTCCATCAACACCACCGCCAAGACCAGCACCATCTCCATCACCATCTTCGTGATCCACTTCATCCCCCTCATAGTTTGAGATTGTTTGATCCCTAGCTATTGTCTAAGTGTTATTCTACATGTTTGTGAATTGCTACTTGTCATTGTTTTGTGGGGAGATTATAGTTTCAGATTGTGTTGTATCACTTGTACCACTGAATCATGTCTTGGCGTTGTGAGTAGTCCTCTCATGTTCTTGGGGGCATAGGATGAATTGGTAATGATTTTTATATAACATGTGTTGGTATCTTGTCTAGTTTTTATCTTTGATGTTATTCTATGATGGTGTTGTGCGAACGTCGACTGCATATCACTTCACCTATATGGGATCATAGGAGAACACTATGATGTAATGAATTGAGGAGGACTTGGGGGGACATGTAAACCTGAGACCGAGACATGAAGTTACTTTATGGGGTATTAGTATCGGGGACCTTAAAGATTAATGCTATGGTTGGACTTTATGTCTTAATAACTCTTGTGTAGTCATTTACTTGGCACCTTGATCCATCATAAGAGGTGTAGTTTATTTATTAGCTATTCCTAATTATGGCTCCATCCAAAGAAGATTAAAACTTGACAAAATGTTTACCTTGTTGTTCTAGAAATATTATACCATGAAGTCTAAGTAGCCCTTAGGAACTCTCTCCACCTATAAGAAACACACACTTGAGCTTGTCCTCTTTCTGCATAGAGGATTGGGCTTTCTCTCTTTAAGAGCTTTCACTTGTCATATTGCATTCTTAGCATTTTACTTTCTTGCAATCTATACACCAAAAACCCAAAAACACTTGCATCATTTAATCATTTTAGTTTGTCTAGTGCATAGATAATAGGGGAAGTGGCACTCTTATTTGAAAGGATAAATACTTATACCTTCTACTCCTCGTGGGATCGATACTATACTTACACATCGAAGACTTCAACGATCCCCTATACTTGTGGGTATTAGGCCAAAGCAGCTCGAACTCTGCAACCGGGAGCAGGCACGGCTGGTGTCCTCACGCACCAGCAGGGGCTACGAGAACCCATTTTCTTGAAGATGTGCTGCTGCTCGGGCTGCGTGTTGAAGAGAATCTCTTGAACCTTGGAATTTTGACTTGTTTCTATTTATTTATTCATGAGAAATTCAAATTCTCTAATGTCCATTAATGTCTCTAGTTGGTTTTTATTTGCCTCTTGTTAGATAGAAATGGATTATCACATTATGGGGGAGTAATAAGCTATGTGCATATTACAATCCTAGAAAACATGAACATTTGAGGTTTTGCCACTTGGATTTGTTATTGTAAATTATTTTGTTCCCATGTGTCATGTTTGCTCAAACAAGCTCCAATTTGCTTGATCATTCTTATTTTCTTGTCTTTTCGGAGTTGTGTGTGAGAGTTTTTCTTGGTGTGGTTTTCCTCGAATATGTATTTCCATACACTATTTGAGAAATCATTTGTTCCATATTATTCTAACCATGGCCTTGCCGGTTGGTTCGAATAGTTGAAACTACCAACAAACTCTATCAAAATATGATGCTCTAATTCTTATCTTTTTTCATATGTTTTATCTTGTGAGGATGATCTTGGATATATCTACCATCGGGGAAATAATTCCAATTACTCATTGTCCTTGGACAATTGATATTCATGTTTGTGGTAGAATATTTTTGATTATCTTTATGTTGGCCTTTGCTTTTATTTGCCTCAAGTATTGCCAAAAGTTTATTTTGTTTTCACTCCCATTGTCTTCCTTGCCTCTTGTGGATCTTTATGCCTTATTGATCTTGTTTAGTGTTCTTAAATGGCATATGGAGAGTAATGATCCCTTTTGTGTGCATTTTGTATTCAAATGCAAATCCTAAGATAATGCACGAATCGTGGGGATCTTTCCTTTACTATTTAGAACACTATCTCGCCAACTAACATTTGATTTCTATCTTATGTAAGACAAACCTTTTCATTTGGTGCTTTGTGCCATCATGAAAAGTGTAGAGAGTGTTTTGTTTATTAGTTGTAACCTTGCTCTCTCTTGGGAGTCTTGCTTTCTCATTTCTTGTTTTATGTCTATCTTCTTGAATGAGAAAAGCCATTTGGGCATGTCTCTTATATTTATATTATATGCTCATTGGCCTCGGCTAGGTACCTTCAATTGGTATTAATTGGAATTTGATATCTCCTCAATAGATATTTGTTTCAATTTATATCTCTTGTGGGAGTTGTGATACCTTGTTTCTTGACGGTTCTTTTACTTGGCTTATTTCAAGTAATATATTTCTTTTGGTATCTTTGCTCCTAGTTGGTATCTTATTTTCAATTGGTGTCTTATCACTCATTTGTTGATTTGATTTGTCTTCAATCATTTGTTGATTTGATTTGTCCTTGATCATCTGTTGATTTTTTATATACAATTTGGACAACCATTGTTTTGTCACACTTTGGTGTGCCCTTTTGTTTACTTGGTGTTTTTGTCCAAATTGTATCTCTCTTGGTTCTCGTAAGTCTATGCATGCATATTTACTAGTATATATATTTTATGGCATGCTAGTCTTTCTTGATCCAATACATGGGGGATACTGCACCGAATCCTAAAATTGTCTAAGATGTGCATGAAATTCAATTTCATATCTATATGCACATATTTATGTGGAGTGTGTCCTATGTATTGTAGTATATCTAACTACTATGGGACCCAATGAGTTGGGGAACCATTCTGTACTTGAATTTTGTTTTTAGGTACAATGGAGATGCATTGGATGCTTGCCTCATTCATAAGGATGATGTTCTCACCATGCGATTATAGGAGTCAAGCTACGATGATTAACGAACTCTCATCTTCTTCATCACTAATGACATCTCGGTAACAAGTTTCTACCTCATGCATACTTTTCTAGTTTACAACCTTGTGTAGGTTGCTTCTTGGCATGAAAGCTTTTATGTGCAATTGTTGTGGTTTTGGCTTATTTTCTTTCACTTGGTATATCTTTGTGATATTTGTGTTGAAATTGCGAAAACCTTTACTTCAATTGATATCCTTCTTATGATACTTGTTGCCTATTTCAAAGCATCTCCACTATCTCTTTTCCCTTAGTGATATGTGTGATGTCTTGGATGTGTTTGAAGTTCATTCATATACAATGAGAAAATTTTGAGCTATGAGCTATGATTTTAAGCAATGATCTTATTTGTGTATTTATGACTTCCCCTTTTAGATACCTTGCTCTCTTCATCACTAACCATTTCGTATGTACATGTTTCTTTGTGGATGATTTGTCTACTTAGAAACCTATACATATGAGAGAGGTCACTTTTTAGTTGGTACCTATTTCTTTTGAGTCACCTTGTTTATTATCTTTGATTCTTTAGTGGCTTCAAAAAGAAAATATCTCGTGAGTGCTCGTCTTATTTTTATTTGCATCTTTGCGCACTCATGTTTTATTGAAGATCTTTGACTTCATGCTTATCATGGTGAGCATGTTGATTTTTATTGGTTAATTGTTCTCACTAGCTTTTGGCTTTTTCAATTGGTTTAGTTTCCAATTGGTATCCTTGAGCTTGTGAACATATTCTTCTTCTTTAAAGATCTTCTTTGTACCTTGTGTGTTGGCAAGACGTGCTTTGCGTTTTGTCTCCCATTTGGTTAAGGCTATGATGATGATTTATCTCATCCTTCTTTTTGTCTTACCAAATAAATTGTCTTGTCACACACATATATGCTTGGTTGGGCCTCTATTTCTTTGAATCTTTTAAATTGATATCTTCCTATGGCTCAATCATATCTTTGGTGCAAGTGCTATAATTTGTTTTTAGTTTTATGCACTCTTACACTTGTTGTGTGTTCTAGATGATTTTGGGGGACTGATGATTCCATACTTGTGCACTCTTCAATTGTGCGTGAACATTGGGGAGCTTCTCTATTTTTATTTTGAACTCTCTTTTTGGATCTTTTCAATTGATTTTCTCCTTTGGGGAGATGTTTAGAGGGATGTCATCATATTTGCAATCTTTGGATCCTCAATATAGTTTGATTTCCTCCAACTATTCTTCATTGGATAAGTGCATTTGATTCCACTCATATTTTGAGAAATGCACACCTTACGGAGGAACTCATATTATATTGGCCTTCTAAATTTTTCCTCCCATTTCGGCAATGGATGCCAATGGGGGAGAAGTTTAGAGGGTTTAAGGGAATTGGGCTTTATGCTTTCATTTGGATTGGGCTTTATGCTTTCATTTGGTTGCCTTTCATGCTCATGCATACTTTCTTGCTTGTCTTGGAAGGTTTCTTAATTCGTTATATAAACCCTCTTAAAAGGGATTGTCATCAATTACCAAAATGGGGGAGATTGAAAGAGCGTGATTGCCCCATGTGTGGTTTTGGTAACTAATGACAATCCTTAAGGACTAATGTGTGCTTTTAGTTACCTTTGTAGGTTTGGTCCATAAGCTATGCTTGATCTCCATATGTTGGAGTCAAGGCTAAGAGAAGAAGACTATATGTTGATCAAGGCTGAGTGCAAGTTGATCAACACACAAGGTATTTCTCCATGGGGTAGCAACGAAAGGGAGATCCTATGTAGCCCATGGAGGATGGCTTCATGTGGTGACCGCCATCAAGATAAAGGCCAAGTGAAGATATGTCGAAGAAGTGTTTCTCGCATTTTGGTGTATGGGGGAGCAATATGTGAGTCTTTACCAAGCAGAGCGCAATCAAGAAAGGTGGTCCAACTTGAGAAGGTCAAGATCATCATCATCTAGATCAAGTGGGTTATGCGCAAGGCAAAGGTATGATCTTGATATGGTTTCTATTTTACCGGTCTCATGTTGTTAGTTGAGAGACCGGGTTATAGGATAGATAGCCATTCTATCAAGAGGGGCTCTCAAGCGAGCATCTTGATTGTATCCTTCATAGAGAGCTCAAACCTTTGCATCCTTGGCATCATCTTTATTGATTTTTATTTGGCTCTTATCTATATGAGTGGTTGGTGCTTGTCGTGTTCTTCATGACAAGCCCAAGTTCATCAAAAACGGATTTCATATGAAAAACTTATTGCTTTATTGATTTTAAAGGTTTATCTGTTCATCTTTTATAGAGATGTTTTACCTTTCCTATTTTGGTTTTATCCTCCCTTGTTGGACTATGATGTTTCTCTGTATATTCTTGTAGATCTCGTTGGTACAATTCCAACGAGCCCAAGATCATAAAAAACGGAGTCTGGATGCTCAAGTTATGATCGTTTTCGTTCGGACATTTCTGCAGTTTTCTAGTCCAGCGGTAGTACCGGTCTTTCGCACGGTAGTACCGCTAAAATGGCAGGTTGTAGTACTACCGGGGTTGGTACCGCACTTGGTACCGCTAAGGTCATTTTTGGTACTGGACATGCCTGCGGTACCTACCGGTACCACTATAGTACTACCGTGTGTTAAACTCTTTATTTGGAAAATTGTCAATTTGCGGTAGTACCTCTGGATTTTGTGGTAGTACCTCTAAAATACCAGGTCAGCTGGTATCTCTCTTTTTGGGCGGTAGTACCGTGAAAATCCCAGGTTGGCCGTACTACCTCTCTCTTGGGCGCTACTACTGCTCGCTGCAAAAACTACACATAACGGTTGGACTTTCGGGGGGGGGCTATTTAAGGGGCTTTCTTCCCCAATGGTTCCCCAACCTTTGAGCAAGCTTTCCCCCTCCATTGTTGACCTATTGAAGCTTGCTTTCTCTCCATCCCTCTCATGATTCTTGCATCTCTTTGAGGGAGAAGAGAGTTTAGATCTAGATCTACTTTTCCACCAATCAATCCCTCCTCTAAGTGAGGAGAATCTTGTGGATCTAGATCTTGGAGTTATTTGGTGCTCCTCCTCCTTGTTCTTCCTCTCATATCCCTCCCTAGCATTTGTTGCTTTTGTGGGATTTGGGAGTGAAAGACTTGACCACTTTGTGTGGTATTACCTTTTGCATTTGGTGTATAGGTTTGAGTTCCCCATGGTGATACGTTGGATTGAAGTTCGAGAAGCTTGTTACTCTTGCGTGCATAGGGCTCCCAAGAGCTTATGCCTCTTGGGTGTATTGTGTACCCTAGACAGTTGGTGGGTGCTGCAAAGTTCTTCGAGTTCGGAAGCTTCGGGCAAGCTACGGGAGCCTTCAGTTGTCTGGAGTTAGCCCTGGGAAAATTGTACGGGTTTGGTCAACGCCCTCAAGAAGACCTAGTGGATGAGCAAATCCCCCATCGGGTATTCCCCACGGGAGGAGCTCACGGAGAATAGGGTGAGCACAGGCGTGCTTGTAGGAGTGCCAAGGAGGCTCCACACCCCTCCAACGTAGACGTACTTCCATTGGGAAGGAATTACGGGAAACAAACCTCCGTCTCCACTTGTCTCGGTTATCTCTATAACCAAACCCTTTACTTATGCATTTACTTTGTGATAGCCATCGAGTTTGAAGTTATATATATCTTGCTATCACCTTGTTGTTAACTTGCTTAGCATAAGTTGTTGGTGCACATAGGTGAACCTAGTATATTAGGTTTTGTGCTTGATAAATTAAACATTAGTTTTATTCCACATTTATTCAAGTCCTAATCGTAAAAGTTTTAAATCGCCTATTCACCTCCCCCCTCTAGGCGACATCTCTTTCAGCCGTCCAAATGGTCATCAACAAGTTTCAGGGATGTCTTGAGAACATCCGCGAAAGAAACAAGAGTGGGAAGAACTACGACGATCAAGTAAGTTCATATCATCCCTGGCTAATGTCAAGTTTGAGTTGGCGTGCTGATACGTGTCAAACGTATCTATAATTTTTGATTGTTCCATGCTAGTTATATGCCATTGTTACATGTTTTTACTATCTTGTCACATCATTTTTAGGCTTTTTGTCGGACTAACCTATTCACAAGATGCCAAGTGCCAGTTCCCTGTTTTGATGTTTTCTATTTCAGAAAAGTTACTTCTGGAAATATTCTCGGAATTGGACGATAATTTACGAGGATTTTTTATGCGACAAAAGGAAGCCAGAGACCAAAGGGCGACCTGGGGGGCACCCAGGGGCCAGGGGCGGCAGCTGGCCGCGGCCCCACTTGCACCCGCGGGTGGGACCTGCCCCTACGCCCTGGGCACCGCCTCGGCCCCTCTCGACGCCTATAAAATCCCTAAAACCCTAAAAAGCCAGGGGCGACGATTATTTTCTCGAAAACACGACCCGACGCCGCTGCCTCCTCGAAACCTAATTTGGGGAGATTCTGATGCTGCTCCCGGCATGCTGCCGGAGGGGAGATCGATCCCGGAGGTCTCTACATCGCCATGCCTTCCGCCGGGATGAAGCGTGAGTAGTTCCACCTTGGACTACAGGTCCATGGCAGTAGCTAGATGGTTGTCTCTCTCCCTTGTGATTCATGTTTACGATTTTGTGAGCTGCCCTACATGATCAAGATCGACTATTTGTAATGCTATATGATGTGTTTGTTGGGATCCGATGGATTGTGAAGTTATGGTCAGATTGTGCATGGTTCTTAGTTATTAATTTATGTTCTTGCATGCTCTCCGATGTGTGTAGTTGCTTTGGCCAAGTGATTGCTTATGTCTCCAAGAGAGAGTATTTATGCTAGATAGTTGGTTCATGCCCCCTCTTGTGCTTGGGCACGAGTGACAGAAATGTCTAAGGACGAGGGTGTGTTGTTGCGACTAAGGGTAAAACGGCGGTGTTTATGTCTACGTGATTATAAATGTTGCTTACTTCATACGCTTTACTTAATGCAATTGTCTGTCACTTGCGACTTAATACCGATGGGTGACAGGCTGGATAGCGATCCCTAGGTGGACTTTTTAGACAAAGATGCAGTCGGATGGAGATCTTTGTTCCTTATTGTGATGCCTACATGAATATTACCATAAACACTTTGATATAGCTAGATTAAGTTTGTGTCGTAATTCTATCAATTGCTCAGTGGTAATTCATTTACCCTTCATATGAGTGTTTTATTTATTGGAGAGACACCACTAGTGAACCCATGGCCCCCAGTCCATTTTTTTACATTGTTTACAACCTCATTTACTTGCTTTCCATAATCACTTGCTAGATGGTCCATTTTCATAAATCATTTCACTACACTATACGTTTAACCACTTTGTTTTCTGCATACCAGGAAGATTGACAACCTTCCTGTCGTTGGGGGCAAAGTAATTGGTTGAGTGTGTGCAGGTCCACGTTCATCGACGATTAAACACCAGAGATCATTGACGTTCACCTCGTTGTTGATTTCAAAGTCCTACTGGTTCGATAAACCTCGGTTCTTAATTGAGGGAAAACTGCTACTTGCTACATCCACGCCTTTGTTTGGGGCACCACCCAACTCTACCAACACCATCACGTGCCTAGATCATGGATTGACGTATCCTTTTTTACCTAGATCATGGACGCGCTAACCTTGTATCGAGACATCAACAAGGACAAGGAGTTCGGCTTGATGCGTTGCTTCAAGTTGCTCCAAAATTGCGAGAAATGGTAGGCGCATCGGAAGACACTCGCGAGGGTACTCGGAGGGGCGGCCCATGGGGACCAAGAAAACCAAGGCGGCCGTGGCGGCAGGGTCAGGCTTTAAATGGATAACGACATCCATCGACAAGGTCTTCGCCGATGTCTCGGCGAACTTGAGCTTGAGGCGCGCCCAAATGGACAAAAGGTGGGATGCCTTGTTGCAGAAGGCGGACATGAAGCTCGAGCTCACCAAGTCCAAAGTCGACGTGTTGAAGAGGAAGGAGGACTTCATGATCTTGACCGTCGATGTGTCGAACATGACCCCGCAGGTCAAGGCGGCGCACGGCATGTTCTGCGCCGATATCTTGAGAGAACTCGGGATCAGCCAGGCGCCACACACGACTACTCGTATGGAGGCCAACGACGACGACACCCAGCAGGTCGACGCCAACGAGACCCACGACGGCGGCCACGACACACAGGGCCATGATGGCGGCCGCGACGACACCTACTACGACATCGACGGCGAGGGACTTTTGATGGCATGTGGCCGAGACTTTGGATCATGTCCGAGACTTTGCGCCCTTTTGATGGCCTGTGGCCGATACTTTCGATTATGGCCGAGTATTTTGAATATTGCATGTTTTCATTTGATTATTTCTGACCGAACAATCCACTCGGCGTGGCGGCTATTGGCGCCACTTGGAGCGACGACGCCAATAGACGCCATCTCGTCCGGACGGCGCCAATAGAGCTCGTCCGGGGGTTCATCGGGACTCTCCATTGGCGCTGCGACTGGAGATGCTATAAGAAGCCAACCCTTTTTTCGATTGCGGTAGGTGGTGGCTGCTTGGAGCAAGCGGGTGTGGCTGCTTGGGGAGGGTGGGGCATGCCTGTTCCGGTTGTTGGCGTGTGTGTCGACGCGTTGTGGTATCCGGTGCCGGTCAAGGGGAGGGCGATGGGGAAAGTGCATCTGCGGTCAGAGTGACTCGACAAGCCGTTGGGGCGGAGCAGGGGCTCACGACACCACCCCCCATCCCTTCCTGGCGACCCCTTGGTGCTGCGTATTCGTCGACATGGTTTAGTTCCGACCTTTTTCCCTCTGCCAACTGTCGTCCGCTGGACGGAGAAGAAGGTCTAGATGCAGTTTGGTCTCCTCGGCTTGTCTCTAGTTTGTGTGGTGTTCTTCAGTGTTGGCACCGTTGTTTGGCGTTGTTGCTCCTGTTTAATCTGGACTCGTGCTTGCTGCTACGTCGCCCATGCCTGGCTGCCTAAGGAGGCTTGGCTGAAGGGATTGACACAACTCCATGTGGTTGTCCTTTGCTGATGAGTAGCCGTGATGTGGTAAATGGATGGCTCGGGCGAAAGCCCTACCCGATTTGCTGGTGTCGACGTCGATGACACATGCGGGTGTCGTTCCCTTCTTTGGAGGCGTCGTGTAGCCTTCATTTGTCCATCATCTTGGTCTCAGTCTCGGGTGAAAATCTAGATCCTTTTGGATCGAGCGACGGCACGCTCTCACGTCGTCCCCTTCTTGGAGGCGTTGCTCTTGATCCTGCGACCTGCGTTTGTGCTTTTTTGTTTGGTTGTGCTGGTGATCTCCGCTCTTGGTGTTTTTAGCCTTTGTAGACTTGTATGCGAGGACTCCGCTGATGGTTGGGGCCGGATCCGGCGACGCCCTATGCTCTTGAGTTAGCGGAGGATGATAACATGAAGCCCGAGACTTTCTTGTTTAGTTTTTGCTTGATGTTGTCGTTCTTAGTAGTTGTTGGGTGTTGTTATTCTCTGTTGTGATCTCAATGTAAGCTGGTAACAGCAGTGTGGTTGTAATGCGATGTACTCTGTCTGTTGTGGTTTAATTAATTTAAAACCGGACTCTTTAAGCCTTTTATCTTAATTATAAAGAAGAAAAAAGCCTCCGGCAAAACGGGGAAAAGAAGATGAAAGATTGAGGAAAAACCACTCCATCTAACCACCATTCACGTGTTTCTTCTACCTTCCCCGCCAAGCCGCCGCCACCTCTTTGCTCTCTTCCCTCCAAAACCCTAGCAAAACCACTCCAAAAATTCCCCAATCGCTCCGCTTCCCCTCTGCGATTCCCTCCACAGAAGAGTTTGGAGCTCCACGCGCGCGCGCACACCCACCCTACGTCTGCTTTGAACCGCTCCAACTTTGAAATCTCGTCCTACAAGATCTCACCTACCCATTTTATTCTCCGCGAAGATTTTAAAAATCTCTCCCCCCCCTCGAATCCGCTCTACAAATTACTCGCCTATGCGCTCCATTTCAGCCATGAGGTCTCTCCTCTGCGCCTCCTCCCCCACCTTCCTCCGCTGGAGCGCTTCCACTCTGCAGACGCCCCTCTTCTCGCTCCCTTTCCGGCCGGATCTTTCCCGCTCCAAGCTCGGCCCGGCGAGGTCGGTCTCAACGGGGGGAGCCAAGGCTCGGATAGGCGGCGGTGGGCCGGTGATGGACGTCTGCGCAGCAGCGCAGTCTGGCGAGATTCACGTCATCGTGGGCCCCATGTTCGCCGGCAAGACCACCGCGCTCCTCCGCCGCGTCCAGGCCGAGGCCGGCACCGGCAGGTACGGACCCCGTCGATGCCCTCCCAGTTTGTTGTTTACTGGTTTATTTCGCTGACTGGGCGGACCCACTTGCCGATCGAACTCTGGTTCTGTCAAGGTTGCTCTGTTCTGAACTTTCTGTTCCTCGTAATACAGGACCGTGGCGCTTGTGAAGTCGGACAAAGACAATCGGTATGGATTGGATTCTGTTGTAACACATGATGGCACAAAGATGCCATGCTGGGCTCTGCCGGAGCTTTCAACTTTCCGAGATAGATTAGGAACGGAGGCTTATGATAAGGTTTGCTGAAACATTTCCATTAAATTTAGTTAAATCATGTTATAAGCTGTAAATTGCTACTGGGGTGCATACGTTTTCATGTGATCAGAATGGGTGCTTCAAACACTACTCTGCTGTTGTTTGATAGTCTAATATTTCTGGCATGTTTATTTTTGTTTTCGTCCATGTCCTCATGCTTCAGATTATCTTTGAATGTGCACCAAAGTTCTAATATATATTGGGCACAGCTTTCTCCACAAGGTAGAAGGGAAGCATTATCTGGACTTTGACCATGCTTGCTTCCAACGAATGGAAAAATAGAAACATGAATGTCATAACAAATCTTGATCACAGCATTAACCCTTCACTGAGATCTCTGTGTTTATGTGAATATACTATCGAAGTATCGAACGGACAATTTATGCATACGTGTGACGTCTACCTTTCTCAACAAGGTAGAATATATGTGGACTGCCACCATCTGTGCCTGCAGTGAATGCAGGAAAATAAATGTACCATTAAGTTTTATCACTACAGCAACCTTTTCCGAGATCTGGATGTTTATGCAAAATGCTAGTATCATTTGGACAGTAAATATAGAAATGTTTATTACCAAATTAGTTGTTGTGAGATCTAGGGGTATATCTGGTTGGATCCTGCAGTTTGGCATAGCTAAATTTTCCAGCTTGAACCTTGTTAAGCTTAGTGTCTGGTTTTATCCCTATATCTGGCTGGATCCTGCAGTTTGGCATATTCTTTTGTTAAAAACTTCTTAAGTTTTAGCCACCAAATTTACTTTCCTAGAATTAGGTACATTCCCTAGTCTCCATATTAATTTGCTTGGATTTTATTGCAAAAGGCTGTTTAGACAAGTCTTTTCTACTAAAAATTATTGCCCCTTATATATGGCTTATCCTTATTCTGGTGAATAGAACTTATCCCACCTTTGACAACTAATGTACACAATCAACCTATATAGATTTCCACATGTAAACAAAATCAATAAATGGGCCGTAAAAAATATTACCACATAAATAAATAGAAACTTATTCAAGACTGCAATTTAAAAAATAAAAGAAGTATTTTTGCTTCTTGGACTGAAATAGCTGTACTGCTCCTATTTTCCTATTTTTGGTTTTGAGGAATACTTTGACTTCAAGCTTTTCAAGCTTCCTTTGTTGACAATTGATATGCTTGCAAACAGAAGAAGGAAGTATCACATGTAACAGGTCCATTTAATTGCTGTGCTTTGTGTTCCAACTATTTGCCTGGTTTAGTAAATTATTAGTGATTTGGGTTGATTCATCAATCTTGAAAAATATTCCTTTTATTCTTAGCCAACACTTGTGGCTAGGTGGTTGAAGCGGCCATGGAATCTTTTGCTTCTTCATCAATCTTGAAAAATATATTCCTTTATCGTTAGCCAGCCAATACTTGTAGCTACGTAGTTGAAGTGGCCATGGAATCTTTTGGTTGTCTGCAAGGATCTCACTAAAATTTGCCGCTGCAGGTAGATGTCATAGGTATTGATGAAGCCCAGTTCTTTGACGATCTTCACGATTTCTGCTCTAAAGCTGCTGACCGTGATGGAAAAATTGTTGTCATCGCAGGTCTAGATGGTGACTACAAAAGGTACTCGCTGAATGATTTATGTTGAATCTATTTAGTCCTTGCGAGTACTAGTCAGATTTGCTAAATTTTGAAGCATCCCCTAGTGCCCTGGTAAATAGGACTATCAAATAATCTAAAATTTGGATGTTCGATGATCGTGCTGTTGGCAGGAACAAGTTTGGGTCAGTGCTGGACATCATTCCCCTTGCTGACTCGGTCACTAAGCTAACAGCACGCTGTGAGCTGTGCAATCGCCGGGCATTCTTCACATTGAGGAAGACGCAGGAAACCAGGACTGAACTCATTGGAGGAGCTGATGTCTATATGCCTGTCTGTAGGCAGCATTATCTGGACGGGCAGATTGTTATTGAAGCCACAAGGATTGTTATGGATATTGAGAGATCCACAGTGACCCACGCTGTGAAGTAAGAAACCAATAACGTTGGATGTGCTACCAGCCTGTGTAAAAGATATTGAGCTATGTAGTGTAGCACCAGCAGCCAAATTGTCAAAGGAAGCAATGCCATATTATCATGGAAGAAATTAGGCAAAGTTATAGTTTGAGCAGATTGTAAATATTAACCAGTTGGAATATTGCTCCATTTTACTTTTGAGTTGTTGGCAATTCCAGATTGAGTTGTTTATTGTTGAATTTGGTTGTGTATTTGTACCGCATATCTTACGCACCAACTAATAGGATGTTTTATGTGGTGATTTTTCCAGTTATTGGTGTTTTCACTCATGACAAATCACTTTTAGTTCATAGCAAAGGTAATGTTCGGTCTTGAGTCTGCTTCATCCCCAGGAGAGTCATAGAGACCACCGTGACTATTTATGTGACTATCCACGTTGATATGGAACCAATATAAATACTACCTCTGTCCAAAAAAAGATGTCACAAATTTTTCTGAATACGGATGTACCTATACGTGTTGTAGAATAAAAGCACCAAACAGTTAATCTGAAAAAAATAGTAGTACAACTGTACAAGTGTTGTGTTAGATGTCCACTATCAATATGACACTACTTTGATCCAATGACTCTGACGGCGTGGGCCAGGCACTGTTTCACTGCGTGGCGTGTGTGACCGGATATGCTCAACAAACATTTTTTTTCTTTAACTTGTATGCTCAACCAACTTACTCAACTATATCTAGTGCACTGCGCATTACGACTCCTGACGTGCAGAAAAAGGGTAACATTACGGACCTAGTCCCCGACTGCTATTTGGGTGACGAAAAGAGCCACAAGTTCCCCGTTGCCGGCATGGCGAACAATGCTGATGCTTGACTCGGGAATTCTCAGAAGAGCAGATCGTAAAGCTTGGCCCTGCGTGCCATGAGATGTTTTTTTTCATGTACGTAGGCCCTTCTATTATCGTTCCCGTGCATAGCTGTTTGGATAGAGATGAAATGGACTCAAATCATTACGATTTAGTGCACACAAGTTTCCATATCCCAACCCAAAGACACCCTACACATTACAGCACACTAATTAGCTCCAGTGTTCTACTTCTAGTTACATGATCGCCGAATGTGACTCCAGAGTATGGAATACATAGGTCTTACAATAACCATAGAGTAAACCAAAGCTTCCGTCAGGGAAATGTTTCCGCACACCAAAACTTGTATTCAAAACTTTGTATCAGGCTCAGGAAAGCTCAGATATCACTCGCTCGCACTTCTCCTCAAGGATCTTCACGGCTTCTGTGAAGAGCACTTCTGGGGGAAGAGCTCCGGTCGACTCGATTGTAACTAAACCAGCAGAAGCAATAGAATAAGAACATGGTGATCAGCAACAAGCTAAGAGAATTCGAAACAATATAATCAGGTTGTGAGGTACTTACAAATGAAGTGGTCTCTAACACGCCGTAGCTCTACTTGAGGTTCTCCTTCATCGTCTACTTCTTCATCAGCCACTTTTCCTTTAACATCAGCCACATTTACTTTATCTTTGACTTTCTCGGCCATTTTCACGCATTCCCTACAAAGGGTACATGCCCTTGGCTTTGCAACAACTGCTCTCTTCCTCCCTGTATAGAAATATAAAAGGGGCCAACATAAGCTTCAGGTAAGAATGCATCTTGGACAAGAGTAAAGACACAGTATATATGGTTACCTATATCTACACTAGAATTATAAAACTGTTATTAATCTCTTAGCAAACTCTAATTCCTTATGAATTACTTGCTTGAAGTTGACCAATTTAACTACCTCCCGTATTGCCTTCTACGAAAATGAATGCTGAGGTCATTTGGTAAGTTAGAAAAAGATTCAGAAACAGCAAAATTTGGTGACCCAAACTTTAGTGATTAGTAACAAGTGGGGTGAGTCCTAGTCAAACAACAACATAAATGGAGTGAAATGCTGATGAGCAAACAGTAGTATTAGATAGTCTTCACACAACCACTGCCATAGGTGCTTATTGCTTATTAACAAGTAGCTTCCTCCCCTTACCCTCCTAAACATCGAGATCAATCAATGCAGGAAGATGCGCCAATAATAGCAAGAGGTTTAGACATTAAAGACGGATGGCCGAGCTAAAGTTAGCAATTAAAAGAGACTGTAATGATACGCATATGATTCAGTGGATGGAACTTGTTCAGACTGCTTATATTGTACTCTCCGCTGATGACAAAAATATATGGTTATTCCGAAGTTCTGCTCTTCTGGTTTGATAAGTACTACGCAATCTCTATGGGTGTGTTATGGTCATGGGTCCTGCGGACGCCGGACGGTCAGCCTGTCCAAGGCATCTGATAGAGATGAGTTACTTTCCTAACTACTTGGAAACATCTAGTAACCCTTAAATAATACGATTTGCAGTAGTTGCAACAGGATAGGCGCATGTGACATACACGGGCAAGGATATCAGGTAGATAGGCCTTAAGGCCGTAAGTATCTTTTATACGTCTTCAGTATGAATCGAGATCCAACTTGTGGATCAACTTAGTTGTCCTATCTAAAGACTAGTGTGTAACCATTTTATTCAAGCAATTAATAAACAGAAGTTCATTAAGCCTCAGAGCCTCTCTCTCTCAAGTCAGGGATGAGCGCAGCCACGAGACTGAAGAGGGTGAGAGCCATACCCCAGTATTTTCAGACCATAGTCCACATCAATTTACCCATTGCGGACAAAGGTTCATGACAATTTGGTCTCAAGAAAATTGCTGCTCTGCCATTATAGTACTCCTGTGTTCATACTGTCATACTGCTATGGACTATGAGTGAATTGCTAGTTTCCGCTTGGTGATTCTAGCCTTGTTGTGTGGGGGCTGCATGTTACAACTTATAGGGATTGTGATGAAGCGAAGGAGGTACAGAAATTTGGCTAGTGCTGAAGGAAAGAAGACAGTGGAGGGAGATGTGGTGACCTGGAAAAGCTAAGAGACCCTGCAAATGGATACATGCTTGTAGTAAAACAGAATGTTTGTGTAGTGTGTTTTTTGTTGCTGTCTAGGTTGTAATGATCGAGCAGTCTTGGAGGCTGTGCCTCTTTTTTTCAGGGTACTGGTGGTATAAAACAGCTGGAACTGAGAACCGTGGTTGGTTGGATGCTTCATTTTCAATTAAAAATGAAACTGGGCAGGACTTTTTATTTCTATAAAAATTGCAGATAACACCACCAAATACTGTATAAAGAGCTGGAGATGACATGGTAGAGTTAGTGTTACTAGGATTGGTATACCACTTGCTTGCTACCTATATATAACAATCAAAAACTAAGATCAAGTACACCAACAGATAATAAGAGCTTCTCAGCCTCTCAAAACAGGAAGTGAAAGACAAGTTACCATTTCCCAGGTCTTCAAGGTCAAAAACATTAACTGGGCATTTTTTCACTAGCTGCTCTGCATCACCATCTGTAATTTCTTTGAGAAGAACAACCTATATGATAACATAATAATCAACAGTGGAGGTAGAAACAATCTGCAGTTACTCGCCATTTAATTATTGGAAATACTATGACAAGAATTTTACCTCAGGGAGCATCCTGTACCAGGCTGTAGCAACTGGAGACCACTTCGCGTGATCTTTCCCTACTCCCTTAACAGCATGTGCCTCAAGCTCAATAGCCTAAATAGAAACAGAAGAACACATTATGGTTAATATCGAACACAAACAACACCATACTGAAACTACGTAGATGAATTCTGAAGTAGCGTACCAGCTAGAAAGACATATCTTTGCAAAAAATTCTATATAGGTATACACTGATAACCATGAACTTAAGATTGATTATTTAAATCACAACATAAGGCTATTCATAGAAATTAAATCAAAGCCGCATACATTACAACTCTGAATTTACTAAGTTAAAGGCTTTTTTGTACCATGTCGACTGAACAGAACACTATAATCGAAATGCATTGTACAAAAGGACATCAGATAGATAAACTATCAGCTAACTGTACAAAGGAATATAACTATAATAACAACAAATTACCTGTCCTGGCCCAAGCCTTGCAATTGTTATATCTTTATACTTCACACCAAGAGGCCTTTCAGACATCTTCTGTTGGCTTTGACCAAAAGATGTGTAGGTCTTCTGTTTGTCCCCAGATTGCGCAGAAGATGCAATAGTTAATTGGCTACCTTCTGGCAACCACTCCAATTGATCAGACTTGACTGCAAATCAAGAATGTTGTAAGCACTTATTATACTACAAAATCCCAACCACGTAATGCTAAGCAGTACAGAGAAGTAAGACGATAAAACTAACTGAAATGTTTAATTTATCGCTGACTTAAGATAAAGGTATTTAGCAAAGCAATTGCTTTGTGACGAGACGACTAACACAAGACATTACAAGATAGGGCACTGGATGTTTTCCAAGTGAGATGAATAAGCAGAAGTATAGTACCAAATATACACTTGTCGATTCATCATTTTTGTAGACGTACACCCTTTTTTTTTTTTGCTTAGGTGGACATTGTAGAAAATATATTTTAAAGGTATAGGATAAGCAAGGATACACGCATTTCTTTTCAAAAGCAATGAGCTAAGACGATACAGAAGAATAAGCTGCCTGATTACTGAAGAAGAAATAATTTGTTGGATGATATACATTTGAAGAGCAATATTCCTAACAAAAAAATACTAGTAAACTGTACTAGGGACCAGGTTGCAGGTGGATGAGATATACCTGTAAGACGTTCGGAACCCTTTTCACATGAAACATGCAGTTTGTATACAATAGTATTCCTTTCATTTGGGACATCATCTGCAAAATCAAATAAATGCACAAGATGGCCCTTATTGTAAAAAATGCAACGCTGGTTATGAATGTGAAACAGCAGAAATTTATGTCACTGACCGGAGATATAATCAAAAAGCCTTGGATCTGCATCAAGTGGAATGAGGCCTAGTCGATGTGAAAGGACCTCATCTGCTATAACTGAGGTGTTGTCAGCCATGAGGACCTTCTCAATAGCCATCGTAGGAACCTATGAATTAATAGTACAAAATACACATCTAGGCTTAGATATTGAACTGGAACCCAAACATATATGACTTACTAGAATACACAACAAATAATTTTCGAGATGGTACAGATGACAGCAATGTGCATACCTCTGCAATGAGGATTCTCCGGAAAGCATTAGCTATCGATGCATCAACACCAATCATATCAAACTCCATATCATCCTCTGTAAGTCGATTTATCTTGATCTTAAAGTTATTGCAGAACTTCTCTACTGATACACTATTATCAACTCCCATAGAAGCAAAAGCACCCGAGTATTGAAACCCTTCTGTCTGTTGAAACATATAAGAGAGAGCATACAAAATTAAAATATCAGCCAACAATGTAATATAGTAATAAATAGAAATATCAACTTCAAAATGAAATGCCAAACTAAGCAGCAACATTTTTGCCAGTATAACTGGACAACTATGAATCAATATACCAAATACTGCAAAACTGAAAATATGGTTTTTGGCTAGCAACTAAATTTCAAGTTAACACGCAAAGATATTTAAGAGTATTGTGTTCAAGCCTTTAACAGCAGCAAAGTGGCACATCAGCAAACGATGATGGAAAACAAAAGCACTCCTCATTAATATACTATACTAATTAGCCAATTATTAGATGCTATAAGATAGAACGATTTCTGTTTCTACTAGAAATTAGGTTCCTGAATAAGAAATTTGCAGAGCACATGATTTCTACGAAAGATTGTGGAATTTATCACACAAATAATTTATCACCATGCAGAAAAATGACTACGTGGATGCATAACGGTGTATGGAAATTCACCAATACGCTGTGGAATATGATCCATCGATCTAATAATATGTCGCCCTCCAATAGTAATAAATAGAAAATTCAGCTTCAAAATGAAATGCCAAACTGTATTAAAGCATCAACATTTTGCCAGTACAATTGGAAAATTATGAATCAATATACCAAATGCTGCAAAACTGAAAATATGGTTTCTGGCTAGCAACCAAATTTCAAGTAAATACCTCACCTGAACAACCTTTTTACTACAAGGAGCACAAGTTAACAGGCAAAGATATTTAAGAGTATGTGTTCAAGCCTTTAACAGCAGCAAAGTAGCACATCAAACGATGATGGAAAACAAGAGCACCATCATGATTTCTGTTTCTACGAGAAATTAGGTTCCTAAATAAGAAATTTGCAGAGCACATGATTTCTACGAAAGATTGTGGAATTACTCACTAAGACGTAAGGAAACAAAAAAAAAAAGGTGGCATATAGATGGATATACATGAGTGGGGGCATCGGCCTTGCAGACAACACGGGTGCGCTGGCGCTCAAGGTGGTCCGGAAGCTTGTTCTGCGATTGCGTGGGCGGATCATCCATGGCCATAGCGGATGTGGCACCCTTCTTGGTCATGCTTCCGTGCCCTCTCGTTCACTCCTGTACTGCTGCTGAATCCTGTTCTTGAGCGGAGGCAAGGGCGCGGATATGTTTCAAGAAGATGGGAGATGGAAGAACAGCAAGCAACCTGTGGTATGTGGAAGCGCCGGCGCCGAGGTGGGCGGTGGATGGTACCGGCTAAACGGTGACAGTATTGAGCGGCGAGGAGCAATGGTGAAGGTGACTGCGGTGGCGGCTGTGGAAGTTGTGATGTGCGGCTCAGGGGCTTGGGGATGGGAGGACCGAGAGTACTAGGGTTTATTGTGCATATACTGGCCCACATGTCATAAAGGTCTGTGAAGCCATTGGGGAACGGGGAGGGGAGCGGCAAGGATATGAAGCGAGTCTGCGTTGGCAGGGTGGGTCGCGTGGTGTCCACTGCTGCGGAGAGAGAGGTGGCGCTGCAGGTGGCGGCTCGCTGGAGCAGTGACAGTGCGGGAGGAGAGGGACGTCGCGGCGGCGGGAAGAAAGAGGAGGAGGCGGCGCTAGGGAAGGCGTGCGCGCGGGGAAGAGAGTGGCAGCGGCGTCGGGTGAGGGAGTTGGGAGGGAGGTGGGATGGGGTGGGCCGATTGGGCTAGGGTTTAGGTAATTGTGCCGAAAGTAGCTGGCTGGGAGAGGAGGGAGCGAAAGGAGAGAGGTGAGAGAGATGGGCTAGGCGGCCCATGTGCTGTGTTCCTTTTTTTTATGTACTTACAGAAAATAGATAGACACTATTGCAAAAAAAATGTTTGAGGCATGGCATCAAATAAAGCCCAAATTTTATGGAAAAATTAGGATTTAGTTGCTTATGTAAAATTATACAATGTGACATGATGTCGTGCCGATGTCAAAAATAAAATAATAAGGCCTTCCGTAATGGTACATGTCATCCGTTTCTTAGCCATGCCAACTAGGACATAATCTGACGTGGATAGACAATTATTGAAGAGAGAGTGAATCGTTGTATGTAAGCAGGGATACGGTTCTTGTCCCGCATGCCTAGGAAAGGTAATAATTACTGGATCTTGTGTGGCTGTGTATATCCGGTGTGTGTGCTCCTTTCCTCTACCAATGTGGCCTTTCTTGGTACAAACAATCTTGAAACTGATTAAATAAGGGTACCGTACGCGAAGAGACGACACATTGATCAGATGTATCATCATGCATAGCTATATGACGTGGCAGAGAGGAAACGCAGGCTAAGACACGCCCCATTACGGAAGGCTTAAGAAATAGGGTACTACCCCGGGATGTTACACCAGGAGCGTTGACCTAGCCACTGAGCGGTCGGTGATAAGTTTTAGTGGTAGGTGTTGTAGGTATCGGTATCGATGTTGCCATTGCTTCTCGGTGTCATCAGACAAGGTTGTTGTCGTGGGGTTGTCACGGCAAGTTCTTCCTCAGGGAAGATGAGTTCTGGGGCCATTGATGACTGAAGTACGCTGGAACGGTTAATCTCGCCAAGGAACAAGGATTTACCCAGGTTCGGCCCCTCTGATTAGAGGTAAAGACCTACTTCCTGCTTCTATGTTATTGCTCTTGATTGTATCTCGATTACAAGGACCCGGCTCCCACAACTTAGGAGCCGGCGACTTCTCTCTGGTGGCTAGGGTTTCTCTATTGGTTGAAGCTTATCTCTACTGGTTGAACTCTCGATCTAAGGTCCAGGACCCCGCTTATAAAGGCTGCCGGGTCTCTGGACTTACAATTTACACCGAGTCATACTAGAACACGGAGTCCTATTCTACGTCTTGGTCTTCCAAGTTAGGGCTCCGGGTTGCACTTGGACTCCTTCCGAACGGGTCCTTTCTTCATCATGGGCCTTGGTCGGCTTGTCTCCAGCCCAGCCCATGCGACTTGATACGTGACTCGGCTTTGGCCTTCTTGGTCTTGGCGGGTCTACTTTCCGGGTCCATGGGCCTACCTATAAAGTATCCCCCCATCAGTAGCCCCCGAATTTATCTTGGGCGCAGCTTGGCGGCTTCCTCTGACTTGCTGGTTCGACTCTCTGGGTCGACTCCTTCCACTTGAGCCAATGGCTCCAAAGCCACTTGCTGCTAGCTCCAAGATGAATTCCTGCATAAAAACATAATACATATATAAAATGAGTCCACTCTTATCCCTTGTTCAAGCCACTACTCTTGCCCTCGTACTAGCAGGCCGGGTTCTGGTGTGACTCTTGCGAACAAGGGCTAGATAAACTGATTTCACTGTCACAGGACTCGTCATTCTGAGACAAGCCGGCTACTTCCATATCTGTGACTTTGACCTTTCCATATTGTGATTTCTTATCTGTCTGTTTGGCCACTAGAACGTTTTTACTGAAACGTTATCGATAGTCAACTGTGAACCCACTCTGTAACTTTCTAGGGTTTTACCCCCCTTTATAAATCGCGAAGGGTTAGGTCTTAAACCTCACTTGCCCCTTCAGCTCAAAACCTCTCCTTCCTCTCTTCGCGCCCATCTCTTCCCGCGCCCAGCACGCACCGCCCGCACGCCATGGCTCCCAAGCGCTCAAAAACCGCATCGAAGGCCAAGGCAACCACGTCGAGCAGGACGGTGAACATTGCCGCCGCGGCCGCCGCCGCCGCCAAACCCTCTTCCAAGCGATCGATCTCCGCCGATTGGAGTGGATCTGTGGTCTCGGCGGAGCAATTGAAGACCCACAGGCTCTCAGGTTTGATCCCCTCTAGTGCTCAAGCTCGGGCCCCAGGGGATGAGATTGTTCCCTCTCCCGCTAAGGGTGAAGTAGTTGTCTTCGTGGAGCACCTATTCCGCGGCTTTTCTCCCCCCGGCGATTTTTTCTTCCGCCAGCTCCTCGAGCTTTACGAGCTGCGGATTCACGATCTTGCTCCTAACTCCATTCTCACACTTTCTAATTTTGTCGTTCTCTGTGAGGATTACCTCCAGATTAAACCTGACATCAACCTTTGGCTCGAGCTCTTTTATTGCAACCCTCAACCCGAGACCTCTGGGGGCCCTCTTCTCCAATGTGGCGCCGTCGCCCTTCAACGGCGCCTCAACTCCGTCTTCCCTAAGCCAGTTTTCCCAAATCGCATCAAAGACTGGCAAAGAACTTTCTTTTATTGCAAGGACACTTCCCCTGCAAATGAACCTAAGCTTCCCTTGTTCTCTGAGGAACGCCTCCGGGCGACTCCTCTGATGAAAGCCAGGTGCCCAGAGGCCGACCGGCCAAGGGTCGAGTCTCTGATCACTCGCATCCGGGCCCTCTTGTCCCACAATTTGGAAAATATGGATTTGGTCCGTTGCTGGACAACCTGGAGAATCCAGCCGCTGAGTCCTAGGACTCGACTGATCTGCTCATATACCAGATGCGCTGGTGATGACCTCCGGGTTACGGAGCAGCTGTCTGATGGACCCGAACTTGGTCGACTCATCAAGAAGTTGACCGGGAAACCGGTGAAGGACCAAGCTCATTTCGGGCTCCAACCCTTCTGCTCGACCAACCCAGCTCCTGATGTAAGTATTACTCTCTACTTTATTTCAACCTTGACTTCACTTGTATTGCTTACTGACTCATGTTTACTAACTCTTTTGCAGCTCACCGACTCCTTCTGGAAGCCGGCCTCTGGAGCTGGTTCTAAGAATAAAGCTGAAGCTGAGGCTGAAGCTGAAGAAGAAATCCCTGCCACAGATCAAACCACTGTGGCAGACGACACTGATGACGCAGATGAGGAGTCCTCCCAGGGGGCTCCTGCTGATGATGATGCTGCCGATGAGGAGTCCTCACCAGAGGCTCCAACTAAGAATGCTGATGAAGAGGAGTCCTCTCAAGAGGCTCCCATTGTGGAAGAAACCGACGATGACGAGTCCTCTCCAGAGGCTCCCCCCACTAGGCAAACTGACTACTGCCTCTGCTGCTGCTCAATCATCTCCATCTGCAGAGTCCTCTGCTAGGAGTCATTCCTCATCCTCTCCAGCCTCGAACAACAATGGCTCTCGAGAGGCTGTTCCCAAGGTACCACTCTCACGAGTCCTTGGGTCCTCTCGCTCTCCCACTAAGCCTGAAGAACACATGCAGAGTGTCATTGCCGCCAGAAAGAGGAAGCTGCGTTCCGATGGGCCTGCAGACGCTCCTGAGCCTCTGCCAGTCTCACACCAACGGAAATCAACCTCTCCTCCCCAAAAGGACGACTCCTACAACTCTGGTTGGTCAATGCCTTCTTCAGACTCTCAGGCCCCCTTTGACCTGGAGACCAATGTTGGGTAAGACTCCTTTGTCTCTGTACTTGCGATTGTATGACTTCTGATCTTTCTTTTCACTAGGTTTATTGATTTCTGTCTCTGAATATTTCAGGGCTCGGCCTTGTGCCAAGGTGACAAAGCTCCCAGGCATGGCTGATGTCTCCTCTGGGCGTGGACCTGTCCCTCCATCGACTTCTCAGACAACCAGTACGAGGACAGGTCCCTCCATCGCTGCATCAGCCGGCGCAACCACGACTCCTACCGTCCCCGAGTCCTCTTCAAAGGCTCGAGCGGCGACTCCAACAACAGTCCAGCCCAGCTCTGGTGCTGTGACTCCTGATTCTGCGCCTCCAGTTCAACCGGCTCCTGTCAAGCCGACTCCTGCAGCCTCTCCATCAATCAAGATCAAGTCATCTACTGACTACAGTCGACTTCGGGTGGCAGATAACATGTCATTTTCCGAAGCCTATGCTGAAGCAGTCGACTTGAACGATCAAGCTGCTAGGCTGAAGGACGACGAGCAAGCGGCTCTTAGGTCTCTTCACATGGTTCATGAAGTAAGCTTTTCTGACTTCTCCTTTCATGCTTTCTGGCATCATCCTATCTCAGTAGCCCCCAAGCACCTGTCTGTGGTGACTTGTGACTAGGATAGGTGCTTTGATTTGATACTGAACTCAATTGCTATATGGAAAAAATTTTGCACACTGTAGCCCCCAAGCACTGAGTCCTTAGCTCTACTAGGACTCGGGGCTGATAGTTTACTGTCTGTCGGGTCCTTAGACCAAAAACTTTCGCACGAGTAGCCCCCAAGCGCCGAGTTGTCAGCCTGCGACGACTTGGAGCTACCAATATATATTGCTCACTGATACCTTACTTGAAGAAAAATTTCTGTTCTGCGAGTAGCCCCCAAGCGCCAAGTTGCTAACTTGTGGCGACTTGGAGCTGCAAATATGTCCACTCTACTCATAATTAACTTGATGGAAAATTCTGATCTGCCAGTAGCCCCCAAGCGCCAAGTTGCTAACTTGTGGCGACTTGGAGCTTATGACTTGTCGATTATGACTCATGCTTGCTTTTCTGATAGAAAGAATTGACTCCTGAGTAGCCCCCAAGCGCCAAGTTGTTAACTTGTGACGACTTGGAGCTCATGAGTGCTTTATTTGACTTGTGGAGCTCACTTGTGCTTTATGACTTGTAATTGCAGTGCATTGTCTCCAAGATGAAGAGAGATATGAAAGAACTTGAGGACCAGGCAGCTGCCAGTGCCAGATCTGCCATGGCCGAAAAAGAACACTCCCTTCAGCTTGAGAAGGATCTGAAGGCCTTAGCTGCTCAACTGGAGCAGGTGAAAAAAGAGTCGGCTGAGGCCAAAAAGATTGCTCAGAAAGCACACAATGACCTACAAGCTGTGTTCAATACTTGCAAAAAAGGCATTGGTGCCATGTGTCAGCATATATTTGGTGAGTTTATGACTTTTGCTTGCTTCCTTTTGCACCTTTGTGAATTGCTTTTCAACTGACAATGACTCCTTGTTTTCCTTTCTGCAGGGGCTGACTCCCCAAAGCTTAAATTGCCCACAAGCAAACAACTATCTGAGATGCTTGATTACTGTCATGGGCTACAAGAGGGAGCCCGTTCTGTGGTCAAGTATTTGAATCATAAAGGCAAGTGCCCCAAAGAGCCTGAACGTCTGGTGGACGAGTTGTCCAGAGCACCAGGCTATGTGCGTTTGTGGAAACAATCTTCCATGAGGAGATCTGCCATCAGGATCCTGGCCTTAGCCCACAGCTACTATCCCACTGTTCTTGAGCCAGCAATGCTTACAATGGGGAAGCCTGAGCAGCATGAGGATGGCAAACCTTTTACTCAGAATGATTTCATAGCCGAAGAAAAGCTGGTGCGGCCATATGCTTGTGAGATTGCGAATAAGATGGACCCTGAGGTATGGGTTCATCATTATGATTTGGAGAACAAGAGAGTCGCTCCAGTAACTCCTGAGATAGTAAATTTTGGCCGCCCATCACAGGACCCATCTGGTGTATTCTCTGCCTCTGCCGGTCCGAGTTCCTCGTCACCGGCGGCTCCTGTTCCAAGTGCTGAGCCTACCCTGAAGACTCCTGCTGCGCCCACTCCTTCTAGAGCTGTCTCTGGAGACGCTCAGAAACAAGCAGATCTTGCTAAGCATATGAAGAGTCCCAAGGGTACTGGATTTCAAACGAAGAGAGTCGCCACCAAGCCTCCATTGAAGCCGGCTCCTTCTTCCGCTGCTCAAGCACAAGGCAAATCTCCTGCTAAAAAGGACTCCTCGACTCCTGCTGTTCAATCAAAGGACAAGTCGCCTGCTAAGAAGGACTCCTCGACTCTGGCGAAGGAGTCAGCTCCTCTAGAAGACAACCCTCTGAATGACTTTTGATTGCTATGTAATGCTGTGTTACCATTGAGACTTTGTAATTATGCACTACGGGTGCTTTTAAACTATTGAGCTTGTTTAGCTCTTTTGAATGATGCACTACTGGTGCCTTTAAACAACTGAGCTTGTCTAGCTATTTGAAAGTTGTGCCAATCGGCTTGGTTCTTATAACCCGTCTAGTTTTTCACTGATGAATAAGTAGGCCCTGCATGACTTCTCTTACAGTTTGTGCTGACAGGTTCTTAACTCATATGTTCCTTAGGATCCATAAGAGAGAGAAACAAGTCATGCCTGTAGATAAATCATATTGTGCAGGATGCATCTGACTTACCAGCGAGAAAACTAGGAAAATTTGGCTACTGTGCCGGGTCCAAGAGTTTAAGCTTAACTTTTTTCACTGAAAAGCAAGCCCCCAAGAACCTGATGATCAAAATTAAAGAACAAAGCGCACTCACTGGGTGACTCGACTAAAGGACTCATGTTCACAAAAGCCGGCTTTATTTCATTTGATCACAATAATTTGATTACATCTAGGCATGGCTCACTGGGCTCATTGCCTTTCAACTCATGAATCTATTACAACTTAAGTATAATAAGGACGTAACTGAGCTATGTTCCAAGGCCTCTTTGCCTCTGCATAAGGATCTAGAGTATGAGCTGTGTCAGCTCCTTTGCCTACACTTGCCGGCTCTCGCACATCCATTAGATAGTACGATCCGTTGTTCAGATTCTTGCTTATGACGAACGGTCCTTCCCATGGTGGCGATAACTTGTGCATCCCTTCCTTACTCTGGACAAGGCGAAGCACTAAGTCTCCTTCCTGGAAAGTCCGGGTCTTGACTCTGCGTGCGTGATATCGCCGCAGGTCCTGCTGATAAACTGCTGATCTCTCAAGGGCTAACTCCCTTGCTTCCTCAAGTGCATCGACCGAGTCCTGGCGGGCGAGTTCGTTTTCTGTCTCAACATAATTGGCGACTCGTGGCGAGTCATGCAACAAGTCGCTTGGCAAGACAGCTTCTGCTCCATACACCATGAAGAAAGGTGTGAAGCCAGTAGATCTGTTAGGAGTCGTCCTGATGCTCCAAAGTACTGCTGGTAACTCCTCAACCCAAGACCCGGCGGCTCTTAGCAAAGGGACTCGGAGCCGAGGCTTAATTCCCTTCAGCAACTCCTGATTTGCCCTCTCTGCTTGTCCATTGGACTGTGGATGTGCTACTGAGGCTAGGTCGAGTCTGATGTTGTTCTCACCACAAAACTTGGCCATCTCCCCAACTGATAAGTTGGTACCATTGTCTGTAATGATGCTGTGAGGATACCCAAAACGTGTTGCTATCTTCTTGAAGAATCTCACAGCTGATGCACCGTCGACTCTGCTGACGGGTTCCACCTCCACCCACTTGGTGAACTTGTCAACTGCTACTAGCAGATGGGTCTTCTGACAAGGCGACTTTGAGAAAGGGCCCACCATGTCGAGTCCCCAAACTGCAAATGGCCAAGTGATAGGGATGGTTCTGAGTTCTTGAGCTGGCACGTGGTCTTGCCTTGCGTACCTTTGACATCCATCACAGACTCGAACTATCCTCTCTGCATCTAAATGTGCTGTCAACCAAAAGAACCCGTGTCTGAAAGCTTTTGACACCAAGGATCTAGTGGATGCATGATGACCACAATCTCCTGCATGGATCTCTTGCAATATTTGCTTGCCCTCTTCTGGAGACACACATCTCTGGTAGACTCCAGTAACGCTTCTTCTATATAACTCGCCATCAATGACTGTGTAGGACTTGCATCGCCTGATGAGTTGCTTTCGCTTGACTTCATCCTTTGGGAGTTCACCCCGCAGGAGATATGCTAGGTAGGGCTCTGTCCATGTTGGGATTGCTCGTACTGCTGCAACAAGTGCCGACTCTGGGTCTGGAAAAGCTAACTCCTCCTCTGTGGGCAACTTGACTGAAGGATGATGAAGCTCATCCAAGAACACATTTGGTGGTACTTTCTCTCGACGAGAGCCGAGTCGTGATAACGCATCAGCAGCCTCGTTCTTGCGCCTGTCAATATGCTCCACTTGATAACCAGAAAAGAACCCGGCTATCTGTTCGACTGCTCTTCTATAAGCCGCCATGTTTGCATCCTTCGAGTCCCAAGTTCCAGATACTTGCTGAGCTACGAGATCCGAGTCTCCAAAGCACCTGATACGCTTGATGTTCATCTCCTTGGCCAAACGCAGGCCATGTAGCAAAGCCTCATACTCTGCCATGTTGTTGGTGCAATCAAAGTGTAACTGAAGGACATATGCTAACTTATCTCCTTAGGTGAGGTTAACACCACGCCGGCTCCTGAGCCTTCCAACTGTCTGGACCCATCAAAGTGCATTGTCCAATACTTGGTGCAAGGGGTGCTTGGTGAAGATGTAAAATCTGTCCAATCATTGACAAAATCAACCAAAGCTTGAGATTTGATCGCTGTCCTTGGCTCATATGTGATATGATAAGGACCCAACTCAATTGCCCACTTGGCGACTCGCCCTGTTGCCTCTCTGTTGCGTATAATATCTGCCAGCGGTGCTGAACTCACCACCTTAATTGGATGCTCTTGGAAATAATGCTTGAGCTTTCTACTTGCAAGAAAAACTCCATAAACTAGTTTCTGCCACTGAGGGTACCTTTGCTTTGACTCTGTGAGGACTTCACTGATGTAGTAGACAGGTCTCTGCACTGGGTACTCCTTTCCTTCCTCTGCACGTTCCACAACTACTACTGCACTGACAACTCTCTCGTTGGCAGCTACATATAATAGCATGGGCTCCTTATCTGTAGGAGCTGCAAGCACTGGTGCTGTTGATAAAGTTTTCTTCAACTCCTCAAAAGCACGGTCAGCTTCTTCATCCCATAGGAATTTATCTGACTTCTTCAGGAGTCGGTAGAGAGGACCCGCCTTCTCCCCGAGTCTGGAAATAAACCTGCTCAGAGCTGCCACACATCCAGTGAGCTTTTGAACGTCCTTCAGACAAGTCGGCTTCTGCAAGTTATGGATAGCCTTGATTTTCTCTGGATTTGCCTCAATGCCTCTCTCTGAAACGATGAAGCCTAGGAGTTTGCCAGCAGGGACTCCAAAAACACACTTGGTCGGGTTGAGCTTCATCTTATACTTGCGCAGGTTCTCAAACGTTTCTGTCAGGTCTGCTATCAGAGAGTCGGCTTTCTGAGACTTGACCACTACATCATCCACATAAGCATGAATATTCCTTCCAATCTGCTTCTTGAAACAATTCTGAATACACCTCTGATATGTAGCTCCCGCATTCTTGAGTCCAAAGGGCATTGTTGTGTAACAAAATGCTCCAAAGGGCGTGATGAAGGACGTCTTCAGCTCATCCTCTATGTTGAGTCTGATCTGATGGTACCCTGAATATGCATCCAAGAAACAAAGCAACTCTGACCCCGCTGTGGAGTCGATGATCTGGTCTATGCGAGGTAGTGCAAACGGGTCCTTAGGGCAATGCTTGTTCAGGCCCGTGAAGTCGATGCACATCCGCAACTCTCCTGTCTTCTTTGGTACCAACACTGGATTGGCCACCCACTCTGGGTGAAAGACCTCCTTGATGAACTCGGCTGCGAGGAGCCGAGCCACCTCTTCTCCTATGGCTTTCCTCCTGTCATCATGAAACTTGCGCAGACCCTGCTTAACTGGTCTTGCATTAGGATTAACGTGTAAGCTGTGCTCGGCGAGTTCTCTCGGGACTCCTGGCATGTCAGATGGCTTCCATGCAAAGACGTCCCGGTTCTCACGGATGAACTCGACGAGCGCGCTTTCCTATTTATCAGAGAGGTGTGCCCCAATGGTGAACTGCTTGGAAGAGTCACCAGGGGTAAAGTCGACTTGCTTTGTGTCCTGAGCTGACTTGAATTTCATCTTCTCCTCTGTGGCCGGCTTCTTAAGGACCGAGTTGTCCTCCGGATCCACGTTTGCCTTGTAAAACTTCAGCTCCTCTTGAGCACAAGCTGTCTCAGCCATAGCTGCATCACCTAACTCGCACTCCAATGCCATCTGTCTGCTGCCATTAACTGTGATGATTCCTGCTGGACCTGGCATCTTGAGCTTCAAGTACACATAACATGGCCTGGCCATAAACTTAAAATATGCAGGTCGACCAAAAAGAGCATGATATGGGCTCTTAAGGTCCACTACCTCAAAGGGCATAATCTCTGAACGAAAATTCTCCACTGTGCCAAAAGCAACCTCAAGATAAATCTTACCAATGGGCTTAGCCGACTTCCCTGGTACTATCCCATGGAACACTGTCTCTGTTGGAATTAGCTGTCTATCTTGCAGCTGCATCCTCTTGAATGTGTCGTAATATAAGATGTTGATACTGCTTCCACCATCCATAAGCACTTTGTTCAATGTATAGCCCCCAACTTGAGGTGCCACTACCAAGGCTAGCTGCCCTGGCTCGTCGACTCTTGGAGGATGATCTGCCCGACTCCATGTGATGGTTTGCTCTGACCACCTGAGCCACTGTGGAAGGGCCGGCTCTACTGCATTAACTGCTCTGACTTTCAACTTCTTGGAACGCTTGGACGTACTAGTTGTGAAGACATGGTAGCTGCCACGACTCGGGTTGTGCTGCCGAGTTGTGACATAATACTGACCATTGCCCTCATTGAGCTGCTTCGGGTTCTGCTGGAACCCGCCCTGCTGGTGACCTCCTCCTTGAGGTTGGTTTGGGTTATTGCCGGCTCCTCCACCGTTATTGCCGGGTCCTCCGGCTCCATTGTTTCCTCTATATCCACCATTGTTGTTACCTCCTCCTGGCCCTTGGAACCTGGCGCGCTGCAAATCTACGCACTGTCCCAAGGTATGACCGCATCTACCGTTCTTGGCATGTTTAGGGCATGGAATTCTCAAGACCTCCTCTGTGCTTGGAGTGCGGCCTTGGTACCCACCAGAATTATTGTCCTTGCGTCTGACTCCAGTGTTTGTGTTGGCTACTAGGTCAGAGTTGTCTCCATACGGCCTCTTGCCACTACCTTGATTCTGGTTCTGATTCTGGTTCTGATTCTGACCATTGCCACCTTGTCCTTTAGCTTCCTTCCTCCTGATCCTTTGTTTTGTCTGTGGCAGCGTGCTTATTAGCACCTGCCATGATCTCACCAATCGTAAGGGGAATACCTTGATTCAGGCTCTCCTTCATACGACCTAGCTTCCAACTCAAGGATTGTAACTGCAATTTCTCTCCATCGCCATTAACACTGAAACTGGTGGGAGTCCTTGTGAGGAGTTAATGATCTCTGAGACTCGCTTCATCCAGTGCCTTGCTGACTCGCCCTTCCTCTGGACACACCGCTCCAGGTCCTCGATGGTGCTGAGTTTCTTGCATGTGCCTTGGAAATTCTGAATAAAAGCCGCCTTCAATTGCTCCCAAGAGTTGATTGACCTAGGAGGCAAGTTGCGCATCCACACCTTGGCTGCTCCCTCCATCATAAGATACATGAACTTGGCACACAGATTACCTGTGGCATTGCGAATACTCATCGCCATCTCGTATGTACCCAACCAAGAGGTCGGGTCCATGTTGGGCTCATAGTTTGGAACCTTGCGCGGCTCCTTGAAACTGCTAGGGAAGGACTCGGATCTGATGGCATCGGACAAACACTCTGGTCCTGTTAATGCTGGGGAAGCACCAGGAGAAGTCACCTCCTCGTGGACCCGGGTCGGCTGAGGCGGGTTAGCTGCACCCACTAACGCTCTGTCCCTCTCTGCCTCCCGAGCTCTTGCTGCTTCTCTCTCTCGTCGTTGCCTTGCTTCATCAACCACTAGCTGAGCTTGTGAAGCAGTTGGTATGTTTGCACGATTCCTCGCTAGTTCACGACGCCTTGCACTCGTAGAGTTTGCCGGGTTGGACTCGCCGTGCCGACTCCTCGTACCTGAGTTAAAGGGTGTTGAATGTAGTCTACTTGCATCTGGAAAAGTTGGATACAAAGCTTGCTGAGTCAAAGCTGTTTTCAGTAACTCGATAGCCTCGCGAGTCTCCTGTCCTGCTGGTCCCTCTGGTACCACAATATTCTCCAATCTCAGAGTCGCCGCATGAACGTTGTCCATAGGATTAGAGTAATGTCCCTCTGGGTATGAAATCTGTTAGGCTGTGCCCCTAAGCCACCAGATGCTCCTCCTCCGACTCCTCCTTCAGGCGGTGGTCCGTTAGCACGGCTGCCTCCCGATCCTTCTGGGGGTGGTGGTGGTGGTGGTGGTGGTGCTCCTCCGGCTCCTCCTGCGGCGCCTCCTGCTGCCGCTGAGCCTCCTAGTCCGGCTCCTCTGCCTGGACCATTGGGTGTGGTGAATAGATTGGTTGGATTGATGTGGACTCCATCATGCAAGCGACTCCTGGCTCGGCGATGCTGAATTGAAGTAAGCTCCTCGCGGCGCCTCCGCACGACCTGAGCTTCATCTTGGACTCGGGCCTGCTCTGCAGCTAGTCTACGGTTTGCCTCTGTGATATCAGCTAGTTGCTTCTCCAACGCAGCGCGAGCGTTGGTTAACTCGGCCGCCCTCTCTGCGGCATTACTTGCATTAATCTCCTTTGTCAATAGAGTTGGATCAAATTGATTCCCAGTGTTTCCAGACATGTAGACTCCCACAACACGAGTGCGTACTGGCGACTCCTCATAATCCTCTTCCTCTATCCCGTACCCAAGCCGATCTTCAAACAAGGGTAGGATGGACTCTGAATCTGCATCATAATCTGAATCTGACTCTTGCATCACCTCTGGTTCCTCAGCTAGGGGTCCCTCAGACTCGGCGATGATGCCGACCTCTGAAGTTCCGACCGACTCCTCGCCGTCGGACTCGACGATAACAGTTAGCTCTGGTACCGACTCCGCCGAGTTCTCGCGAAGACCCGACGCGCACACCATCCCGACGAACACGTTGATTCCTCCAAAGACAAGCTGATAGCCCTCGTCGACTTCGTTCATCTCCGAAGGTCCAGCCTGAGTCATCGATCTCTGTTTCTCCATGCTCATCAGTGTAGACCCGCCCGATGGCGAGTTTCTCCATAGCTCGACGAGCAGCTCCAACGATCTCAACTCCTTTCGTCACCGTAGGCCCCACGGTGGGCGCCAACTGTCGTGGGGGTTGTCACGGCAAGTTCTTCCTCAGGGAAGATGAGTTCTGGGGCCATTGATGACTGAAGTACGCTGGAAACGGTTAATCTCGCCANCTGATTAGAGTAAAGACCTACTTCCTGCTTCTATGTTATTGCTCTTGATTGTATCTCGATTACAAGGACCCGGCTCCCACAACTTAGGAGCCGGCGACTTCTCTCTGGTGGCTAGGGTTTCTCTCTACCGATTGGACTTGTGAGACTTACTTGATCTAAGGTCCAGGACCCCGCTTATAAAGGCTGCCGGGTCTCTGGACTTACAGGCTATACCGAGTCACACTAGAACACGGAGTCCTATTCTACATCTTGGTCTTCCAAGTTTAGGCTCCGGGTTGTACTTGGACTCCTTCCGGACGGGTCCTTTCTTCATCATGGGCCTTGGTCGGCTTGTCTCCAGCCCAGCCCATGCGACTTGATACGTGACTCGGCTTTGGCCTTCTTGGTCTTGGCGGGTCTACTTTCCGGGTCCATGGGCCTACCTATAAAGTATCCCCCCATCAGGTCCATTCTCTGCTATCGAGTAAACTAAGTTAAGTTAATTCTCTACTCAAGTTTTCTTCCCGGGTACAAGTTTTTGAGAAAAATCTATGTATGTTCATGCTTTTAGTTCCTGGTTCTTGAGCTTGTCCATCCATAATAACCCCCGACCCATGGGCTATCGGGTGAGTGTTTAGGTCCGCCCTGACATCACCAAATCCTCCTTATACTACCCTTTTGACGATTGGGCGACAACCCGGTCAAGTAGTGCTACGCGGTTGCTGGTCCGCCCAGCATCGGTAGAGCGCATGCGGATGATTGGTCCGTCCAGGCCGCAGAGAGCATGGATGATTATGCCGAACAACACTGATTGATGCCTTGCTACTGCGACAGCTGGTCTAACCTGGTCGTGTAGTGCTACGCGGTTACTGGTCCGCCCAGCCCGGTAGAACACCTGTGGATAGCTGGTATGTCCAGTATCACACAAAGTGGCATTGATAGTGCGCATTTGTTTCGGCTCGAGGATTGTTGCAGATGTTCAAGTCTCAAGAACCCGAAAGAAAAACCAGATTTAATTAACTAAAATAGCTCGTTTTGTTACAAAGAACAG
The DNA here is from genome assembly GCA_012064385.1 of Puccinellia tenuiflora. NCBI lineage: Eukaryota > Viridiplantae > Streptophyta > Magnoliopsida > Poales > Poaceae > Puccinellia > Puccinellia tenuiflora. The sequence goes on from QRDG01001574.1 coordinate 717,038, forward strand.
TCTCACTTGGTTGGATTGGTTTCCAGGTACTAACAGAGAAGGCAGGCACGACTGGCTCACCTTCACGGGAAGTTGCCACCTCAAATGGAAAAGTTAAGTGCTTCGCTTCTAACTATGGCTTCTGGTCGCTTTTACATTTTCGGGGAAGGTGGATTTTCCTAAGCATACAATCGGATCGGGAGAAAAACTGCTTAGAGTGAGAATGATCACGGGATGGTGCGTGTCGGGGGGCGACCCCGGGATAGGGTCATGGCAGGGCATAAAATGACGTCCAGGAGTGGACCGGGTCATGTTTGACCGACATATCTTGACCGGCATTGCAAGGGCCAGTATGGGCCAACATAGCAATACGCTGAGAACCGGCATTCGGTAGCCGGCATACCGTGACCGACATACATGAGGTATGTCGGTACAAGCATGTTATCTTGTGAAAAGGAAAGAGGGAACCGAGTTGAATGTTTGCGGCATGGAAAGACCAACATACGGAGGGCGGAGGTGATCTCAGACCATGGATGCCTAAAGTCAATGGAAGTGTCCTGTCCCTGCAAACACGGAGCAGGGACAGGCGTGATAGCGTTGATAGCGAGGTAGCATGCACCCCCCATATCCCGGAGCACGCATGCGCCTGGGAGCAGGGGTCAGGCGTGGGAAGGCATGTCCTGTCTTCTACAGAGATGTCAGAGGGACGAGGCAGAGATGTCAGAGCATAAGCATGATTTTGGTGGCCATAGTAGGTAGCATGGCACTCGAGGCACCCTCCATGCGCCGCCTGTCGTGGTGGGNCCACCTTTATAATCACCCAGTTACGAAGTGACGTTTGATGTCCACAAAGTATTCCTCCGGTGAACGGGAGTGATATAATCTCATGGTCTAAGGAAACTATATTTGGCATATTAAAAGTGTTGACAACAAAACTTTTGTGACACGATTAATTGCAACTCTTATTTGGGTCATGTCCATCACACCATTACTCCTAATGATATGACTCCGTTATCAAGTGACTATAACAAGTCCATAGTTAGGAAACTCTAACTATCTCTTGATCAACGAACTAGTCCTGTAGAGGCTCACTAGGGACTCCGGGTGTTTATATTCCACACATGTATTATGTTTCCATTTAATACAATTATAGCATGGATAATAAACTATTATCATAAACTTGAATATGCTTAATAAACCATTTTATTATTGCCTCTAGGGCATATTCCCAACACCAAGCACACCTGAACTGATTCTGCCGACAAAGGGTAATCTTCATCGCCGCCTTTGATGGACGGCTTGTGAAGGTGATTGTCGTGGTGGGTAGCACGGCATATCCATCAAAGACGGAAAAGAGTGTGGGGCAGGCGACGATCGGATGCTCGCGCGGGATTGGGCAACAAACATGCAAACACACGTCAGTTACCCAGGTTCGGGGCCCTCCTTGTGGAGGTAACACCCCTACGTCCTGCTCTTCTTGTTCTTATTGATTGATCACAAATCGGGCTACAAAGGTTGCTCCTGGAGCTATATGGCGGTGGTGCCGGCTTGAGCTGTCAAGCCGGCTGGAGGTGGAAGACGATGATCTACGTGTCTGTGTCTTTTCCCCCGTCTCTTCTCTCTTGCTGCTTGCCTCGCGCAGGAGGCCCATGCACGCCTTATATAGGCAGCATCTAGGGTTTTGGGTTACAAGGAGATTACACGATTGCCCCTATGACATCACTACTCTGGAGCCGGCTGGAGCTATCTCATCATTACATTGTAGCTGTAACGCCCGACAGGGGCTGGACGATCCGGGCCTACTAGTACGGACCGGTCGGTAGGTAGAGGCCGGCTGCTCTAGCCGGCCGTCCGCCTCCGGGTAGAGGAAACAGCTTGCTTCATCCGGCTGGCTCCAGGCGGGACGCTGTAGCCGCCGGCCCATGTAGTTCTTGAAGAAATGGACCTCTTAGGGATATCCGGGGTTCATATCCCCGACACTAGCCCCCGAGATCGTGGAGTCTTGCCGGCTTGCCGGGTAGACTTCTCGAGCTTCAATGTTTTGTTTGTCGCTGTAGTTGAAGTCGTCCGGCTTGAAGTTTGCCGGATAAGGTGACGGTGGCCGGAGGCGGTTCGTCCGGCTTGGGGTAGCCGGTCTCCGGTAGTCTGGATGTCTTGGGAATCGTGAGTCGTGACATGCGTCAGCCACGTTTCGCCGCTTGGTCGTGATGGTTGTGCTCTGCCCGATGTCAGGGGCACGTCGCTTCGGTCTTCGACGGACTGGATCGTCTGTGGCAACTGCCTGTTAGTGGGATCGTCTGCGGACGGTGCGGCCTGCCCGCGCCCCACGTGGCGCGCTGAGCGGTGCGGTTCCGCCTGCCCCGCTTTTAAAGGGGAAAAGAGGGGGAAGGTTCAGAGTTTTCGCTCCTCTCTCCCGCTTCGTCTTCTTCGCCAGTTCTTGCTCCTCTCGCTCCTTGCCGATTTCTCCATCTCGCCACTTCTGCTTCCGCCTCTTCCACCACGGGCAACAGATCTTCCATGGCGGGCACGGGCGCTTGGATGGGTTCCATCATCGATGATGAGTTCCTTCTGACGCTTCACCGGAATGGGTCCATGGGGAAGAGCGGCGATGTGGAGGCTCGCGCCCCTCCCCCTGGAGAGATCTCGCCGAGGCCCAAACCGGGCGAATTCGTCATGTTCTACACGCATGTGGAGCGGGGACTGGGGCTTCCTGTTAGCTCATTCTTCAACGAATTCCTGCATTTTTATGGGCTGCAGCCTCACCATCTGGGGGCAAACTGCATCACGCAGTTGTCCTGCTTCGTCACGCTGTGCGAAGCGTATTTGGGCGTTTGGCCCAGTATGGAGCTCTTCGGCATGTTCTTCTTCTTGCGGTCCCAGGTGACCGCTGGGCTGCAGCGGGACTGCGGCGGCGTCTCCATCAGCGCGAAGAGCACGCCACTTCCCAAGATTCATCTGCCCGAATCCATCAAGAAGTGGCAGAATACGTACTTCTATGTCAAGAACGCTACTAAGGTTGACCGAGTCAACCTCCCCGCCTTCGCCAATACGCGTCCGGCGGACAGATCTTGGAGCCGGAAGCCGGCAGTCGATGAGAATCTGCAGGGCACCTTGTTCGCCCGCCTGGAGAAGCTGGTGGCGGACGGCTTGACGTCCAGGGACCTGACCCTGGCCTGGACGACAAGGCGGATGTACCCGCTGCAGGAGCGCTCGCACAAGATGTGCTTCTACTCCGGCATCCGGGATCCCACTCGAGCCTCCATGAATATCCCGACGCAGGAGAGATTGAGCGAGTGGGTATCCCGTCTCATCACCGACAAGCTTGAGGAGGATTGGGACTTCGGGCTCGATCCCTTCGACCGCTCGGATCGCGCTCCTGAGGTTAGCTTCTTCCCTTCTCATTTTGCTTCCGATTCCCTTTCCGGCTGCCGCCTGATCTAGCCGGCTTGCCGGGTAGCTTTGTGAGGTCCAGATGGTTGAAGATTTTGAAGTAGTCTTCGAGCCTGATGTCCAGGGTCCCCTTTCCGCGGCGCAGACGGCCATGCTGGAGGAGGAGAGCGCCGCCGAGGAGCAGGCGGGTGGAGGTGCGAGCACTGCCGCTGGAGGCGAATCCGGCGGCGATGCCCGAGTCGCCGCAGGAGCACGCGGCGACACCACCGAGTCGTCTGGAGGAGGTGCCGATGCCGGCGGCGATGATGACGCTGCCCGGACTGCAACGAGCCCGGTCTCTGCCGCCGGCGCCGACTCCGACTCGGCAGCCTACAGGGACGAGGATCTCGAGCGCGACGATCCGCCCCCGGTTTCGTCGTCCCGTGGTAAGTCTTCTGAGCCCGGGGTCGCCGGGCAGGCTGACGATGTTGTGCGTGTGGTAGTAGATCTCTCCACTGGCTCTGAACCGGACTCAGAGGGTTCTTCCTCCGTGCCAGCCTCCAAGCCGGCGATATCCACCCGCCGGACCAAGGAATTGGAGGCGGCGGCGCGGAAGAAGGTGGTTCTTCCTCGGCGGACCGTGAAGGAGAGGCGGTCGAAGTCGGCCGCCGATGTCGATGCGAATACCGCGCCGCCCAAGCGGAAGGGCGCATTCGGGAAGCGAGGCGTGCTGCCCGCCAAAAAGTTGGCTTCGACGTCTTCCCGGCCTACCACAGGCGGCCTGTCGCCAGCCGGAAGACCGAGGGCGGAGACGCCTGAGACCGAGGCCAGGGCGGACGAGATCATGGCCGACGTCCGGGCTGAGGTCGACGCCAAAATGGCGGAGGAGGAGGCCCAGACTGGTGGGGCCAAAAACGAGGTGATTGGTCCTGCTTTAGGTGGTGATTTTATTTACGATTCGAATCCGGATGACTTGGAGAGGGAGTTTTATGCTCGGACGGCGCAGGCAGTCTTAGCCTTGGGAGCATCTGATGCTGATTTTACTGTGGAGCAGCTGCTGGCCTCGAGGGAGGACGAGGAGAGGACGAAGGCGGCGGACGTGGAGAGGACAGAACCCGGCGCCGGCAAGACCCGCTGCCAGGTGGTTAATCTTTCTCCTCCTATTGTTCTTGGTTATGACTCGGGTATTGAGGATATGGAGAAGGCTATTTACGCGGAGCTGGCGCAGGCGGACTCGATCCGGGCGTCGATGGACGCCCAGGCGGCTGCAAGGCAGCCAGCGGCTGCCAAGGCGGCCGAGGAGAAGGCGGCAGCGGGCGCGGAGGCCGGCGATACCGCAAAGGCCTCTGCTGGGGCCGAGGTGGTGCCGGCTCGCACGGAGCGGCCGGTCGAAGACCCTGTCGTTCCGGCGAAAGGCGGCGATGTGCCTTCCGGAGGCGTGAAGCGCCCGTCCGACGCCGTGCCCCCTCCCCCGCCAAAGCGTTTGAAGAGGAGGACGGCCAAGGCGCTGGGCTCGTGCGTCGGGTAAGTCCTTGTCTTGTGGTAGGAGTCTTCGCAACTTGCACTCGATGGTGACGCCTTCCTTGTTTCGTAGGGCACCGCTCCCTATAGTGGAGACGGCAGTTGTCGCGGTAAAGGAGTCGGCATCGGTGCCTGTCACCGAGGTCCCCGTGGCGCAGGCGGCTGATCCGCCTTCGGAGGCGAAGACGACGGAGGCGGACAGCCGAGTGCTGGCGGAGGCGGCCCCCTTGTGGTCGATTTCAACCCTCCGGCTTCAGGTGGAGATGCCGAGACGCCAGTGGGCGCTTTCCAGGTGGTTCCCCAGCCCGGCGCCGGGGCTGGGTATACCGCCTTCCCCACCCCTTCTTTGACCGTGGCCGTGACAGCCAAGGATAAGGCCATCGCGGAAGCGACGGCTTCGCTCCCGGCCCTCGCCAATCAACTTTGGTGTCTTCTCCGCCGTACTCCGGACCGGTGTCGGCTCGGCCCGATGCGTCGGGAAGATTTCCCCTCGCCGAACTGGCGGAGCGGGTGGCCAGGGAGAACTTGGCCAACGTAACATTGCTCCGCTCCTCCATGGAGCAAGGCCTTGCCGCGGCGGCCAAGGGAGCCGGCATTGCTCAGGCGGGAGCTTGAGGCGGCTAAAGGTTTGGCTCCCTTTTTCCTCTGCACTCTGTCTTGACGTTCTGCCTTTTTCTCTTGCATGTCTTGGCTTGACGGTGACTTGATCTCCACAGGTGACTCCACCTCCCGCGCCGGCTTGGAGAAGCAACTGAAGGAAAAGGACGCCGCCTTGACCTCGTCCAAGGCCGATCTCCAAGCGGCGGAGAAGGCATTAGAAGAACGCCGCCTCGAGGTCGTCCGGCTGGGCGAGGAGACGGCGAGACTGCGGGAGTCCGAGCGTCGGAAGCAGAGCGAGGTTGAGTCTCTCCGCGGGGAAGCGACCGAGCTGAAGGATCTGCTGAAGGCTTCCGTCGAGAACAGCGACAAAATCGTCCAGGAGGCCAAGGCGCGCGAGCTTGAGCATGAACAGCTGGTGGGCGGCTTGGTCAAGGAGGTTGAGGGCGTAAACGAGCTGATCCTCGGTAAGTGAGGTCTCCTTTCTCCTTGGTTTCTTGCTTTAGGTCTTCTACTCGGCCTTACTGGTTTGAAATGCAGGCCTCTATCCCGAGGTGGATGCGCAACTCCAACAAGATGCTGCCTCGGCTCACTCTCGACCGGAGTCTTCTGGTGCCGCTGCCGGGTCTGCTCCGACTACCGCCTCCCGCCTTCTGCGATTCGGCCAGGAATTCAAGCGGCTAAAGGAGGCGGCTGAGGGCGTGCTTGAGAATCTGTGGCCGGACACTCCCCTGCCAGCTACTCTCCACGACTTATGCGCCCGGCTCGAAGGAGCGCCTGCCGGCATCAACGATCAAGTGGAGATGGCGGCGCGCGGAGGCACCGACATGGCCCTGGCCGTGGTGAAGTCATGGTACCCTGGCGTGCAGACGAGCAGGCTGATGGACGGCTTCCGCGACGGTACATCCTTCGTGGACTTGCGTCCAGAAATTGCCGAGGCCTCCGAGCGGATTGCCGAGGCGGTTGACTTGACGACGCTGGTACCTGCCGAGCCGTCTTCGATGCCGAAGCCAACTGAAGATGCTGGAGCCGGCGACGCTGCTGCCGCTACTGACGCCGCTACCGTTTGATCCGCCTGTCTCCCCGGAATGCCGGGTGTAACTGTTATTCTGTGCCGTCAACTGTCCTGCTACATTAACCGCCTTGTTATCTTGGACACCTTTGAAGGTCATCATGTAAAAATTTGCTATTCTGCTTCCTGCCATGGTCTGTTATCGTGAGTGTCGTTTTCTCTGTGACTGCTGGGCCTCTGTGCTATAATTCGTGCTTGTTTTTGGTGATGATTATCACCATCCCTAGCCCCCGAATTTTGGGCCGGTTTGAGCATCAATCCGGGTCGAAATTTCACGCCCTTCGTTTGTTTTGCGTTTTTCCTTCTGTCATTGTTATGTCGTGGAGCCCCCGAGTCCGTGCCTTGGGATGATTTAGATATACGTCCGGGTCTGCGGAGCCGGCTTGCCGGGTGCGCAGCCCCCGGGAATTGTTATGCCGGCTGACGGCTTGGCAGCCCCCGAGTCCGTGACTCGGGGTGATTTTTATATGTTCGTCCGGGTCTGGGCAGCCGCCTTGGCGGGTGCGCAGCCCCCGGGTATCTTTTGCCGGCTGACGGCTTCGCAGCCCCCGAGTCCGTGACTCGGGGTGATTTTATATATTCGTCCGGGTCTGGGCAGCCGCCTTGGCGGGTGCGCAGCCCCCGGGTATCTTTTGCCGGCTGACGGCTTCGCAGCCCCCGAGTCCGTGACTCGGGGTGATTTTTATATTCGTCCGGGTCTGGGCAGCCGCCTTGGCGGGTGCGCAGCCCCCGGGTATCTTTTGCCGGCTGACGGCTTCGCAGCCCCCGAGTCCGTGACTCGGGGTGATTTTTATATTCGTCCGGGTCTGGGCAGCCGGCTTGGCGGGTGCGCAGCCCCCGGGAATCTTTTGCCGGCTTGGCCTTGCCTCCTTGGCTTCTGTGCGTGGACCCGGTTGCAGTTACTGAAGGGTCCCGTCAACTGGGTTTCGTTGCCACGTGTAGATCGTGGGATCGTGGGCGACGGTTGGGTCTCCCACGTTGTCCCTTGTTTGTGCTATAAATCTTGACCGTTTTCTTTCTCCTCCTTCACTCGCGCCTCTTTGCTCCCTTTTCGCATTCCTCTTCTTGTTTCCTTGCTTCTCTGCCATGGTGAAGTCTGAGCCCATGGACGCTGCCGCTGAGGAGACCATCGCTGCTCCTCCAGCGAAACGTCCTCGCGGTCGTCCCCCCAAGAGCGGCGGTCGAGGGCGGGGGAAGGCGGTCGCCTCCGCTGCCGCCGGTAGCAGTGCTGGCCGCGGCAAGGGCGGCGGCCGTGCTGGCTTGAGGAGTGCGGGTGCCGCCAGTGGCGGCATTAGCATCGGCGCTGGTCGTGGCAAAACCCTCCTCGTTCTTCACGACACATCGAGCGAGGAGGAAGCCACCCCTGTTCTTCCACCTCCGGGCTTTGACCCGATTCCTAAGTACGCTCCCTCTGCCGTCGCCGACAGCGAGGAAGAGAGCGCGGAGCTGTCTTCCGCCTCTTCCGACTCCCTGGAGAATCCGCGGCGCCCGGCCTGGGGTGTGTTCCCCATCGGGGAGTTCCTCCTGATCCTGCACTCGCCAGTTACTGGGCCGGTGCAGAGGCTTCCCGACGCCTTCGCCGACGCACTGCCAGGCGTTGGCCACTTCAAGTTCAAGCTCTTCCGTGAGGGTGCCTCCCAGGGTCCCTGGGATGCAACCGTCCGGTTCACCTCCCAGGTGGAGGGTAATGCTGTTGTCAACAGGGTGGAGTTTGTCAGGGGTTGGGACGAGTTCGCCGACTTCTACGAGCTCGAAGCCGGCTTCATCCTCTGCTTCCGCCTCCGGCGTGACAAGGGCGTCTTCTTCGTGAAGGTGTTCGACGGCACCCTCTGCATCAAGCACTGGGCCGGCAAGAAGATAGGTGGATCCGGGAAAGCGACGGTTGCCGCTTAGGGAGATCTGCCGGCTCGACCTTGTAGTTGCGCGGGGAAGGTCCGCTTGTGGACCTCCCTCTTTTGCTTTGTTGTTTAGCCTTCATCTGTAATGCCTTGCCCTTCATGTTTAATGTTACTTGCTCTTGTTCCTGTACTCTTGCTTGTGCGCAATTTTCATTTCCTGTTTGTCGTGCCTGTGTCCGGCTTGGGCTCTCGAAGCCGGTTGGCGGCGTTTCCGCATGTGAATTGAAATGACGAAGCGATTAGTTTGCTGTTATGATCATGGAGTATACTTTTACTGTGCTTATCTCAATTTCACACTCGCCTGTAGCCTTTCCCGTCGCCCTTCGTGTGCACTTCACCGTCTAGCGGGATCATGCACACTACTTCAACGCTAGGATCCGGTTTGTTAGGCCAGAGTTTTCTCAGCCGGTAACGACTTCTATTTCTTACGTCTTTCGCATACACTCCGCCTCCAGCTTATTCTCTTGCCGGCCTTAACCGGATTCGAAGAGTTAGCCGTTTAGCGTTGTGTAGTTAATCATCCGTATTCGGAGAAGCGGTTGCCGACTGCCGGCTTGGCCGAGTTTGCAGAAGAACGTTATTTCAGCCGGCAGGACTTCCCTTTATGCGTTTTTCACGTTGTTGGCCCCCTCCAGCTTGTTCTCTTGCCGGCCTTAACCGGATTCGAAGAGTTAGCCGTTTAGGGGTTAGTCACGCTACACGGCCGCTAAAGGCAAGCTTGCCGGCTGCCGGAAGAGCCGGAAAGAAAAATGCGGAAAAAGTTGCGAAAAACTGCTCATGTGTTCATCATTCTCGTTTCTTTTATTGATAGCATAGGTGATACATACATTGTACTTTCTCAAGTGTAGAATCGACGCAAGAGTGCCGCGTTCCATGGCCTTTCCGTTTCATCGCCTTCCTTGTCCATCGTGTCCTTCTTGTGCTCGCGGGCGTCGATGAGGTAGTAGGCATCGTTGATGAGCGCTTTGCTGACGATGAATGGTCCTTCCCACGGTGATGACAACTTGTGCATGTTTTTGGTGTCTGGATGAGCCGGAGCACGAGGTCGCCTTCACGAAAGTGGACGTTCTTGATGCGCCGACTGTGGTAGTTGCGTAGCTGTTGCTGGTACATCGCCGACCTTGATTCGGCAAGCTGGCGTGCTTCCTCGAGCAGGTCCATTCCATCTTCGTAGGCTTGCTTAGCTTGCGCTTCCGTGTACAGCACGATCCGGGGTGCGTCGTGCTCGATGTCTGTTGGCATGACGGCTTCCGCCCCATGGACGAGGAAGAAGGGGGTGAAGCCGGTTGAGCGATTCGGCGTCGTCCTTAGGCTCCAGAGGACGGAAGGTAGCTCTTCTTCCCACGCGCCGGCTGCCCGCTCGAGCGGTTCGAGCAGCCGAGGCTTGATGCCGGATAGGATGAGGCCGTTTGCTCGCTCGACTTGCCCGTTCGACTGCGGGTGTGCGACGGAGGCCACGTCGAGCCGGATGCCGGTCCTGCCGCAGAACTTGGCGAATTCTCCCTTGACGAAGTTTGTCCCGTTGTCCGTGATGATGCTGTTGGGGTAGCCGAAGCGGTAGATGATGCTTTTGAAGAACTTGACTGCTGTTGGTCCATCCAGTTTCTTGATCGGCTTGGCTTCAATCCATTTCGTGAACTTGTCGACCGCTACCAGCAGGTGTGTCATGCCTCCACTGGATCTCCTCAGTGGTCCAACCATGTCGAGCCCCCAGACGGCAAACGGCCAGGTGATAGGAATTGTCTTGAGTGCTGAAGCCGGCGTGTGCTTCTGCGTTGCAAATCGTTGGCAGCCGTTGCAGAGTCGGACCAGTTGGTTCGCGTCCGCCAGCGCAGTCGGCCAGTAAAACCCGTGCCTGAACGCCTTAGCCACAATTGCCCTTGAGGATGCGTGATGGCCGCATTCGCCTTGATGGATCTCCTTGAGGATCCTGTTTCCTTCTTCTTGGCTCACGCAACGTTGGAACATTCCGGATACGCTGCGCTTGTATAGCTCGTTGTTGATGATGGTGTAAGCACTTGCCCGGCGTTTGATTTGCCTGGCGATGAGCTCGTCCGCCGGGAGCTCGTTGTTGGCGAGGTAGGCGAGGAAGGGTTGGGTCCATGGTGGAGCCGCTTCGATGACGAGGACCTCGACGGGCTCCGTCTCGCCTGGAGCCGGCCCAGCCGACTCCGTGTCCGGCGGCATCCGGATGGAATCGGAGCCGGGACACGGCGTGATGGATGGTTTGTAGAGCTTCTCGAGGGCGACGCCGGGTGGGATTTCCTCGCGAAGAGAGCCAATGTTCGCCAGGGTGTCGGCCGCCTCGTTGTTGGAGCGGTGGATGTGGTGGAACTCGCATCCTTCGAAGTATCCCGCGAGCTGCTGGACGAAGAAGCGGTAGGCGGCCATGTTGGGGTCCTTGGCGTCCCAATGACCAGTGGTCTGCTGGACCACCAAGTCGGAGTCGCCGTAGCAGAGGATTCGCTTGATGTTCATAGCCTTGGCGAGCTTGAGGCCGTGTGCGAGGGCTTCATACTCGGCTACGTTGTTGGACGCCGTGAAGTGGATCTGTAGCACGTATTCGAGTCGGCCCCCCTTGGGTGAGGTGAGGACGACTCCGGCGCCGAGTCCCCAGTATCTTTTGGAGCCATCGAAGTGCATGAGCCAATGCTCGCCGGAGCCGGGTGGCGGCGGTACGTGGTCCGTCTCCGTCCAATCGGCAAGAAAGTCCGCCAGCTCCTGCGACTTGATCGCTGTTCTCTTGTCGTACTCGACTCCGTGCGCCGTCAGGTTGATCGCCCATTTCGCAACTCTGCCGGTTGCGTCCTTGTTGCCTATGATCTCGGCAAGCGGTGCGTCGCTTATCACTTTGATCGGGTGCTCTTGAAAGTAATGTTTCAGCTTCTTCGTTGCCATGTACACGCCGTATACGAGCTTCTGGTAGTGCGGGTAGTTTTGCTTTGACTGCGAGAGCACCTCGCTGAGGTAGTAGACTGGCCGCTGAACCGGCCGCTGCTTGCCGGGTTCGTCTCGTTCCACCACTAGGACCACGCTGACGACTCGATTGGAGGCGGCGATGTACATGAGCATGGGCTCCTTTGGAGTCGGAGGTGCTAGGACTGGGGTGGTGGTCATCGCCCGCTTGAGTTCCTTGAAGGCGGCGTCGGCCGCGTCGCTCCAGACGAACTTGTCCGTTTTCTTCAGTAAGTGGTAGAGCGGGAGAGCCTTCTCCCCGAGCCGGCTGATGAAACGGCTAAGGAGAAGCTAGGCACCCGGCGAACTTCTGGATGTCCTTGACGCTTCTTGGTTGTCGCATGTTGTCGATGGCGGCGATTTTCTCCGGGTTGGCCTCGATCCCTCGTGCTGACACAAGGTAGCCGAGTAGCTGTCCGGCTGGAACGCCGAACACGCATTTCTCCGGGTTGAGCTTCATCTGGAAGCGGCGGAGGTTGTCGAAGGTTTCCTTGAGGTCGAGGAGGAGGGTATGCTTCTCCTTGGTCTTGATGACGACGTCGTCGACGTAGGCGTGCGCGTTGCGGACCGATTTGGTCGTGCAGGCATTTCTGCATGCAGCGCTGGTATGTTGCTCCCGCGTTCTTCAAGCCGAACGGCATGGTGGTGTAGCAGTACGGGCCGTATGGGGTGATGAAGGCGGTCTTGAGCTGGTCGTCCGGATTCAGCGGAATTTGGTGGTAGCCGGAGTAGGCGTCGAGGAGGGAGAGGAGGTCGCAGCCGGCCGTGGAGTCGATCACTTGGTCGATGCGCGGCAATGCGAAGGGGTCTTTAGGGCAAGCCTTGTTGAGGTGGGTGTAGTCGATACACATCCGCCATTTCTTGTTCTTCTTTTCCACCATCACCGGATTGGCTAGCCACTCCGTGTGTTGCACTTCTTTGATGAACCCGGCCGCGAGTAGCCGGGCTATTTCTTCTCCTATAAGCTGTCTTCTTCCTTCCGCGAAACGTCGCAGGGACTGTTTTACCGGCTTGGCATCTGGCCGGACGTGAAGAGAGTGCTCGGCGAGTTCCCTCGGCACACCAGGCATGTCCTTGGGGGACCACGCGAAGATGTCCCGGTTCTCACGGAGGAACTCGACGAGCGCGCTTTCCTATTTGGGGTCCAGGCTCGCCCCCACGGAGACGAACTTGGACTTGTCGTTGTCGTCGAAGTAGATCTTCTTTGTGTCCCGGGCCGCCTGGAAGTTCGACTCGCCAGCCGGCTTGGCCGACTCCGGGATCTCCAGTTTTTCCTCGCTAGCCTTGCGCTTGAATTGCTTCATCTCCTCATTGCAGACCATGGTCTCGGCCACCTTTGCGCTATCGGAGGCGCATGCGATGGAGCGTTTATAGTCTCCGGCGACGGTGATGATCCCGCGTGGGCCTGGTAGCTTCATCTTGAGGTAAGCGTAGTGGGGTACCGCCATGAACTTGGCGAGCGCCGGCCGCCCGAGGATGGCGTGGTAGGCGCTGGAGTGGTCGACCACCTCGAAGGAGATGGTCTCACGGCGATGGTTGCTCTTGGTGCCGAATAGGACGTCCAGCCGGATGAGGCCCATGGACGATCCGGCTCGCCCCGGCACGATGCCGTGGAAGACCGTCCGGCTCGGCCTCAAGCTGGACTCGGAGACGCCCAGCTTTTCCAGCGTGTCACGGTAGAGGATGTTGATGCTACTGCCTCCGTCGATGAGGACGCGCGAGAAGGTGCAAGCGCGCTTGGTGGAGATGATCATGGGCTCCAGGACTAGAGCATAGCCGCCTGGGTTGGGCATCAGTTCCGGGTGGTCGCGGCGATCCCACGTGATCGGCTCCTGCGACCAGTTGAGGTACTGGGGGACAGGTGGAACCACCGCGTTCACTTCCTTGAACCGTTCGCGCCGGCTTCGCTTGTCGTCGCGCTCGCTGACGAATACGATGTAGGCGGCATCCGGATTCTGGTAGCCGTCTGGACCCCTTGGAGGCGGAGCCGGAAGGCGCTCCCTTTCTTCTTCGCGTTGGCGATCGTCTCGATCCCTGTCTTCGCGTCGTCTGTCGTCGCGTCCTCGATCGTCCCGTCCGGCTTCATCCCGAGGCGGGTTTCGCCGCTCGTACGGTGGCGGCCTTGGGCGTCCAAGAGTGCATTGCCTGACGGTGTGGTTTGCTGGCCGGTCACCATGGTTCCGGCACGGTTGATCGAGCATGTAGTCGTAGTTGTTCCTCGCCCTTGTCCGGCGCATGTCGCCGCTCGTTCTCATGCGGCGGTTGTCGAAGCCTCCTGCCGGCCTTCCTTCGGTCGTAGCGACGACCTTGGACTCGACACGGTCGTCTGCAGACTTGCGCTTGCCGGCCGCGTCGGAATCTCGCCGGGTTGATTTTCCTCCATCTTGGTTCTCCGTCCGGCTGCGGCGTGCAGCCGGCTCCGTCGTGATGATTCGTCCGGCTTCATCGAGTCGGATCGGGTTGGTCATGCCCGCGTCGGCGGTGGCGTACTCGTCGGCGATTGCCATGAGTTCTGCCATGGTCTTCGGGCTCTTCCTCAGGAGCCGGTGCTTGAGCAGCGTCTGATCTCGGCACCCTTGGATGAAGTACTGGACGGCTTGGAGTTCGAGTACTCCCTCGCAGGAGTTGCGAAGGCTTGTCCACCGGGTGAGGTAGGCTCGGTCCGACTCGCCGTCCTTCTGCTTGCACAGCGCGAGCAGCTGTGCGTTGCCAGGGCGCAAGTAGGTGCCGGTGAAATTGCGGTTGAACACCTCCTCGAAGTCCAGCCAGCTGTTGACGCTCTCCTTCGGAAGGCTGTTGAGCCAAGTCCGTGCCGATCCCTGGAGCATGAGCGGCACGTAGCGCACGGCTACCCGCTTGTTGCCGCCTGCGATGTTGACCGCCGTGACGTAGTCGGCGAGCCAGTCTTCCGGCTTCGCGGTGCCGTTGTACTTGGGTGTGTCCCTGGGGAGAGTGAATCCCTTCGGGAATCGCTCGCTCCGGATGCGGGGTCCGAAACAGCGATGAGCAGCGATGTCCTCTTCCTCGATGATGCTTGACAGCTTGAGCACGTCGATGCGGTGGCGTGCGTCGTCGCTGGTTTCAGGTCCTAGCGGCCCCAGGCGTTCGTCGATGGTGACCTTGTGGCCGACTCGCTCCTTGACGTTCCGTCCGGCTCGAGGCTCGCTCCGGTTGCCGTCTTCACGTCGTCCAGCCGGATCACGGCCGTGATCACGAGGATGCGAGCTCGCGCTCCCCTCGCGATGAACTCGTGGTTGCTTGTCCTTCGCCCTTCCGCGGCTCGTGGATGACGCCTCTGCACCTTGCTTGGACTTGCCGGCTGCATCGTAGCCTGGAGGCGGCTCATGGTGCCCCTTGCTCGCCGTTGCCTCCGTTTCTCGCTGCTGCCGGTTGGCCGTGTTGATGAGTTGCCGCACCCGGCGCATTTGTTGATGTAGTTCTTCGCCTTGGAGATAGGGTAGCTCGGCGGCCGCTGCTTCCGCCGCCCTCATGTTTTGCGTAGGACAGCTGTACTCGGGGAAGCTGAGGTCGGTGAGCTCATGCGCCTGGCCGGCACGGTTCATGGCGCCACCAAGATCTCCTCCTTTGCGCCTGACTTCATTCAGCTTCTCCGCGTTGCGGTCCGCCTGCTCGATGCCGTGTGCAGAATTGTACTCGCGAATTGTGGCGCTGAGCCGGCGCTGTGTCGACGCGAGGTTTAGCGCCTTGTCGTAGATCTGCTGCCGCATCCTCTCGAGTTCAGCCGCCGCCTTGACTGGATCAGCACTCGGCGCGATGGGGGTGCTTAGCAGCTCGAAGTCGGCCTCCAGGTTGCGCTGGTAGCGCGAAGGTTCGCCAGCTTCATGAACGGTAGTGGTGACGGGGCCTCCTGCCGCCGCGTGCTCGACCATGTGCACCTCGGCGTAGACGTTGAGCTTGGCGACGTCGCGGTCCGCGTCGCCGGAGTTGAGGTAGCCGAAGGCGGAGTCGTCGTTGCAGGTGCTGGCGTCGAAGATCGAAGGAGCCAAGCTCGAGTAGACCACCTCCGGGTACTCCTGAGCGGCGACGGCGACGTAGACGTGGAAATCGCCAAGGGTGACGACCGCTCCTCCGCTGGCGACGTCCACGTCGGCGAAGCTGTTGGTGTTGTCGAGGACGCAGCCGACGGAGCCGATGGAGAGCACGAGGCCGGAGACGATCCGCCGACCATCCACAGTCCGGGATCCCGCGCAGAACGTGACTCCGTTCGCCGCGAGCCCCACGGTGGGCGCCAAATGTCGTGGTGGGTAGCACGGCATATCCATCAAAGACGGAAAAGAGTGTGGGGCAGGCGACGATCGGATGCTCGCGCGGGATTGGGCAACAAACATGCAAACACACGTCAGTTACCCAGGTTCGGGGCCCTCCTTGTGGAGGTAACACCCCTACGTCCTGCTCTTCTTGTTCTTATTGATTGATCACAAATCGGGCTACAAGGGTTGCTCCTGGAGCTGTATGGCGGTGGTGCCGGCTAGAGATGTCAAGCCGGCTGGAGGTGGAAGACGATGATCTACGTATGTCTGTGCGTCTGTGTCCTCTTCGCTTGAGTCTCATGCACGCCTTATATAGGCAGCATCTAGGGTTTTTGGGTTACAAGGAGATTACACGATTGCCCCTATGACATCACTACTCTGGAGCCGGCTGGAGCTATCTCATCATTACATTGTAGCTGTAACGCCCGACAGGGGCTGGACGATCCGGGCCTACCAGTACGGACCGGTCGGTAGGTAGAGGCCGGCTGCTCTAGCCGGCCGTCCGCCTCCGGATAGAGGAAACAGCTTGCTTCATCCGGCTGGCTCCAGGCGGGACGCTGTAGCCGGCACCCGCGTAGCCGGCCCATGTAGTTCTTGAAGAAATGGACCTCTTAGGGGTATCCGGGGTTCATATCCCCGACAGTGATGGAGGAATACGTCTGGTGGCACCGCCTTTTTCTTGGATCCTATTCTGGCCAAGGCATCAGCAGCTTCATTGTCATCTCGGGAGATATGTCGAACCTCTAAGCCGGCAAAACATCAGCCGAATTCGTTGACTGTTCTTCTGTATTCCGCCATTGTGGGACTCTTCGTGTCCCAACATCCATCGAGTTGCTGCACAACCAGATCCGAGTCGCCATAGCAGAGGATGCGCAGTACTCCCAATTCCTTAGCCATGTGAAGACCGTGTAGGAGAGCCTCATACTCTGCTACATTGTTGGTGGCGTTGAAGTGGATTCGGAGGACATAACTGAGCTTATCACCCTTAGGCGATTTTAGAACTACTCCAGCCCCCGAGCCTTCCTTCATCTTCGAGCCATCGAAGTGCATTATCCAGTACTGAGAATCCGGCAAAGGTGTGCTTTCCATCGCCTCTGTCCAATCTGCAACAAAGTCGGCTAAGACCTGAGATTTGATGGCGGTCCTCGGCTTGTACTGGATGTCGAAAGCTGCTAATTCGATGCCCCATTTGGCGACTCGACCCGTTGCGTCGGCATTGTTGATGATTTCCCTTAACGGAGCCTTGCTGACCACCGTGACTGTGTGATCATGGAAGTAGTGACGCAGTTTCCTGGCGGCAAAGAATACGCCATAGGCTAACTTCTGGTAGTGGGGATAGCGTTGCTTCGAATCTGAGAATACCTCGCTAATAAAATAGACGGGGCGCTGATCCGGCCATTGCTTTCCCTCTTCCAGGCGCTCAACTACAATGACGGCACTGATAACAAAGTTTGTGGCCGACAAATAGAGCAAAAGAGGCTCTCTTTCCCTTGGAGCCGCCAAGATTGGAGCATGCGTCAATGTATACTTCAGCTGAACTAAGGCTGCTTCTGCTTGCTTCCTCCGTCCAGATGAAATTATCCGACTTTTTGAGGAGTTTGTACAGAGGCAAAGCTTTATCTCCAAGCCGGCTAATGAAACGGCTTACAGCCGCGGCGGAACCGTAAGCCGCTGTATGTCCTTCAGACAAGTCGGCTTCTCGATGTTCTGAATCGCCTTTATCTTTTTCGGGTTAACTTCAATTCCTCTTTGGGAAACAATGAAGCCCAGAAGCTTGCCTGCGGGTACACCGAAGACGCATTTTGCCGGATTAAGCTTCATTTGGTACTCCCTTAGGTTTGCAAAGGTTTCCGACAGATCGGCGATGAGATCGCCACGCTTCTTCGACATGACTGCAATGTCGTCAACATAGACGTGAACATTGCGGCCAATTTGCTTGTCCAGACACCGCTGCATACACCTTTGGTAAGTAGCACCGGCATTCTTTAAGCCGAACGACATTGTGACATAGCAATAATTGCCATACGGCATAGTGAAGGATGTCTTGATTTGATCTGACTCCTTCATCTTTATTTGATGGTAACCCGAATAAGCGTCCAGAAAACATAGCATCTCTGAGCCGACAGTTGAATCAATGACCTGATCGATGCGCGGTAAGGCGAACGGATCCTTAGGGCAGGCTTTGTTTAATCCGGTGAAATCAATGCACATACGCAGCTCAGAGGTGTTCTTCTTTGGGACTAGCACGGGATTTGCCAACCAATCAGTGTGGACAACTTCACGAATGAACTTGGCGGCTGTGAGCCTTAGGATCTCCTTTCCAACCGCCTTGCGCTTCTCAGTTCCGAGCCGACGAAGGCCTTGCTTGACCGGCTTTGCGTCCTTGTTGACTTTTAGGGAGTGCTCGGCAAGTTTCCTCAGGACACCTGGCATGTCAGATGGTGACCAGGCAAATATGTCCCGGTTCTCACGGAGAAACTTGACGAGCTCGCCTTCCTATTTGTCGTCGAGACCGGTACCGATGATGGCCTCCTTTGTCGGATCATCCTTTGAGAGTTTGATTTTCTTGGTGTCATCCTTTGGCTTGAAGCTTGAGTCGACTTTAGAGGACGGCTTTTCAGTCGCCGGCATCTCATCGGGACCAATTGTTTTCTTGAGATCTTCCAACTCTTCCCTGCAGATTGCTTGTTCAGCATGAACAGCATTGGAGGTCTCGCATTCCTTGGCTTTCTTGAAGTCTCCCTTAACTGTGATGACGCCATTGGGTCCCGGCATTTTCAGCATGCTGTAGATGTAGCAGGGCCTAGCCATAAACTTGGCGAAAGCCGGACGTCCAAAGATTGCATGATATGCGCTTCTGAAGGGAACCACCTCAAAAGAGACGTCCTCGGTCCGAAAATTATCGGCTTCACCAAAGGTGACCTTCAGGGTAATTTGCCCCATCGAGGAAGCTTGTCGTCCCGGCACAATCCCATGAAACTTCACAGTGCTGTGGGTGAGTTGCGACTCGGAAATACGCATTCTCCTTAACGTTGCGGCGTAAAGTATGTTGATACTGCTGCCGCCATCCATGAGTACCTTTGTCAACTTGTACTTGTCGACTATTGGGCTGATGACTAAGGCGTAGGTGCGCTTTGCAGGAACTCTATCCGGGTGATCGCTGCGATCCCATGTGATGGGTGTGTCGGACCAATCCAAATATTGAGGAACTGCGGGCACCGTAGCGTTGAGTTCTCGCCAAGCCGCCTTTTCTTTGCGTGAAGAATCTGTTGCTAGGTTGACAATGAGACTTTCGGCATGTTTAGGGAATTTGCTGCCTTTTTCTTTGGAGTCAGCATCATCCGACTCTGAAGCAGCCTCCTCCTTATCTTTGTCGTCCTTCCTGGATTTGTGCTTGTTCCTTGACTTGCCGGCTTTGGGGTCCTTAGCGATGTCTCGATTAATGTGACATTGCTGGAGCGTGTGGGAACTTGTCCCATCTGGCCTCAGATGATGGACACAGGGGTTGTGCTTGATGTCGTCATACTTCACCGCTGGTGGCCAGGATGATTGGTTATTTGCCGGCTTCTTGCCTTGCCACTTGCCATTGCTTGAGCCACCCTTTCCAAAGGCGGCAGCGACCTCATGAGAAGGGCCGGCTTGGTCTTCAATCTTCTTTTTCCCGGACTCGCGCCGGCGGCTTTCGGCATCTTCCCTGTTGTCATCATCGGCGGCGGCGTACTTGTTTGCACAAGCGAGTAAGCCCCCCAAAGTTTCCGACTCGTCGCTGTAGATCATGAAACGGAAAGTCGTCCCCTTCCTCAGAGATTGCTTGAAAGCGTGGATCGCCTGAGTTTCTGAGACGCCTTCGCAAGCATTCTTGATTTCACTCCATCGTGAGACGAACTCACGGCTAGACTCGTTCCTTTGCTGCACGCACCGCTGTAAGTCGAAAATCGACTTTGGGCGCTTATATGTGCCCTGGAAGTGCTGGATAAAAACACGCTTCATGTCACTCCAGGTATGAACTGTCCTTTCGGGCAAACCTTCAATCCACATGCGTGCCGTCCCGGTTAACATCAGGGGCAAAAATCGCACTGCCGAGTCGGTGCTGCCTTGATATATGTCGCAGGCACTGACGTAATCTGAGAGCCAGGTCTCAGGATTAGCCGTACCACTGTACTTCTCAACCATCTTTGTTACGTTCGACAAAGTGGGAGGTAGAATTTGCTCTCTGATTGTTCTGCCAAAACACTTGGGGCCGAGGTACTGGGCATCTCTGGCCGACTTCCTCTCCTCGATTAGGCTTCGAACATCATTGGCTGGTGGCGGTTTAGCAACCGACTTTTCTTGTCTTGGTTCTTCCCTGTGACGGCTTTGGCTTGCCCGGCTTGCATTACGCGGAGGGCTTGGAGTCCTTTGTCGTCGTGGAGGGGGTATGTATTTGGAAGGGTTATCTCCCTCCTTGCGCGGTGGAGGCGGCGGTGGAGGTGGCATATGACCTCTGTTATCCTCCCTTCGGGGTTGATTTTCCCCTTCACGTCGTCGCTCCTGACGGGGTTGCGCCGCCTTTTCCTTGCAAGGGTCCTCTTTTCGCCCTCGGCTCCGATGCCTTTCCTGACCGGCCTCTCGATGGCGTGAAGATCCTATCCGGGATTCCGCGCCCCTAGGCTGCTTGTCCTTCGGGTCCTTGCTGTCTTTGTTGTGACTGCTTGAGCCGGCCGGGTCGTCATCTGGGTCGGCAGGGGCAGCAGCCATTGGCTTGTTGGCGGTTGACTTGCAAAGGCGAGAATCATCAACAAGCCGCCCTGTTTTGACTTGCGAGTCATTCTGCTGCTGCTGTGCAACCTCCAGTAGATAAGCCGAATATTTAAGCCGAGCGTCACGATCCAGAGACTTGTCAAACATGACCTCCTGGGCAGCCTCCATATTCTTGGCTGGGGTATTGAAGTAACACAGATTTGTCACCGGGTCACGTCGGTGGTGGTACTTCCTCCAGACTGAATCTACATGATCGGCTTCCCACTTGCTACGGAAATCCAACCTCTTATGCAGGTTCTTATCACGAGCCGGACGGAAAACATCGTCAGCCCCCTTTTCCCTCTGCTTTCGGATGAACTCCGTTTCCTTGTTTGTGAGCTCAACTTCACGCTCTACTATCTGGGCGGCTTGCTCCTCAAGTAGGGCGCGACGCTTCTCAATGTCGTCCAGCGATGCGTTTGGAGGGAGTGGCGTCAACAGTTGCTTGTAGCTCTGTCGTGGGGTTGTCACGGCAAGTTCTTCCTCAGGGAAGATGAGTTCTGGGGCCATCGGTGATTGAAGTACGTAGGAACGGTTAATCTCGCCAGGAAACAAGGATTTACCCAGGTTCGGCCCCTCTGATTAGAGGTAAAGACCTACTTCCTGCTTCTATGTTATTGCTCTTTGCTAGATCTCGATTACAAGGACCCGGCTCCTACAATTCAGGAGCCGGCGACTTCTCTCTGGTGGCTAGGGTTTCTCTGACTCGACTTGACTTAGCTCACTACAATCCAGGGCCCTCCTTATAAAGGTGGCGGGTCCCTAGACTTATAATCTGTACCGAGTTCTACTCATATACGGAGTCCTACTCTAGGCTTTGTCCTTCCAAACTAGAACTCCGGGTTGTACTTGGACTCCTTCTTTGGACGAGCCCCCCTTCTCCACACGGGCCTTGGTCGGCTTGTCTCCAGCCCAGCCCATGTGACTTGTCTCGTGACTCGGCATTGGCCTTCTTGGTCTTGGCGGGTCTACTTTCCGGGTCCATGGGCCTACCTATAAAGTATCCCCCCATCAGTAGCCCCCGAATTTATCTTGGGTGCAGCTTTGTCGGCTTCCTCTGTCTTCTTGATTTTATTCCTGGTTCGACTCTTGGGGTCGACTCCTTCTGTCGACTCCTTCACTCCGAGTCACAGGCTCGGAAGTCGCTAGCTGCTAGCTCCAAGATGAATTCCTGCAATTAAAACATAATACACGTAAAATGAATCCATCCTCGCCTTTTGCACAAGTCCACCGCTCTAGCCCTTTACAGCACTTGGCCGAGTCTGTGGCTATTCCTGTACACTAACTCTGAGGATTTTCAACTCTTTAAGTCATAGGACTCGGCTTTCCGGAACAAGCCAGCTCTTCTTCCACCTCTGTAACCTTAACTTTTAACTGTTGAATCGTTACCCACGATTTTACCGCGGGCCACCACTGTAAACCTCTAGGGTTTTTACCCTCTTATAAATGTCAAAGGGTAAGAACCAAAACCTCAACAGTCCTTTCATTCCCCAACCTTTCTGTCTTTCCCGCGCTCATCTCTTTCCCGCGCAGCGCTCCCCTCTTGCACCGCACGTACGCCATGGCCCCCAAGCGCGCCTCCAAGGGCACCTCTAAGGCCAAGGCCTCCTCCGCAAGCAGGATCGTCGACATTGCCACCGAGGCCGCCGCCGCCGCCGCACCTGCCTCGAAGAGATCTATCTCCGCCGATTGGGGCGGTTCAACCATCACAGCGGAGCAACTGAAATCGCACCGCCTAGCTGGCCTCCTTCCTTCAAGCGTCAAGGCACGAGCACCTGGGGATGAATCGGTGCCCTCTCCGGCGAAGGGCGAGGTCGTTATCTTTGCGGAGCATCTCTTCCGCGGTTTCACGCCCCCCGGTAACTTGTTTTTCCGCCAGCTTCTTGAGTTCTATAAGCTGCGCATCCACGACCTCGCTCCTAATTCCGTCCTTACCCTTTCCAACTTTGTCGTTCTCTGTGAGGATTACCTCCAGATTAAGCCTGACCTAGATTTATGGCTTGAACTATTCTATTGCAACCCACAACCTGAAACATCTGGAGGCCCTCTCTTACAGTGCGGCGCTGTGGCTCTCCAGCGTCGCCTGAATTCTGTATTTCCAAAGCCAATTTTTCCCAACCGCATAAAAGACTGGCAAAAAACTTTCTTTTACTGCAAAGATACATCTCCTGAGGGCGAGCCCAAACTTCCTTTGTTCACTGAGGATCGCTTAGAGGCGACTCCTGTCATGAAAGCCAGGTGCTCAGAAGCCACCCGACCCAAAGTCGAGTCACTGATTCTTAGAATTCGGGCTCTTCTTTCTCATAATCTAGAAAATATGGATCTCGTCCGTTGCTGGACAACCTGGAGGATCCAGCCGCTGAGTCCTAGGACTCGGCTAATTTGCTCTTATACTAGATGTGTCACTGATGATCTCAGGACAACTGACAAGTTGTCTGACGGCCCTGAACTTGGTCGATTGATCAAGAAGTTGACCGGAAAAATGGTGAAGGACCAGGCCCACTTCGGGCTCCAGCCTTTTTGCTCCACCTGTCGGCTCCTGCTGTAAGTGCTTTACTTGTCTTTCCTTCTTACTTGCTTTATTGTCTCAATTTACTAACTCACACTCTCTGTTTCCTTTTTGCAGCTTACCGACTCCTTCTGGAAGCTGGCCCTTGAAACTGACAAGGGAAAAGGGAGTACCTCTGCTGCTGCAGAGACTGTTGATGAAGAAGAGTCCAGCGAGGAGTCCTCTAAAGAGGCTGCTACCGCTGGCGATGAGAATGAAGATGAGGAGTCCTCTCCTGAGGCTCCCACTGTCAATGTTGTTGAGGAGGAGCGCTCCTCTGAAGCACAGTATGCTGACGAGGAGCATACTGAATCGAGTCCTGCAGAAGCCCAACCAACTCCATCTGAGGAGTCATCGGACGTCAAGAGTCGCTGTTCGACTCCTCCAGTTCCAAAAAATGGGTCTCGGGCTGCTGTGTCTAAGGTACCCGCCTCGCGAGTCCAAAGATCTAACAGCTCCTCCAGCGAGCCTGAAGAAATTGCTGCGCAAGTTCTTGCTGCCAAGAAAAGGAAACTGCGCTCAGGGGGCCCTGCAGAGACTCCTCTGCCTCTACCTGCATCACACAAAAGGAAGTCGGCTTCTCCTCCTGAAAAAGCTGACTCCTACGAGTCGGGAATGTCAATATTTTCCTCTGACTCTCAAGCCTCTTTGGATCTTGAGACAAACGTCGGGTATGACTTTCCCCTTTATCTTTACTAGCATGACATCTGTATTTCCTTTTAATCAATATTTGACTTTTAATCTGTCCTGTCCCAGAGCCCGGCCTTGTGCCAAGGTCTCCAAGCTACCAGGCATGGCTGACGTGACTTCCAGCCGTGGAGCTGTACCGCCGTCGACTTCTCAGACGACGAGTACAAAGACCGCTCCTACGACTCCTGCATCTGTAGGTGCAACAACTACTGGGACTCCCCCTGTTCCTGAGTCCGCTCCAAGGACTCAGTTGGGGACTCCTTTGGTGATCCCATCCTCCTCTGGGGGTGGGACTCCAACCGCTACAACTCAGATGCCTCCAAGTCAAGAAAAGGCGGCTCCCACTTCTCAGCTGAACACCGAGCCGGCAAAGTCCTCAACTGACTACAGCCGGCTCCGGATATCTGACAATAAGTCTTTCAACGAGGCCTATATTGAGGCCGTAGAACTGAATGATCAAGCCTCCAGGCTAAAGGATGAGGAGCAGGCAGCCCTCAGGTCCCTTGAAATGATTCATAATGTAAGTGCTCTAATTTGTACTCTTTATGTTCTTTCCGTTAGTCTCCTATTACAGTAGCCCCCAAGCACCTTATCTGTGGTAACTTGGAGCTAAGATAGGTGCTTCAACCTGAACTCAAATCACTTGCTAGGTAGAAAAAACTTGCACACTGTAGCCCCCAAGACCTGAGTCCTTAGCTCAACTAGGACTCGGGGCTGTTTAATCTCTCGCTCTTTGATTCGAAAAGCTTTTCCACGAGTAGCCCCCAAGCGCCGGGTTGTTAGCCTGCGGCAACCTGGAGCTAACCAATATCATGAACCAGCACTTACTTAGATAGAAAAAATTCTGCTCTGCGAGTAGCCCCCAAGCGCCAAGTTGTTAACTTGTGACGACTTGGAGCTGCTAACTTGCACTGCTTAAAAACTTGAATCTATGTAGCTGTAGAAAAAATCTGACTCCTGAGTAGCCCCCAAGCGCCAAGTTGTTAACTTGTGACGACTTGGAGCTCATGAGTTGTAGAATTTGACTTGTGTTTTTCGGACTTGTAGCCTGTCGACTTGTACTTTGCTGATTTCTGCTTTCTCTGACTTGTGCTTTTTCAGAATGTTGTCTCCAAGATGAAGAGAGACATGAAAAAATTGGAAGACCAAGCGACTTCCAGTGCCAGGTCTGCTGAGTCTGAAAGAGAACATTCCCTTCAACTGGAGAAGGACTTACAAATCCTAGCTACTGAGCTAGAAAAGGTGAAAAGGGAGTCGACTGAAGCAAAAAAGGCTGCCCAAAAGGCACACACTGATCTGAGAGCCGTCTTGGACGTATGCCAAAAGGGAATTAGGGCTATGTGCCATCATATCTTTGGTAAGTTACTGCACTTGCTTCTTTTAGTTCGATACAAAGAACTCAGCGACTTATTCCTCTTGACTTCTCTATTTTGCAGGGGCTGACTCCCCAAAACTCAAGCTGCCCACTAGCCAACAACTCCATGCCATGCTAGACCACTGCCATGGGCTGCAGGAGGGTGCTCGCTCTGTGGTAAAGTATTTTAATTCCAAGGGCAAGTGCCCCAGGGAGCCTGAACGATTGGTTGATGAGTTGACAAGAGCTCCAGGGTACATGCGCTTGTGGAAACAATCTGCCATGAGAAGATCTGCCATAAGGATACTTGCACTGGCACACAGCTACTACCCAACCGTGCTGGAGCCGGCAATGCTCACTATGGGGAAGCCGGAGCAGCATGAAGATGGGACTCCCTTCAGCCAAGATGACTTCAAGGCTGAGGAGAAGTTAGTGCGGCCTTACGCCTGCGAAATCGCCAATAAGATGGACCCGGAGGTATGGGTTCATCACTATGATTTGGAGAACAAGAGGGTTAATCCAGGAGTTCCTCCAACCATAAACTTTGGGCGTCCCTCACAGGACATGGCTGGTGCCCCATCAACTGTGCCAAGCTCTTCCACTCCAGCGGCTCCTGGGACTAGCAACTCGACTGGTGCAGAGCCCACGCTAAAGACTCCTGCTGCGCCCACTCCTTCAAGAGTCGCAACTGGCGGCTCCCAAGCTCAAGAGGAGTTGAACAAGCACATGAGGAACCCGAGGGGAACTGGCTTTCAGACAAAGAAAGTTGCCACGAAATCCCCTGCAAAGTCGACTTCCACATCTGCTGCCCAGGCGAAAGACAAGTCTCCAGCTAAGGACTCCACAGCTCCAGTCAAGGACTCAGCTCCTGTTAAGGACAATTCTCTGGATGACTCTAGTTTGTAATAATGTACTTCTGGTGGTTTTAAACTATGTAGCTTGTTAGCTATTTTGAATTGTAATGATGCACTACTGGTGCTTTAAACTATTTAGCTTGTTAGCTATTTTGAATTGTAATGATGCACTACTGGTGCTTTAAACTATTTAGCTTGTTAGCTATTTTGAATTTGTGCCAATCAGCTTGGTTCTTATAACCCGTCTAGTTTTTCACTGATGAATAAGTAGGCCCTGCATGACTTCTCTTACAGCTTGTGCTGACAAGTTCTTAACTCCTATGCTCCTTAGGATCCATGAGAGATAGAAACAAGTCATGCCTGTAGATTAATCATATTGTGCAGGATGCATCTGACTTACCAGCGAAAAGACTAGGAAAAGTTTGGCTACTGTGCCAGGTCCTTAGGTCTAAGCTTGACTTTTTTCCTGAAAAGCAAGCCCCCAAGAACCTTTGTGATCAAGCATAACGAATAAAGCGCACTCACTGGGTGACTCGACTAAAGGACTCATATTCACAGAAGCCGGCTTTCTTTCCTTTGATCACGAAATTTGATTACATGTAGGCATAGCTCACTGGGCTCTTTGCCTTGGAATTGAAAAACTATTACAACTTTTAACTATAGTAAAGACGTAACTGAGCTATATTCCATGGCCTTTTTGCCTCTGCATATGGGTCTAGGGTATGAGCCGTGTCGGCTCCTTTGCCTACACTTGCCGGCTCTCGCACATCCATTAGATAGTATGACCCGTTGTTCAGATTCTTGCTTATGACAAACGGTCCTTCCCATGGTGGAGATAACTTGTGCATCCCTTCCTTATTCTGGACTAGGCGAAGCACTAAGTCACCCTCCTGGAAAGTCCGGGTCTTGATTCTGCGTGCGTGATATCGCCGCAAGTCCTGCTGATAAACTGCTGATCTTTCAAGGGCTAACTCCCTTGCTTCTTCAAGTGCATCGACCGAGTCCTGGCGTGCAATCTCATTAGTTGCCTCAACATAATTGGCGACTCTTGGCGAGTCATGCAACAAGTCGCTGGGCAAAACGGCTTCTGCACCGTACACCATGAAGAACGGTGTGAATCCAGTGGATCTGTTAGGAGTCGTCCTGATACTCCAAAGTACTGCTGGTAACTCCTCAACCCAACTCCCAGCGGCTCTTAGCAGGGGAACCCGTAGTCTAGGTTTAATCCCCTTTAACAACTCCTGATTTGCCCGCTCGGCTTGTCCATTGGACTGTGGATGTGCCACCGAGGCTAGGTCGAGTCTGATGTTATTCTCACCACAGAACTTGGCCATCTCCCCAACTGATAAGTTGGTTCCATTGTCTGTAATGATACTGTGAGGATACCCAAAACGTGTTGCTATCTTTTTGAAGAATCGCACTGCTGATGCTCCGTCGACTCTGCTGACAGGTTCGACTTCCACCCACTTGGTAAACTTGTCAACTGCCACAAGCAGATGAGTCTTTTGGCAGGGCGACTTTGAGAAAGGACCCACCATATCAAGTCCCCAAACTGCAAATGGCCAAGTGATAGGAATAGTTCTGAGTTCTTGTGCTGGTACATGGTCCTGCCTTGCATACCTCTGGCATCCATCACAGACTCGCACTATCTTCTCTGCATCCAAATGTGCTGTTAACCAGAAGAACCCATGCCTGAAAGCTTTTGACACCAAGGATCTAGTGGATGCATGATGACCACAATCTCCTGCGTGAATTTCTTGCAGGATTTGCCTTCCTTCTTCTGGAGATACACATCTCTGATAAACTCCAGTAACGCTTCTTCTATACAACTTGCCATTGATAACTGTGTAGGACTTACACCATCTGATGAGTTGCCTCTGCTTGACTTCATCCTTTGGGAGTTCACCCCGTAGGAGATATGCTAGGTAGGGCTCTGTCCACGCTGGGATTGCTCGTGCTGCTGCTACCAATACCGACTCTGGGTCTGGAAAAGCTAACTCCTCTTCTGAGGGTAATTTGACTGAAGGATGATGGAGTTCATCCAAGAACACATTTGGTGGTACCTTCTCTCGACGAGAGCCGAGTCGTGATAACGCATCAGCGGCCTCGTTCTTGCGCCTGTCAATATGCTCCACTTGATAACCAGAAAAGAACCCGGCTATCTGTTCGACTGCTCTTCTATAAGCCGCCATATTTGCATCCTTCGAGTCCCAAGTTCCAGATACTTGTTGGGCTACAAGGTCTGAATCTCCAAAACACCTGATGCGCTTGATATTCATCTCCCTGGCCAATCGTAGACCATGCAACAGGGCTTCATACTCTGCCATGTTGTTTGTACAATCAAAGTGTAACTGGAGGACATATGCTAGCTTATCTCCCTTAGGTGATGTCAACACCACACCGGCTCCTGAGCCTTCTAACTGTCTGGACCCGTCAAAGTGCATTGTCCAATACTTGGTGCAGGGGGTATTTGGTGAGGATGTAAAATCTGTCCAATCATTGACAAAATCAACCAAAGCTTGAGATTTAATCGCTGTCCTAGGCTCATATGTGATATGATAAGGACCCAACTCAATTGCCCACTTGGTGACTCGCCCTGTTGCCTCTCTGTTGCGTATAATATCTTCCAGCGGTGCTGAACTCACCACCTTAATTGGATGTTCTTGGAAATAATGCTTGAGTTTTCTACTTGCAAGAAAAACTCCATAAACCAACTTCTGCCACTGTGGGTGTCGGGGGAATGACCCCCGGGTATGCCAAAGTCCACGACTCAACAAAAGAACAAGAAAAGCAAACCACGAGGATCAAGCAAGCTGTTGGCTGGAGGCTCCAGGCAGCCCGTCCGGCTGGAGCTCCAGGCAGCCCGTCCGGCTAGAGCTCCAGGCAGCCCGTCCGGCTGGAAGCTCCAGGCTGCCCTAAGTAGTACTAGTTGGGCCTAATGGGCCACCCCTTTGTCCCCTGGGCATCCCCTTTATAAGGTGCACCAGGGAGCCCTTGAGAGGCAACCTTTGGAGGGAGAAAACCCTAGATGCATATTTGGGAGGTGGAGGCTCTTCTCATCCCCACCTACCCCTTCTTCTTCCTCTAGCTAGAGAGACAAACACAGCTCAAGGAGCAACCATGTAGCCCGAGATCTATGCCATAATATACATCAGACATGCAGGACGTAGGGGTGTTACCTCCACAAGGAGGGCCCCGAACCTGGGTACATCGCGTGTGTTCTTGCCATGCCTGTGCCCAATCCCGCCGGAACGCCATCGCCGCCTTGCCTCACAAACTTTTCCGTCTCTGATGGATATGTCCGTGACGCCACCACGACATTTGGCGCCCACCGTGGGGCTAGCGGCGAGCGGATCCCGTTCTCGGCGGGACCCATCTTCGTCGACACCTTCGTCGCCGACTCAGCGCCACCCATCTCTCCTGGAGAAGCTTCGGCCGCCAGCCATGGCGCCAGCTTGGGGTCTGGATCTGGATCGACAACACCGCCCACGCCACCGGCACGCGAAGCGGGAGTGGCAGCGGATCGACTCCAAGATCGGCTTCCCCTCGCGAGTTCACCGTCGGTGGGTTCGGCATCGCGTGCTCCTCTCTGCATCTGCTCCTCCGCGACTGCTCGCGCGTCCTCGACTCCGGCCTCCTACGCCCGACGCCTCCGACCGCGTCCACCCGCGCGCCCGCGCTCGAGCTCCTCCACACCCGGTCTCCTTCCGCGCTGCTCCGTAAGTCAGCGTACACCTGCATCTGCATCCGTGTGGCTCGCCCGTCCGCGCGAGCCTGCACCTGCAGGCAACCGAGCACCTCCGTCGACGCAATCTCCACTGCGCGCACTCCCGCTCCGGCCTCCAATCCTCGAGCCGGCTCGTCCCCTGCACGAGCTCCTCCGAGCCCGTGCGCAGCTGAGCTTGACCATCCGCACTCGAGCTCCAACCTCGCTACGCCTCGACCGCCCGCGAGCCGGCTCCGTGCCTCCGTTCGCTCGCGTGCCCGTCCACTCGGTCACGACCTCGCCGCACGCGCGGCCGCATCCGCACCGGCTTCGGCCTCCTACTCGCGCCCGTACGTGCCCGCGGCCGCGCCTCTCCTCTGCCTTCGACTGCGGCCGGCCGCCTCTGGCTGCACCACTGCCGCCTTCCGCCTGCGTACGCCCGCATCAACACGAGCGCTGTGCTGCTCTGTCCGCCTGTGTAATCCACTCCTCCATCTCCTTCACCCACTCGTGGCCGCGCCCAACTCCTGCCGCCTCCAGCACGTGGCCGCCGCGGCCACCCCACCAGCTACACCTCTCCTCCGCCTGCGCACCCCCACTGGACGGTTCCTCCGCGCCCAGCGTCCGCCTCGTCAATTCCCGAGTCCGCGTTCGCTGTCCCCTGTGTCCGCCGCTCCGCCCTGCACTCGCCCGCGCGGGTGGCTGCCGGCCGCGCTCGACCTCACCATCCCATCCGCGCACAGCTACTCCGGCCGACGTCGCGCGTCCGCGCCTCCAGCACCATCCGGATTCGTCTCCGTCCGCGTGCGCCGGCTGCTCCCGCGCCCACCTCTCCGCACTCACCCTGGCTCCGGCCACTCCCGCAGGTAGGCTGCTGACCCCGGCTTCATCCCGTCCGCGCGCGCATCCGGCCGCCCTCGCTGGCTGGTGCCGGCTCCTCCTCGTCCGCCGGCTGTGCCTCGTGCCGACTCCGCTCCATCGCCCCGCGCCGGCTGCGCCCCCGCCAGTGCCTGCTCCGAACGCTCCCGGCTCCCGTGTCGGGTGGGCTGCCCAAGCGGAACCAGAAGGGGAACCGGCCGGCTCGACACAAAAAAAAACAGAGGAAAAAGAGAAGCCGGCCAAAAAAAAAAAAAAAAAAAAGGAGAGCCACTCGGCTAGATGAGGCCGGCTCCAGCAGCATTTGGCCGCAGGCCGGCTACGAGCCAGCCGGCCGTCCCTGGCCTTTCCGCGGCCAGACTGCAGCACTTCTACTTCGACTACGGGAAACAGCAAAATTTCAAATAGCATAAATTTTCCATACTGAGATCTAATGACTGACTTTGTCTCTTGGATGACTATTTTCTGCATGAACCTGCCGAGGTCCTCCCGCTGACGCCGAACGACCTCGACAGCTTCGGGGGCTAGTGGGTCCCCAAGCCAACCGGCTCCTCCAGCTGACAACCCCTTCGACCGGCTCCATCCGCAGCAGGGTTCTCGGGGGCTGCCACGCCGTTAGCCGGCATCTCATTCCCGGGTCCTGCGCATACGCCGACCCGGAGGACTACCACCCCGAGCCACGGACTCGGGGGCTGCCACGCCGTTAGCCGGCATTACATTCCCGGGTCCTGCGCATACGCCGACCCGGAGGACTATCACCCCGAGCCACGGACTCGGGGGCTGCCACGCCGTTAGCCGGCATCTCATTTCCGGGTCCTGCGCATACGCCGACCCGGAGGACTACCACCCCGAGGCACGGACTCGGGGGCTGCCACGCCGTTAGCCGGCATCTCATTCCCGGGTCCTGCGCATACGCCGACCCGGAGGACTACCACCCTGAGCCACGGACTCGGGGGCTGCCACGCCGTTAGCCGGCATCTCATTCCCGGGTCCTGCGCATACGCCGACCCGGAGGACTACCACCCCGAGCCACGGACTCGGGGGCTGCCACGCCGTTAGCCGGCATCTCATTCCCGGGTCCTGCGCATACGCCGACCCGGAGGACTACCACCCCGAGCCACGGACTCGGGGGCTGCCACGCCGTTAGCCGGCATCTCATTCCCGGGTCCTGCGCATACGCCGACCCGGAGGACTACCACCCCGAGCCACGGACTCGGGGGCTGCCACGCCGTTAGCCGGCATCTCATTCCCGGGTCCTGCGCATACGCCGACCCGGAGGACTACCACCCCGAGCCACGGACTCGGGGGCTGCCACGCCGTTAGCCGGCATCTCATTCCCGGGTCCTGCGCATACGCCGACCCGGAGGACTACAACCCCGAGCCACGAACTCGGGGGCTGCCACGCCGTTAGCCGGCATCTCATTCCCGGGTCCTGCGCATACGCCGACCCGGAGGACTACCACCCCGAGCCACGGACTCGGGGGCTGCCACGCCGTTAGCCGGCATCTCATTCCCGGGTCCTGCGCATATGCCGACCCGGAGGACTACCACCCCGAGCCACGGACTCGGGGGCTGCCACGCCGTTAGCCGGCATCGCATTCCCGGGTCCTGCGCATACACCGACCCGGAGGACTACCACCCCGAGTCACGGACTCGGGGGCTGCCACGCCGTTAGCCGGCATCGCATTCCCGGGTCCTGCGCATACGCCGACCCGGAGGACTACCACCCCGAGCCACGGACTCGGGGGCTGCCACGCCGTTAGCCGGCATCTCATTCCCGGGTCCTGCGCATACGCCGACCCGGAGGACTACCACCCCGAGCCACGGACTCGGGGGCTGCCACGCCGTTAGCCGGCATCTCATTCCCGGGTCCTGCGCATACGCCGACCCGGAGGACTACCACCCCGAGCCACGAACTCGGGGGCTGCCACGCCGTTAGCCGGCATCTCATTCCCGGGTCCTGCGCATACGCCGACCCGGAGGACTACCACCCCGAGCCACGGACTCGGGGGCTGCCACGCCGTCAGCCGGCATCTTATTTCAGGACTTTTACTCTGGCTTTAAGGATTTTCATCTGGCCACAACCTTAATCCGGCTTCAGGACTTTTACTCTGGCTTTAAGGATTCTCATCCGGCTTCAAGGATTTTCATCCGGCTTCAGGACTTTTACTCTGGCTTTAAGGATTTTCATCTGGCCACAACCTTAATCCGGCTTCAGGACTTTTACTCTGGCTTTAAGGATTTTCATCCGGCTTCAACTTCGTCCGGCTGCAGGCTTCAACTTCGTCCGGCTGCAGACTTCGTCCGGCTGCAGGCTTCAACTTCGTCCGGCTGCAGGCTTCAACTTCGTCCGGCTGCAGACTTCGTCCGGCTGCAGACTCCGTCCGGCTGCAGACTTCGTCCGGCTGCAGACTTCGTCCGGCTGCAGGCTTCAACTTCGTCCGGCTGCAGACTTCGTCCGGCTGCAGACTCCGTCCGGCTGCAGACTTCGTCTGGCTGCAGACTTCGTCCGGCTGCAGACTTCAACTTCGTCCGGCTGCAGAGTCCATCCGGAAGCAGACTTCGTCCGGCTGTAGACTCCAGTTTTAGCCGGCTTCAGCTCCGACTTCAGCAGTTCATCCGCAACAACCAAGACAAGGAGAAGATCACGAAGTCTTCCCAGCAAGCTAGAAAGACTCCACGATCTCGGGGGCTAGTGTCGGGGGAATGACCCCCGGGTATGCCAAAGTCCACGACTCAACAAAAGAACAAGAAAAGCAAACCACGAGGATCAAGCAAGCTGTTGGCTGGAGGCTCCAGGCAGCCCGTCCGGCTGGAACTCCAGGCAGCCCGTCCGGCTAGAGCTCCAGGCAGCCCGCCCGGCTGGAAGCTCCAGGCTGCCCTAAGTAGTACTAGTTGGGCCTAATGGGCCACCCCTTTGTCCCATGGGCATCCCCTTTATAAGGTGCACCAGGGAGCCCTTAAGAGGCAACCTTTGTAGAGGGAGAAAACCCTAGATGCATATTTTTGGGAGGTGGAGGCTCTTCTCATCCCCACCTACCCCTTCTTCTTCCTCTAGCTAGAGAGACAAACACAGCTCAAGGAGCAACCATGTAGCCCGAGATCTATGCCATAATATACATCAGACATGCAGGACGTAGGGGTGTTACCTCCACAAGGAGGGCCCCGAACCTGGGTACATCGCGTGTGTTCTTGCCATGCCTGTGCCCAATCCCGCCGGAACGCCATCGCCGCCTTGCCTCACAAACTTTTCCGTCTCTGATGGATATGTCCGTGACGCCACCACGACAGTGGGTACCTTTGCTTTGAATCTGTTAAGACTTCACTGATGTAGTAGACAGGTCTCTGTACTGGATACTCCTTTCCTTCCTCTGCACGTTCCACAACTACTACTGCGCTGACAACTCTCTCGTTGGCAGCTACATATAATAGCATGGGCTCCTTATCTGTAGGAGCTGCAAGCACCGGAGCTGTTGACAAAGTTTTCTTCAACTCCTCAAAAGCACGGTCGGCTTCTTCATCCCATAGGAATTTATCTGACTTCTTCAGGAGTCGGTAGAGAGGACCCGCCTTCTCCCCGAGTCTTGAAATAAATCTGCTTAGAGCTGCCACACATCCAGTGAGCTTTTGAACGTCCTTCAGACAAGTCGGCTTCTGCAAGTTATGAATAGCCTTGATTTTCTCTGGATTTGCCTCAATGCCTCTCTCTGAAACAATGAAACCTAGGATTTTGCCTGCAGGGACTCCAAAAACACACTTGGTAGGATTGAGCTTCATTTTATACTTGCGCAAATTATTGAAAGTCTCTGTCAAATCTGCTATCAGAGAGTCGGCCTTCTGAGATGTGATAACCACATCGTCCACATATGCATGAACGTTTCTCCCTATCTGATCCTTGAAGCAATTCTGGATGCACCTTTGATATGTAGCTCCTGCATTCTTGAGCCCAAAGGGCATTGTTTTGTAACAAAATGCTCCAAAGGGTGTAATGAAGGATGTCTTGAGCTCATCCTCTATCTTGAGCCTAATCTGATGATACCCTGAATAGGCATCCAAGAAACATAGTAACTCAGACCCAGCTGTTGAGTCAATGATCTGGTTGATGCGAGGCAGAGCAAACGGGTCCTTAGGGCAATGCTTGTTAAGGCCCGTGAAGTCGATGCACATACGCAACTGTCCTGTTTTCTTTGGTACTAACACTGGATTGGCCACCCACTCTGGGTGAAAGACTTCCTTGATGAACTCGGCTGCGAGGAGCCGAGCCACCTCTTCTCCTATGGCTTTCCTCCTGTCATCGTGAAACTTGCGCAGACCCTGCTTAACTGGTCTTGCATTAGGGTTAACATGTAAGCTGTGCTCGGCGAGTTCTATCGGGACTCCTGGCATGTCAGATGGCTTCCATGCAAAGACGTCCCGGTTCTCACGGATGAACTCGACGAGCGCGCTTTCCTATTTATCAGAGAGGTGTGCCCCAATGGTGAACTGCTTGGAAGAATCACCAGGGGTAAAGTCGACTTGCTTTGTGTCCTGAGCTGACTTGAATTTCATCTTCTCCTCTGTGGCTGGCTTCTTAAGGACCGAGTTGTCCTCCGGGTCCACGTTTGCCTTGTAAAATTTCAGCTCCTCTTGAGCACAAGCTGTCTCAGCCATAGCTGCATCACCTAGTTCACACTCCAATGCCATCTGTCTGCTGCCATTAACCGTAATGACTCCTGCTGGACCTGGCATCTTGAGTTTCAAGTAGACATAACATGGCCTGGCCATAAACTTAAAGTATGCTGGCCGACCAAAAAGAGCGTGGTATGGACTCTTAAGATCTACCACCTCAAAGGGCATAATCTCTGAACGGTAATTCTCCATTGTACCAAAAGCGACCTCAAGGTAAATCTTACCAATGGGTTTGGCCGATTTCCCTGGTACTATCCCATGGAACACTGTCTCTGTTGGAATTAGCTGTCTATCTTGCAGCTTCATCCTCTTGAATGTGTCATAATACAAGATGTTGATGCTGCTTCCACCATCCATTAGCACTTTGTTCAGTGTATAACCTCCAACTTGAGGTGCTACCACCAAGGCTAGCTGCCCTGGATCGTCGACTCTCGGAGGATGATCTGCCCGACTCCAAGTGATGGTTTGCTCTGACCACCTGAGCCACTGTGGTATTGCTGGTTGCACTGCATTGACTGCTCGGACTTTCAACTTCTTTGCACGCTTGGATGTACTTGTTGTAAAAACATGATAATTACCACGACTCGGGTTCTGCTGCCGAGTTGTGACATAATACTGCCCATTGCCGTCATGGAGTTGCTTCGGGTTCTGCTGGAACCCGCCCTGCTGGTTACCTCCTCCTTGAGGTTGGTTTGGATTATTGCCGGCTCCTCCGCCGTTATTGCCGGGTCCTCCGGCTCCTGTTTCCTCTGTATCCACCATTGTTTCTGTTTCCAGGTCCTGTAAACCTGGCACGCTGCAGATCCACACATTGGCCCAAGGTATGCCCACACCTGCCATTCTTGGCATGTTTAGGGCAAGGACTCGATAAAACTTCCTCTGTAGTTGGGGTGCGTCCATGATATCCTTGAGAGTTATTGTCCTTGCGTCTGATTCCAGTGTTTGTATTGGCCACTAGGTCAGAGTTGTCGCCATACGGCCGCTTGCTACCACCCTGGTTCTGGTTTTGATTCTGGTTCTGATTATTGCCACCCTGTCCTTTATTTCCTTCCTCCTGGTCCTTGGTTTTATCTGTGGCTGCGTGCTTATTAGCACCTGCCATGATTTCACCGATTGTCAGGGGAATGCCCTGATTCAGACTCTCCTTCATGTGACCTAGCTTCCAATTCAAGGGATTGTAGCTGCAATTTCTCTCCATCGCCATTAGCACTGAAACCGATGGGAGTCCTTGTGAGGAGTTAATGATCTCTGAGACTCACTTCATCTAGTGCCTTGCTGACTCGCCCTTCCTCTGAACACACCGCTCCAGGTCCTCGATGGTACTAAGCTTTTTGCATGTGCCCTGCAAGTTCTGAATAAAGCCGCCTTCAACTGCTCCCAAGAGTTGATTGACCTAGGAGGCAAGTTGCGCATCCAAACCTTGGCTGCTCCCTCCATCATAAGATACATAAACTTGGCACACAGATTACCTGTGGCATTACGAATACTCATAGCCATCTCGTAAGTGCCCAACCAAGAAGTCGGGTCCATGTTGGGCTCATAATTTGGGACCTTGCACGGCTCCTTGAAACTGCTGGGGAAGGACTCGGACCTGATGGCATCAGACAGGCACTCTGGTCTTGTTAATGCTGGGGAAGCACCAGGAGAAGTCACCTCTTCGTGCGCCCGGGTTGGCTGAGGCGGGTTAGCTGCACCAGCTAACGCTCTGTCTCTCTCTGCCTCCCGAGCTCTTGCTGCTTCTCTTTCTCGTCGTTGCCTTGCTTCATCAACCACTAGCTGAGCTCGTGAAGTAGTTGGTATATTTGCGCGATTCCTCTCTTGTTCACGACGCCTTGCACTTGTAGAGTTGGCCGGGTTGGACTCGCCGTGCCGACTCCTCGTGCCTGAGTTAAAAGGTGTTGAATGTAACCTACTTGCGTCTGGAAAAGTTGGATACAAAGCTTGCTGAGTCAAAGCTGTCTTCAGTAGCTCGATAGCCTCACGAGTCTCCTGACCTGCTGGTCCCTCTGGTACCACGATATTCTCCAATCTCAGAGTCGCTGCATGAACGTTGTCCATAGGATTAGAGTAATGTCCTTCTGGAGTATGAAATCTGTTAGGCTGAGATCCTAAACCACCAGATGCTCCTCCTCCGACTCCTCCTTCAGGCGGTGGTCCGTTGATACGGCTGCCTCCCGGTCCTTCTGGGGGTGGTGGTGGTGGTGGTGGTGGTGCTCCTGTTCCTCCTCCTGCGGCGCCTCCTGCAGCCGCTGAGCTTCCTAGTCCGGCTCCTCCACCTGGACCATTGGGTGTGGTAAATAGATTGGTTGGATTGATGTGGACTCCATCTCGCAGGCGACTCCTGGCCCTGCGGTGCTGAATTGAAGTAAGCTCTTCGCGGCGCCTTCGCACGACTTGAGCTTCATCTTGGACTCGGGCCCGCTCTTCGGCCAGTCTACGGTTTGCCTCTGTGATATCAGCTAGTTGCCTCTCCAATGCAGCACGAGCGTTGGTTAACTCAGCCGCCCTCTCTGCGGCATTATTTGCATTAATTTCCTTTGTCAATAGAGCTGGATCAAATTGATTTCCACCGTTTCCAGACATGTAGACTCCCACAACACGGGCGCGTACTGGCGACTCCTCATAATCTTCTTCCTCTATACCATACCCAAGCCGATCTTCAAACAAGGGTAAGATAGATTCTGAATCTGCATCATAATCTGGATCTGACTCTTGCAGCATCTCCGGCTTCTCAGCTTGAGGCTCCTCAGACTCGGCGATGATGCCGACCTCTGAAGTTCCGACCGACTCCTCGCCATCGGACTCGACGATAACGGTTGGCTCTGATACAGATTCCGCCGAGTTCGCGCGAAGACCCGACGCGCAAACCATGCCAACGAACACGTTGATTCCTCCAAAGACAAGCTGGTAGCCCTCGTCGACTTCGTTCATCTCCGAAGTCCAGCCTGAGTCATCGATCTCGGTTTCTCCATGTTCATCAGTGTAGACCCGCCCGATGGCGAGTTTTTCCATAGCCCGACGAGCTGCTCCAACGATCTCAACTCCTCTCGTCACCATAGGCCCCACGGTGGGCGCCAACTGTCGTGGGGTTGTCACGGCAAGTTCTTCCTCAGGGAAGATGAGTTCTGGGGCCATCGGTGATTGAAGTACGTAGGAACGGTTAATCTCGCCAGGAAACAAGGATTTACCCAGGTTCGGCCCCTCTGATTAGAGGTAAAGACCTACTTCCTGCTTCTATGTTATTGCTCTTTGCTAGATCTCGATTACAAGGACCCGGCTCCTACAATTCAGGAGCCGGCGACTTCTCTCTGGTGGCTAGGGTTTCTCTGATTCGACTTGACTTAGCTCACTACAATCCAGGGCCCTCCTTATAAAGGTGGCGGGTCCCTAGACTTACAATATGTACCGAGTTCTACTCATATACGGAGTCCTACTCTAGGCTTTGTCCTTTTCTAAACTAGAACTCCGGGCTGTACTTGGACTCCTTCTTTGGACGAGCCCCCTTCTCCACACGGGCCTTGGTCGGCTTGTCTCCAGCCCAGCCCATGTGACTTGTCTCGTGACTCGGCATTGGCCTTCTTGGTCTTGGCGGGTCTACTTTCCGGGTCCATGGGCCTACCTATAAAGTATCCCCCCATCAAGCTCGCCATCTTTCTTTCGTGCTCCCTCTCCGCCGCCTCGCCGGTCTTAGCGTCAATGTCGTCTCCTCCAGCCGGCACTCTATCTGTCCCCTTCAATGGAGCCAGTGGGGGCACGAAATCCCCCTTGAGGTTTCCGGCTTGCGGAGTTTTTTCTTCGCCATTGGCGGCTTTCGAGGTGTTGGGGTCGGCATTAGGATCCGAGATGTTTCCCATCAAGACCTCGACAGGGCGTCCCAAGCAGGACGCAACCTTCCGACAGAAATCGTCGGATTCTCCTTCAGATTCAGGGTCTTGCTCCATAGGAGCGGTGTCCACCGATCCGCTTCTGATTCTGCCTCCATCTGCAAGGCAGGAAGGATTGACTCAGGTGGTGTCGTCGACCTCGTTTGAGCCGGATTCTCCAGCCATGCCGACGAAGTGGAAACCCGGCGCCGCCCCTGAGGTTGCATCATCTTCAGAGTCCTCATCGTCAGCATCAAACGCTAGATCCAGATCAGCTAGCTCCTCAGAGTCCAAATCCGATCCGTCTTCAAAGTTGTAGGGGTGGGCGGTGGGCAAACTCGATGTGAAACCGAGATCGTCCAAAGCCTGGGCGGTGAAGCCGACGAAGATGTCGAAGCTGCCGATGGAGACAGTGGACCAGCCAGCGGGATCCTCCTTTGCCGGCGTCCAGATGCCATCATTGAAGACGTGGCCGGCTCCCGATTCGTCGAAGTAGCTCACCATGCCGACTGCGATGGTGTCGCCAACTCCGCCCGCAGCTCCTGGACAGATCGAAACCCCAGAGGTCTCCAGCCCCACGGTGGGCGCCAACTGTCGTGGTATTGTCGAATCTAGCCGCGGCAGGGGTGCCATCGAGCTAGGTAGAGCGAAGGGTTTTGGAGAAGTTGGGGATTCCGGCTTAGGGATAGACACGAGTTTACCCAGCTTCGGATCACACAACGGTGGCGTGATCCTACGTGCTGCTATAAATCACTATATAGGCAATATCGCCGAATTACAGTGAGATCTCGCCGAGATTGAGGTTCTCGTCGAGATGAATCGTATAAAGAGTGCGTGCCCTAAGGCGTCCCATAGGCCGGCTTATAAAGGCGTCCGGCCTAGGGCTTATAGGAGAAAACCTACCGACTGAGTCAGAGTCCTAAACTAATCCGGCTTGGGCTTTGTCTTGTGGGCCAAGTCTTCCGCAATACCAGCCGCCTTCTGGAACCTTCCTTAGCCGGATGGGCCTCCTGCGCTTCATCATACTGGGCCGCCCGATAAGCCAGAATTCGGCTTATCACCACTATGGGCCACCCTGGTATTCTGGCTTAACTCCATATCCGTGAGGGTACCTGTTCGGCATAACCCCAACATGCAGTCTGGCCGAACTGCCAGGGACAGCCAGCTTGCTCGTAGCCGGTCTGGTAGCTAAAAGGAGTCGGAGCCGGCCCTTTCCAGCCGGCTGGCTCCTCTCTCCTTCTTTTCTTCTTTTCCCTTTTTTTTATCCAGCCGGCTCCTCCTCTCCCTTTTGATTCTCCTGGGCAGCCAACCGACGGAGGAATGGTGCGCGGGGGCGTCGGAACCGGAGGCGGCCGGCCAGGCGGAGCCGGAGCCGGACGCAGCCGCGGGGCAGAGCCGGCGGATGAGCGGACACGGACGGAGGCCGGCGTGGAGGCCAACGGATCAGCCGCGTGGGCAGCGGCAGAGGCGAGGGCGGCCGAGTGCAGGCGGAGAGGTGGTGGCCAGGCGCGGCGAGCGAAGACGGCCAGAGCGGCGCGGAAACCAGCCAAGTCCGGGAGGAACTGGAGGCGGCCGGCCAGCCTATGCGCGGCGGCGGAGGACGGACGCAGAGCGCGGAGGCGCGGGAGCTGGCTAGAGTCGACCGGCGCGCGGGTGGAGGCGGCTGGGCACGGAACGGGAGCCGGCATGGCGGCGCGTAGGAGGCCGAAGGCGGAGGGCACTGGAGGCTGGATGCGGACGCGGGCACAGAGTCGGCCGGATGCGGATGCGGGCGCATCTGGAGTCTGGCGTGGAGGAGGACGAAGGCGGACGAGCGGGCGTGGTGGAGCTGCACTAGCGCGGGCGGCGACTAGAGTCGGAGGATCTTGGTGAGGAGAGGTGGTGTGGGTGCGGAGCAGGCCCGCGGAGCGTTGCGCGACGGGTGCGGGCGAGCCAGCAACGGTTGCAGAGAAGGTCCGCGGAG
The DNA here is from genome assembly GCA_012064385.1 of Puccinellia tenuiflora. NCBI lineage: Eukaryota > Viridiplantae > Streptophyta > Magnoliopsida > Poales > Poaceae > Puccinellia > Puccinellia tenuiflora. The sequence continues at coordinate 758,001 of QRDG01001574.1, forward strand.
GGGCGCGTGCGGACTACGGAGGCCGGAGCGGCGTAGGCGCGGCCGCGCGGGGGCCTAGCAAGGGACGCCGAAGAGGAGCGCGAAGGCACGGAGCGGACGCGGACGCTTGCCCACGCCAGGCTTTGCAAGGATGGGGCCGGAGGCGCAGTGGAGGAGCTCGAGCACGAGAGAGCTTGGCGACGAGGAAGGAGCTCGAGTGCATGACGACATCGACCGCTCGAGGAGAGGACGAGGGGGACGACCGGACGAGCTCGTGCGGGGGGGACGGCCTGGCGCAAAGGAGAGGCGGGTGCTGAAGTCGACATGGACCTGCCGTGCTCCTCATGGACGTACGTACTTGACAATGGGTGTGATCTTGCCGCTGCTACTGCTTTACGTGTTGGTTGTGCGCGTGGTGTTGATCCAGATCCAGATCCCAGATTCAGATGTGGAGCACGACGCCATGGCTGGCGGCCGGAGCTTCTCCGGGAGAGATGGTTGGCGTCGAGGCGGCGACGAAGATGTCGATGAAGAGGGGTCCTGCCGAGAACGGGATCCGCTTGCCGCTGGCCCCATGGTGGACGCCAAATGTCGTGGTGGTCAGCATGGCATACCCATCAGAGATGGGAAATTTGTGGGACAAGGTGGCGATGGCGTTCCGGTGGGATTGGGCACAAGCACGGCAAACTCATGCGATGTACCCAGGTTCGGGGCCCTCGTGGTGAGGTAAAACACCTACTCCTGCATGTCTGATGTATATGATGGAATAAATCTCAGGCTACATGGTTGCTCCTTGAGCTGTGTTTCTCTCTCTCTCTAGCCTGAGGAGGAAGAAGGTGGTAGGTGGGGATGAGAAGAGCCTCCACCTCCCAAAATATCTATTTAGGGTTTCCCAAAAATTGCCTCTCTCAAGGGCTCCCTGGTGCACCTTATAAAGGGGATGCCCAGGGGACAAAGGGGTGGCCCATGGCCCCAGCTAGTACTACTCACGCACATGGGATGCCAGCCTGATGTGGCCAGCCAGGCGCAGCCGGACTGGAGCAGCCGGATTGGAGCAGTCGGACTGGAGCAGCCTGCAACCTGCAGCCAGCAGCCTACAGCCTGCAGACTCAAGGCAGCCAGCAGTCTGTCGACCGCCCGCTTAATCTTCGTGGTTTGCTTCTCTTGTTCTTTTGTCGATTCGTGGACTTTGGTATACCAGGGGGTCATCCCATTGACATCGACGCAAGACCATTTGCTGAGTTGGAACATGAGTTGGTTGTAAGAGCATCTTCACCGGAGGCTCCTAAAGCACCTTCCAAAAGGCTCATTGCAGTGCCGGACATGAAAAACGGTCACAAAGGCACCCTTCAAAGCTTCCGTCCAGCCTAATTTGTGTCCGGCACCGTCGAGCCATCTCGAAGATTGGGGGGGGGGGGTCTCTCGGCGGTGCAGGACAATGTCCGTACGCGCCCCTGCCTCAGGCTGGCCCACATGTCACTCAGTCTAAACGCGATTGAGGCTGACGAGCGATCGAATGGCAAGATTTGCTGTGCCTAATCCACTTCGCATGGCGTAATCCTGGTCGACCAGCGCCACGTGAGTAAACGCACGCGTAAACGAGTAGTTAGCGAGAATTGGTCGAGATTGACCAGGATTAGAAAGGTCAGCGTCCTGTTTCGAGGGCGTAACATAAGAGGTTGTGGTTCATCTGAGACCTCCACTCCGAATTCAAGGTTCATTTCATTCTTTTCTCAAAAAAAATTAGAAAGTCCGAGCGTAAAACACGGTTAGACACCTGAGGACACTTAAACTTCTGTAGCAGCCGGCGGGCTTGCATAGGGGTATAGATGGATGGTTCGCATTTCTTTACTATTAATTAATGGCAACCGCCGCCACGTTCCATTCGGTCCGACGACAATCGCCGCCACGTTCCATTCGGTCCGACAGCAACCGCCGTTCAGCGGAGATCGTGGAGCTCGTTTGCCTCCTTCAACCGGTACAAAAAGGTATGCCTCGCCTGATGCCTCACTTCCTCCCTCATCCTCATCTCGTCTTATACCCTTGACATTGCTTACCCTCACGCAGCTCTGCCTCTGGCAGAACAACCACCTCGAGGCGTCGTGCTACGGAAGTATCCGGCGGGCGCCGTCATCCTATCCGCTCACGGCGTCGAGCACACCTTCCAAGTTGAGGAAGGTGAGTTTTTTTCATGCGGATCACGACCAGCACGGTTTTTTGTTTGTTCAGAAAGCTCATCGTTGGTTCAAGGCAAATAACTTCAGTGCACCATTTTTTTTATTCAGGTGTAGGCATCTGCTCGGAGCTGTTTCTCCTGTTGCCCAGGACCATCGAGATTTTGGCCTTGTTTTATCACTTTGCATTGCTCCGATTCACATATCTGCAGGTGAATATCATGTTCTTTCTATTGAATTGCTGATGTGCTATGTTGTACTAGCTAATGCATTCATATCTTTGAACCTTTTTCCCCTGATAGTTGGGCAATAAACATGTCCTTACAAAATGCTGTCTCCTTTCTTTGTTGCACTCGACTTGAAGTATATGCAATGGAGGACAGACCCAGTGCACAAGGCTCCCACACAAGGTGGGGTCTAGGGAGGGATTATAGGAACCTAGTCTTACCCCTGCAAAGTGCAGTGCAGAGAGGCTGGTTCGAACCCAGGACCTCTTGGCACAAGTGGGGAGGACCTCACCACTGCACCAAGGCCTGCCCTCTATATTCCCAAGTAATAGAAAATGCAATAGAATCCTGAATTTGGTATTGTTGTGTCTAACATGTAATTTAAGTATTTTTCATCATGTTAACATACAATATACAACTGCCAGTTGAAGGTTTTTTGTGTGTGATCAAATACAGGTTACCGACTCAACTCAAAAAAAATTGTACTGAAGGCCTTCTCGGACCAGTCACTACAGGAATGGTGATATATGCCGACGGCCAGAAGCTACGCCGACGGCAAAAGGTCGGGGCCGTCGGCGTAGCCTCGTGGCAGCCCAGCCGGCCGAGGCAGCCGTCGGCACAAAAATGACCGTCGGCGTACAAAAACTATGCCGACGGCCGCCGTCGGCATTTATTAGCCGTCGGCGTATACTCTCTTGTGCCGACGGCAGCCGTCGGCACAGAGCTATGCCATAGGCTAGCCCGGTTAGGGTTATGCCCCAGAGCTATGCCGACGGCTTTGCCGTCGGCATAGGTTTTTTTTTACAACCTTCACATTATGTGTGAAGGTATGCTGATTTTTGGTATGCTGATTTTTGTATCAATTATTTGTTTAAATATTTCATGCATCGGGATAGTGTCGAAACCCCGCCCCGTGGTTTCGCCGGAGAGGTGCGAACGGGGCGGAATCTTTGCAAGAGTTGGGGCATATGTGTGTCTTTGTTGTACCAAGTGACTAACCTAACCCAACCAAGCAAAACAATCCACGGAGCTACCCCCTTTCGATGCCCGTACCGTCCGTAGACGGAAAATCTAGGGTTATCTCCGGCGGGTCTAGGGTTTCGCCGGAGAGGTGCTCCGGAGCATCGGAACCCCACCAAAAGCTAGGGGGTGCCATATCACATGTGTACAAGTGTGTTTTGGGTTGTAGATGTCCAAGATCCTTCCCCGAGGTGTGACCGGCTTCACGAGCGTCAATGTTTCCTTAGCGAGTTTCGGGGCATATAGCTGGAAACTCCCACATGGGGCGAACGGGGCGGAATCTTTGCAAGAGTTGGGGCATATGTGTGTCTTTGTTGTACCAAGTGACTAACCTAACCCAACCAAGCAAAACAATCCACGGAGGTACCCCCTTTCAATGCCCGTACCGGCCATAGACGGAAAATCTAGGGTTATCTCCGGCAGGTCTAGGGTTTCGCCGGAGAGGTGCTCCGGAGCATCGGAACCCCACCAAAAGCTAGGGGGTGCCATATCACATGTGTACAAGTGTGTTTTGGGTTGTAGATGTCCAAGATCCTTCCCCGAGGTGTGACCGGCTTCACGAGCGTCAATGTTTCCTTAGCGAGTTTCGGGGCATATAGCTGGAAACTCCCACATGGGGCGAACGGGGCGGAATCTTTGCAAGAGTTGGGGCATATGTGTGTCTTTATTGTACCAAGTGACTAACCTAACCCAACCAAGCAAAACAATCCACGGAGCTACTCCCTTTCGATGCCCGTACCGTCCGTAGACGGAAAATCTAGGGTTATCTCCGGCGGGTCTAGGGTTTCGCCGGAGAGGTGCTCCGGAGCATCAGAACCCCACCAAAAGCTAGGGGGTGCCATATCACATGTGTACAAGTGTGTTTTGGGTTGTAGATGTCCAAGATCCTTCCCCGAGGTGTGACCGGCTTCACGAGCGTCAATGTTTCCTTAGCGAGTTTCGGGGCATATAGCTGGAAACTCCCACATGGGGCGAACGGGGCGGAATCTTTGCAAGAGTTGGGGCATATGTGTGTCTTTATTGTACCAAGTGACTAACCTAACCCAACCAAGCAAAAAAATCCACGGAGCTACCCCCTTTCGATGCCCGTACCGTCCGTAGACGGAAAATCTAGGGTTTTCTCCGGCGGGTCTAGGGTTTCGCCGGAGAGGTGCTCCGGAGCATCGGAACCCCACCAAAAGCTAGGGGGTGCCATATCACATGTGTACAAGTGTGTTTTGGGTTGTAGATGTCCAAGATCCTTCCCCGAGGTGTGACCGGCTTCACGAGCGTCAATGTTTCCTTAGCGAGTTTCGGGGCATATAGCTGGAAACTCCCACATGGGGCGAACGGGGCGGAATCTTTGCAAGAGTTGGGGCATATGTGTGTCTTTGTTGTACCAAGTGACTAACCTAACCCAACCAAGCAAAAAAATCCACGGAGCTACCCCCTTTCGATGCCCGTACCCTCTCGGCTTGACAAGCTCGAGACGTGTATTCTGAAGAACAGCGGGGAGGTGCTGTCGAAATTCCGTCTCGGGTCGGGGTAGAACATGGGACACGATTCGATCTACACGTACTCGGGCGGGATAGGCCTACCTATTAGAAGTGTCGGCACAGCCTGTAGGCTGGCCTGGCCGATGTCAAATGGTCGACGCTGTGCCGACGGCAATGCCGTCGGCATATGCTCCGACTCTGTGCCGACGGCAATGCCGTCGGCGTATAGCCGCATGCTGGCCTGGCCTGTTGTGGGCCCCACATCTATTACGCCGACGACACGTAAGCCGACGGGGCATACAGGGCCGTCGGCACATCTTACGCCGACGGCCAAAGTAGACGCCGACGGCGATTTGGTCTACGCCTACGGCAGGTTACGCCGACGGCCGTACGCCGACGGCAGCCGTCGGCACAGCCTACGCCGACGGCTATATAGCCTATGCCGACGGCTTTTAGCCGTCGGCGTACTGAGTTGATCCTGTAGTGAGTGTCGTATCGCATCTGTAAGGGCCCTCCTCCAATCAGGTATCCAAAGATCTTCATATTTATGCTACTTTTTGGCTATCCAACTTGATCTATTAGGAATGTTAGGCAATCAGAAATTAGCTTAGTCCTTTGTAGATTTTAACTTGCCGCGTAGCAGGTTCAGTTAGAAGAACTGCTCCAGTTTGCAGTTTTTTCTTACTTTTTGTTGCTCCCACTATGCTATGCCCACTAATGCTCTTCATCTCCTACTTTTTGTTTATATTGATGATACTCTGATAGTTCAATGCCCGTGAACATATTTCAGTATGCTTTTGATACCGGTATTTTTTGCCTTTGAGATTGATGGATCATCATTGATACTTTGAATTTCCTGGTGCAATCTTCGTACCTACCACTGTTCTCGTAGTATACTGGTTTCAGACTGAATCTCTATTGTATATTAGAGGGGCCGTTGCAAATCACACTGGTTTCAGATTGAATTTGCAGGCCCAGTAGTATATATACTGCTACGCACTGTTTGCGTCACTTCTGTTTCGCAACTGGTCACTCGGTGTGGAGAACATGTTAATTTCTCATACGTTCTTTTTTTCTCCACAGGGGAGGACGTCTAGCCAAAGCCCTGGAAGCACAACTCAAACGCCAGGAATTCTGGGACAATACTCGTCGCTACAGTTGACAGGAAGGTACCGCACATCTCCCATTGTCTACTGTGAACGCTTATATGCAATGTATTTATACTGCTTGCTAGACCAGTACTTTTTCCTCCTTAGAAGAAGCACGAATAAATTTGTATGCGTTTGTACATATCCTATAGTGATGTTTCCTTCAACGAGTATAAATCTGAGAGTGATCTGCACTTTTACAAATACACTGCAATTCAATAACTACATAGTTTGTGTCTTGTACTTATCTCGTAGTAACTTTTAGGAGATAGTTATCCACTCATTGACCCAAGTCCATAACAAGTCTAGGGAACATAGTTGATTATAGAACTTGCCTCTTACTAGATTGGTAAATGGGATAATGAAAGTTTATAAATAGATTTTAAGATTAAGGTTGGCAGTGTTTAATGCCATGGCACATATGTCTATCCCGGGCAACTGCTTGTATGATACTCTGAAATAATAAGTGGTGTTTACTATCATTTGCATTTACTGTATTTCTATTTTGAGCTCATTCTGTTTGTGATTGTATTTCAGAGGTGAGGATTCTGTTCTTCGTAGTCCACCTTTACCAACCATCCGTCGTCTTCTTCAGGTATTATCGGCTAATCTGCATTTATGGTTCTGTGTCATCTTCAACCTCTACAGGTGGTGACCGTGATGGTACGTCCCTCTCCTCTGCTAGCTCCCGCACCCGCTCGCTAAAAAAGCAATCGTAAAAGAAAAGGAAAAACCAAACTCATGTCCCGCAAACAAGGAAAGGACCAGAAAAATCAGTCCCCATCATCGTCAAAAAAAAAGTCCCCATCGCTGAGTCTTGACCACGACCAGCAGAAATTAGCATTGACCTTGATCCCCTTCTCCTGCCTTACCGCCGATCCAACTCCTTCCACGCGCTTCGGCGCTCAGTGTCACCATCGCCGCCGCGCCGCCATCGCAGGCGCGCCGTTCCCACCGTCAACGGGTGTCGCCTACCCTATCCCCCAGAGCCGCATCTTCTCCCATGGCAACCGCCACAGCTCCGTGCGTGTGCAACCGACGGTCAGCTCGGGACGTGGGGACTGCCGATCGTGGAGGTCGTGGTGATTTGAATCTTGCCCAGTACAAAATGCCACGAATCCTCAAAGATGATCACTTCCTCTCCTCTCACCTTCCGTCACGGCGACCGGACTAGCTGCCGCAGCCGCCTCTCAGACTACAGACCATTGCCATCGTCGCCGACGCCGGGAGTGCTGCAGTTTTACAAGTACACTGCAATTCATCTATTTTGTTCGAATTCCCATCTGTGTTTTAGCATCAAACAGTGACAGAAGTGCACATTTATAGATTTCATCCCCTGGGGGTGCTTAAGATCACACTTCGTCTGCAGAAGTAAAAATAGGAATTAACAATCTGGCTATGAACTGTGTGGTAATAAGGAGAACAAGAACCCACGGAAACAAAAAATCTGTGCACATGTGCAGCAAGCAAGATAGAAAAAAATGCATCAGATCGTCTTCCTATATCAACCCAACGACTGAATATGTTGCCAAAACCAGCATGGTTCATCTGAGTCATACTACGCTACTAACTCCAGTAAGATTAATTGCATCCTAGAATGTACGCATTCAATTTTTTTAATTTGCCCAATAGTATCTCAACAAATATTAGTGTTTTCCATTTCCCTTTTGGCTTATAGAGTGAAATTTCCTGATAATAAAGACATGAACATTTGTATTTGTATTTCTATTGTTGAGTTTTTAGATGCAATCAAGCTCTGTTTTTTCTCAAGTAGATTACTACACATTAGAACTTGAAATTGAACTCTTTTGTTACTTTTGGAAGGTACATTGTCCCTAAGGCCACTGGCGGAGCTCCGTGAAGGCCGAACTGGGCCACGGCCCGCCCAGGTTTTGGGCCCAAGAAAAGTTAACTACTAAGCATCAACGCTGAACATACAACAGGCCCAACTCACAGGAGGTGGTCGTGCGCGTCATCCTTTCTGGACAGAGGAAGAGGCGGGCTGCCAGTGCCATGGACTGATGGACACACTACGGACTAGGTTTAGAAATTATGGAAAGCGGAGGAAGAGGCGGAGGCGGAGCAGGGCCAAGGTCGCCGGCTTGCTGCACCGCCCGCAGCTAAGGTCGCCGGCTCGGCGTGCTGCCGCCCGCAGCCAAGGTCCCCGCGCGTGCGAGTGCGACTACCGACCAAATCGACTAATAGAGCCCGTCCTGTTCTGGTCTTCCCAAATCCAGGTACCTTTCTCTCTTTTCCAAATCCTTAGTTAGCAGTTTGTTAATTGATTAGCATGGGTTGGATTAGATTTTTCCCTGAATTTTTTCAATTATATAGATTGCAACATTTATGGGGAGGTTTTGTCTTCAAAATAAAAATAGATGAAATTTGTGAAGTTGAGGAAGATCTACTGTTTAGCTTATTTTGGTGTTCTTTTGTTGTATAGCAGTATCTACTGTCTAGCTTTTATACATCTCCTGATTTTGTAACCAATGGGAACAAAAGAGTTCGATCAACGACTAATGTCTGTGAACTAGTGTGTTCCAGAGAAATTTTACGTGTTTCTTTCAGCCTGGCCCGCCCAGGATTTTGCTTGAAGCTCCGCCACTGCCTAAGGCGCTAGCAAGGTACATGGCGGACATCACGAAAACCCCGGCGACATATGGCCTGACATCTTCCTGACGTTGACCTGCAACCCAAACTGCCACGAGATACAGGACATGCTGCTTCCAGGACAAAATCTGCATGACCAACCAGATCTTGTGGCCCGAGTGTTCAGGTCCAAACTGGAGAAGATGAAAGAGATGCTGGCCAAGAAAAATATTCCAGGCGTTCTGAATGCGCGCATCTATGTGGTAGAGGCCTCCCACATGCTCATTTATTGTTGATTTAGTTGGACCACATTTGAGCTGCTTTCTTGTTGATCATTAGTCTTTAAAATGTAATGCTTACCGACGGATTTGAGACATATAATATGTATGCATTTTAGTTAGTACTTAGATATCTTTTCATATATATGGTTATTTCTGTGCACTTCATATTTACATGTACGACTACAGAAATGCCGTGGCAAAGCACGGGTATTCAACTAGTAAGAGTACCAGGGCGCTTAAACTTTTCTCCTGATATTTGCTGAAGGTCAGCAGCAGCCGCGTAAGCAAGCTAATTTTGTTCCGTACCTGTGGCAAATCATTATTTCTGTATTACGTGTGAATACGATAAGATCCTCAATGAGAGTCCAGTAGAAAATGTCCCCATCTTTGTAGTGGATGTGTAATCAGCAAGTGAAAAATGAGCAAGATGAAGAGATTCAAGTAATAGGTCACATGATAATACGAAGTAGTTATTGAACTTAAAAACTTAAATAGAAAGTATTCATTGGAGGCCTGCCGTTTCAGTGAATACGACGGTGAAATATGTTTGTGACGCTACCCACTGTCTAGGGTTCACGTCGCGCCACTGAGAGTTTGAGACTAGCTAGTTAGGAACGAGTTATAAGAGCATCTTTAGCAGACGCCCTAATTTTCTTACCTCTACAATAGTTTTACAGACTCCTCTTAACAGTTTCTGACATTTTTTACAAACTATAACCATGCATAAATCATACGCCCTAATCCGAGCCTCTGTAGTTTTTTTTTTTGAGTAAACAACTTTTGTAATTCAGTGTTCTGCATTTTTGAATTTTTGATTATATATGCGTCATTTGACATCTGAATGAAACTCAAATACATTTTAGCAACATTTCAAATCTAAACATAATAAATTCATGATAAAACCATCACAAATTGTCCATACATAATAGAAAATAGACATTCCAAACATAAGTAGTCCACTAATGCTCAATGAGATTCTCCTAAAGCTGGGTATGGACAGACTTATCTTTCATCTGTTGGTGGACGGCAAGGAATTTCTCAATACGATTAGGGACATGTCGAGGTCTCACACGAGTCCCAATGCTAGAGTAGCGGTAGTTCACCTCCCGTTCCCTCTCATCTTCTATGATATATGCCAAACTCTTTTTGCTCCCAAACGCGAGCAGGTCTACACACACAATTGCAAACCAAGCTTGCAACACTCCAAATACTCCCTTAATATCCTTCCGGGTAGTTTCCTGATCCTTGGAAAAGTTTGAACTTTTTCGTCTTCAAAGTTGTGAATTGTCTTCACAAAGTTGGACCAATCGGGTAGACGCAACAAACTAGATAGTAGCCCATATCATAGTTATTTCCATTGACAGTGAAGTTGCATGCTGGACCTTGTCCATTTGTTAGCCTAGCAAAGAGAGGTGCTCTTTGCATAATATTGATATCATTGTGAGATTATGTTTATTCCGAAATAGCAATGTCAAATTTATAGGTTCTCCAAGGAACCTATAAATAGCAATGTTTGTTCGGCTGGACAACGTGAACTCCAGCCACAGGCGGCTGGACAACGTGAACTCTAGCCACAGGCGGCTGTGTTCATCACTGGTAGAAAATGGGTCTTTAGTCCCGGTTTGGAAGGGCTTTTAGTCCCGGTTTGTTACGGACCGGGACTAAAGGACACTCCACGTGGGCGCGATTGGCCGCTGGGCTGGAGGACCTTTTAGTCCCGGTTGGTAACACCAACCGGGACTAAAAGTTATATTTTTTCGATTTTATTTTTTGAATTTTTTTGAAAAAAATTATTTATTTTTTGATATTTCGAATCTTTGAATTATTTATCAGTTTAATCTCGAATCACCCCGAATTTCACACTGCTCCACCTATCCTCACACTTGTAGGCAGACTTCCCAATCGGTCACCCATCCTCACACTGCTCCACCTACACACGCTTAACTTTTGAGTTACTTCCCAACTAGCTTCCATAATTGCATTGAGTACATCTTGATAATACTACGCTATCAATCTTATTATCCCTTACACTTTGATGAGACATGATATTATTTTTTGAATTCCAAATCTATATTAACATAAACAACAATGATGAAGTAATACTAATCTTTATACAGAAATCAATTATTAATTCCAAAAAAATAAAATAATTTGAATTTCCGATAAAAAACTTAAATCTTCCTGCACGATGGCACATGCTATTATTTTTTGAATTCCAAATCTATATTAACATAAACAACAATAATTCATTAATACTAATCTATATGTAGAAATAAATTATTAATTCGAAAAAATTAAAAAATTAAAATAATTTGAATTTTCGACAAAAAACTTAAATTCGAATTTCCGGCAAAAATAAAAAAACCTTTAGTCCCGGTTGGCCGGGACTAAAAATATTTTTAGTCCCGGTTTTTGATATGTCCAAAACATATTTGAATTTTGACAAAAAACTTAAATTTGAATTTGATTTTCCGGCAAAAATAAAAAAAACCTTTAATCCCGGTTGATATCTCCAACCGGGACTAAAAATATCTTTAGTCCCGGTTTGTGATACGCACCGGGACTAAAGACGTCACCGCTTCGTCGACGTCGACATGGAATTTGAAATTTTTCCAAAGTAAAAAAAAAACCTTTAGTCCCGGTTTGTATCTTTAACCGGGACTAAAAGTCCATCTTTAGTCCCGGTTTGTAATACGAACCGGGACTAAAGGTTATCGTTCTGTCCCCACCTGTTCGCAAACTTTTAGTCCCGGTTCGGGACTAAAGGTTCCTTACGAACCGGGACTAAAGCCTGCCGGCGTTCTGGCAGTTTGAACCGGGACTAATGCTCCCATTAGTCCCGGTTCGTAAGGAGACCGGGACTAAAGGTGGCACAGCCTCTGGACGAAAGCCCTATTTTCTACTAGTGCATCCACCCCACTCTAGATACATTACTGGTTCTCCAAGGAAATAGCTTCAAGGATGATGGTATAGCGGCATGGGAATGCTTGTGAATTAACCATGTCATGCAACGGGGAAACAAGTTGTAAAATGTGAGAAATCATGAGACAATACTACGGTAGAGTTGATATTTTCATATATACATTCCTAGAAATACAGTTTTCTAGCAAGCTCTTGTTTTTTCCCATACAAGAAGACTGGCAATGGTGCGTAGTTTTTTCTTGGACATGTAGCAAAGCATGTATTATCTCCATTCCAGTTTATAAGTTCTAGGCGTATTACTAGATTGTCAATTTAGAAAATTATACCATGGAAAATATGACATTTGAAATTTCAAATGATTTTTTGATAAAGGGAGCTTTTATTAATTCAAAATGTTCGCATCAAGGTAATACAACCAACGGAGTTTGTCGGGATATAAACCCCGGATATCCCTAAGAGGTCCATTTCTTCAGAACTCCATGGGCCGGCTACGCAAGTGCCGGCTGCGACGCGCCGCCTGGAACCAGCCGGATGAAGCAAGCCGCCTCGTCTACCCGGAGGCGGACGGCCGGCTAGGCTCAAGCCGGCCGTACCAACCGACAGCTCCGTACAAGTGGGCCAGGATCGTGTAACCGTTGTCGGGCATCTCCTGTACCAAATCATGACAGCAAGCTCCAGCCGGCTCGAGACCGTAGTGATGTCATAGGGGCAAACATGTAACTTCCCTGTAACCTAGAAACCCTAGATGCTGCCTATATAAAGCATGCAGGGGCCTCCTACGAGGGGGAGAGAGAATCACGTGAGGAGACAGATAGCATCATCTTCAACCTCCAGCCGGCTAGGACCTTCAGCCGGCCACCACCCGAAAACAGCTCAAGGAGCTCCATTGTAGCCCGATTTTGTGATCAATCAATAAGAACAAGAAGAGCAGGACGTAGGGGTGTTACCTCCACCAGGAGGGCCCCGAACCTGGGTAACTAGCGTGTGTTTGCGTGCTTGTTGCCCAATCCCGCGCGAGCATCCGATCGTCGCCTGCCCCGCAATCTTTTCCATCTCTGATGGATATGCCGTGCAACCCACCACGACATTTGGCGCCCACCGTGGGGCTCGCGGCGACCGGAGTCACGTTCTGCGCGGGATCCCGGACTGTAGATGGTCGGCGGATCGTCTCCGGCCTCGTGCTCTCCATCGGCTCCGTCGGCTGCGTCCTCGACAACACCAACAGCTTCGCCGACGTGGACGTCGCCAGCGGAGGAGCGGTCGTCACCCTGGGCGATTTCCACGTCTACGTCGCCGTCGCCGCTCAGGAGTACCCGGAGGTGGTCTACTCTAGCTTGGCTCCTTCGATCTTCGACGCCAGCACCTGCAACGACGACTCCGCCTTCGGCTACCTCAACTCCGGCGACGCAGACCGCGACGTCACCAAGCTCAACGTCTACGCCGAGGTGCACATGGTCGAGCACGCGGCGGCAGGAGGCCCCGTCACCACTACTGTTCATGAAGCTGGCGAACCTTCGCGCTACCAGCGCAACCTGGAGGCCGACTTCGAGCTGCTAAGCACCCCCATCGCGCCGAGTGCTGATCCAGTCAAGGCGACGGCTGAACTCGAGAGGATGCGGCAGCAGATCTACGACAAGGCGCTAAACCTCGCGTCGACACAACGCCGGCTCAGCGCCACAATTCGCGAGTACAATTCTGCACACGGCTTCGAGCAGGCGGACCGCAACGCGGAGAAGCTGAATGAAGTTAGGCGCAAAGGAGGAGATCTTGGTGGCGCCATGAACCGTGCCGGCCAGGCGCATGAACTCACCGACCTCAGCTTCCCCGAGTACAGCTGTCCTACGCAAAACATGAGGGCGGCGGAAGCAGCAGCCGCCGAGCTACCCTATCTCCAAGGCGAAGAACTACATCAACAAATGCGCCGGGTGCGACAACTCATCAACACGGCCAACCGGCAGCAGCGAGAAACGGAGGCAACGGCGAGCAAGGGGCATCATGAGCCGCCTCCAGGCTACGATGCAGCCGGCAAGTCCAAGCAAGGCGCAGAGGCGTCATCCACGAGCCGCGGAAGGGCGAAGGACAAGCAACCACGAGTTCATCGCGAGGGGAGCGCGAGCTCGCATCCTCGTGATCACGGCCGTGATCCGGCTGGACGACGCGAAGACGGCAACCGGAGCGAGCCTCGAGCCGGACGGAACGTCAAGGAGCGAGTCGGCCACAAGGTCACCATCGACGAACGCCTGGGGCCGCTGGGACCCGAAACCAGCGACGACGCACGCCACCGCATCGACGTGCTCAAGCTGTCAAGCATCATCGAGGAAGAAGACATCGCCGCTCATCGCTGTTTCGGACCCCGCATCCGGAGCGAGCGATTCCCGAAGGGATTCACTCTCCCCAGGGACACACCCAAGTACAACGGCACCGCGAAGCCGGAAGACTGGCTCGCCGACTACGTCACGGCGGTCAACATCGCAGGCGGCAACAAGCGGGTAGCCGTGCGCTACGTGCCACTCATGCTCCAGGGATCGGCACGGACTTGGCTCAACAGCCTTCCGAAGGAGAGCGTCAACAGCTGGCTGGACTTCGAGGAAGTGTTCAACCGCAATTTCACCGGCACCTACTTGCGCCCTGGCAACGCACAGCTGCTCGCGCTGTGCAAGCAGAAGGACGGCGAGTCGGACCGAGCCTACCTCACCCGATGGACAAGCCTTCGCAACTCCTGCGAAGGAGTTCTCGAGCTCCAAGCCGTCCAGTACTTCATCCAAGGCTGCCGAGACCAGACGCTGCTCAAGCACCGGCTCCTGAGGAAGAGCCCAAAGACCATGGCAGAACTCATGGCAATCGCCGACGAGTACGCCACCGCCGACGCGGGCATGACCAACCCGATCCGACTCGACGAAGCCGGAAGAATCATCACGACGGAGCCGGTTGCACGCCGCAGCCGGACGGAAAACCAAGAAGGAGGAAAATCGACCCGGCGTGATTCCGACGCGGCCGGCAAGCGCAAGTCCGCAGACGACCGCGTCGAGTCCAAGGTCGTCGCTACGACCGAGGGAAGGCCGGCAGGAGGCTTCGATAACCGCCGAATGAGGACAAGCGGCGATATGCGCCGGACAAGGGCAAGGAACAACTACGACTACATGCTCGATCAACCGTGCCGGAACCATGGCGACCGGCCAGCAAACCACACCGTCAGGCAATGCACCCTTGGACGCCCAAGGCCGCCACCGTACGAGCGGCGAAACCCGCCTCCGCCTCGGGATGAAGCCGGACGGGACGATCGAGGACGCGACGACAGACGACGCGAAGACAGGAATCGCGATGATCGCCAACGCGAAGAAGAGAGGGAACGCCTTCCGGCTCCGCCTCCAAGGGGTCCAGACGGCTACCAGAATCCGGATGCCGCCTACATCGTATTCGTCAGCGAGCGCGACGACAAGCGAAGCCGGCGCGAACGGTTCAAGGAGGTGAACGCGGTGGTTCCACCTGTCCCCCAGTACCTCAACTGGTCGCAGGAGCCGATCACGTGGGACCGCAGCGACCACCCGGAACTGATGCCCAACCCAGGCGGCTATGCTCTAGTCCTGGAGCCCATGATCATCTCCACCAAGCGCGCTTGCACCTTCTCACGCGTCCTCATTGACGGAGGCAGCAGCATCAACATCCTCTACCGTGACACGCTGGAGAAGCTGGGCGTCTCCGAGTCCAGCTTGACGCCGAGCCGGACGGTCTTCCACGGCATCGTGCCGGGGCGAGCCGGCTCGTCCATGGGCCTCATTCGGCTGGACGTCCTATTCGGCACCAAGAGCAACCACCGCCGCGAGACCATCTCCTTCGAGGTGGTCGACCACTCCAGCGCCTACCACGCCATCCTCGGGCGGCCAGCGCTCGCCAAGTTCATGGCGGTACCCCACTACGCTTACCTCAAGATGAAGCTACCGGGCCCACGCGGGATCATCACCGTCGCCGGAGACTATAAACGCTCCATCGCATGCGCCTCCGATAGCGCGAAGGTGGCCGAGACCATGGTCTGCAACGAGGAGATGAAGCAATTCAAGCGCAAGGCTAGCGAGGAAAGCTGGAGATCCCGGAGTCGGCCAAGCCGGCTGGCGAGTCGAACTTCCAGGCGGCCCGGGACACAAAGAAGATCTACTTCGACGACAACGACAAGTCCAAGTTCGTCTCCGTCGGGGCGAGCCTGGACCCCAAATAGGAAAGCGCGCTCGTCGAGTTCCTCCGTGAGAACCGGGACATCTTCGCGTGGTCCCCCAAGGACATGCCTGGTGTACCGAGGGAACTCGCCGAGCACTCTCTTCACGTCCGGCCAGACGCCAAGCCGGTAAAACAATCCCTGCGACGCTTCGCGGAAGGAAGAAGACAGCTGATAGGAGAAGAAATAGCCCGGCTACTCGCGGCCGGATTCATCAAAGAAGTGCAACACACGGAGTGGCTAGCCAATCCGGTAATGGTGGAAAAGAAGAACAAGAAATGGCGGATGTGTATCGACTACACCCACCTCAACAAGGCTTGCCCTAAAGACCCCTTCGCATTGCCGCGCATCGACCAAGTGATCGACTCCACGGCCGGCTGCGACCTCCTTTCCCTCCTCGACGCCTACTCCGGCTACCACCAAATTCCGCTGAATCCGGACGACCAGCTCAAGACCGCCTTCATCACCCCATACGGCCCGTACTGCTACACCACTATGCCGTTCGGCTTGAAGAACGCGGGAGCAACATACCAGCGCTGCATGCAGAAATGCTTGCACGACCAAATCGGTCGCAACGCGCACGCTTACGTCGACGACGTCGTCATCAAGACCAAGGAGAAGCATACCCTCCTCCTCGACCTCAAGGAAACCTTCGACAACCTCCGCCGCTTCCAGATGAAGCTCAACCCGGAGAAATGCGTGTTCGGCGTTCCAGCCGGACAGCTACTCGGCTACCTTGTATCGGCACGAGGGATCGAGGCCAACCCGGAGAAAATCGCCGCCATCGACAACATGCGACAACCGAGAAGCGTCAAGGACATCCAGAAGTTCGCCGGTTGCTTAGCTTCCCTTAGCCGCTTCATCAGCCGGCTCGGGGAGAAGGCTCTCCCGCTCTACCACTTACTGAAGAAAACGGACAAGTTCGTCTGGAGCGACGCGGCCGACGCCGCCTTCAAGGAACTCAAGCGGGCGATGGCCACCACCCCGGTCCTAGGCACCTCCGACTCCAAAGGAGCCCATGCTCATGTACATTGCCGCCTCCAATCGAGTCGTCAGCGTGGTCCTAGTGGTGGAACGAGACGAACCCGGCAAGCAACGGCCGGTTCAGCGGCCAGTCTACTACCTCAGCGAGGTGCTCTCGCAGTCAAAGCAAAACTACCCGCATTACCAGAAGCTCGTATACGGCGTGTACATGGCAACGAAGAAGCTGAAGCATTACTTTCAAGAGCACCCGATCAAGTGATAAGTGACGCTCCGCTTGCCGAGATCATAGGCAACAAGGACGCAACCGGCAGAGTTGCGAAATGGGCGATCAACCTGACGGCGCACGGAGTCGAATACGACAAGAGAACAGCGATCAAGTCGCAGGAGCTGGCGGACTTTCTTGCCGATTGGACGGAGACGGACCACATACCGCCGCCACCCGACTCCGGCGAGCATTGGCTCATGCACTTCGACGGTTCCAAAAGATACTGGGGACTCGGCGCCGGAGTCGTCCTCACCTCACCCAAGGGGGGCCGACTCGAGTACGTGCTACAGATCCACTTCACGGCGTCCAACAATGTAGCTGAGTATGAAGCTCTCGCGCACGGCCTCAAGCTCGCCAAGGCTATGAACATCAAGCGAATCCTCTGCTACGGCGACTCCGACTTGGTGGTCCAGCAGACCACTGGTCATTGGGACGCCAAGGACCCCAACATGGCCGCCTACCGCTTCTTCGTCCAGCAGCTCGCGGGATGCTTCGAAGGATGCGAGTTCCACCACATCCACCGCTCCAACAACGAGGCAGCCGACACCCTGGCGAACATTGGCTCTCTTCGCGAGGAAATCCCACCCGGCGTCGCCCTCGAGAAGCTCTACAAACCATCCATCACGCCGTGTCCCGGCTCCGATTCCATCCGGATGCCGCCGGGCGCGGAGTCGGCTGGGCCGGCTCCAGGCGAGACGGAGTCCGTCGAGGTCCTCGTCATCGAAGCGGCGCCACCATGGACCCAACCCTTCCTCGCCTACCTCGCCAACAATGAGCTCCCGGCGGACGAGCTCATCGCCAGGCAAATCAAACGCCGGGCAAGTGCTTACACCATCATCAACAACGAGCTATACAAGCGCAGTGTATCTGGAATGTTCCAGCGCTGCGTGAGCCAAGAAGAAGGAATCAGGATCCTCAAGGAGATCCATCAAGGCGAATGTGGTCATCATGCGTCCTCCAGGGCAATTGTGGCTAAGGCATTCAGGCACGGGTTCTATTGGCCGACTGCGCTGGCAGACGCGAACCAGCTGGTCCGACTCTGCAACGGCTGTCAACGATTCGCAACGCAGAAGCACACGCCGGCTTCAGCACTCAAGACAATTCCTATCACCTGGCCGTTTGCCGTCTGGGGGCTCGACATGGTTGGGCCACTGAGGAGATCTAGTGGAGGCATGACACACCTGTTGGTAGCGATCGACAAGTTCACGAAATGGATTGAAGCCAAGCCGATCAAGAAACTGGACGGACCAACAGCAGTCAAGTTCTTCAAAAGCATCATCTACCGCTTCGGCTACCCCAACAGCATCATCACGGACAACGGGACAAACTTCGTCAAGGGAGAATTTGCCAAGTTCTGCGGCAGGACCGGCATCCGGCTCGACGTGGCCTCCGTCGCGCACCCGCAGTCAAATGGGCAGGTCGAGCGAGCAAACGGCCTCATCCTATCCGGCATCAAGCCTCGGCTGCTTGAACCGCTCGAGCGCGCAGCCGGCGCATGGGAAGAGGAACTACCTTCCGTCCTCTGGAGTCTAAGGACGACCCCGAACCGCTCAACCGGCTTCACCCCCTTCTTCCTCGTCCACGGAGCTGAAGCCGTCATGCCAACAGACATCGAGCACGATGCACCCCGGATCGTGCTATACACGGAGGCACAAGCTAAGCAAGCCTACGAAGATGGAATGGACCTGCTCGAGGAAGCACGCCAGCTTGCCGAATCAAGGTCGGCGATGTACCAGCAACAACTACGCAACTACCACAGTCGGCGCATCAAGCACGTCCACTTTCGCGAAGGCGACCTCGTGCTCTGGCTCATCCAGGACACTAAAAACATGCACAAGTTGTCATCGCCGTGGGAAGGACCATTCATCGTCAGCAAAGCGCTCATAAACGACGCCTACTACTTGATCGACGCCCGCGAGCACAAGAAGGACACGATGGACAAGGAAGGCGATGAAACGGAAAGGCCATGGAACGCGTCACTCTTGCGTCGATTCTACACTTGAGAAAGAACAATGTATGTATCACCCATGCTATCAATAAAAGAAATGAGAATGATCAACACATGAGCAATTTTTCGCAATCCTTTCTGCATTTTCTTTCCGGTTCTTCCGGCAGCCGGCAAGTTTGCCTTTAGCGGCCGTGTAGCGTGACTAACCCCTAAACGGTTAACTCTTCGAATCCGGTTAAGGCCGGCAAGAGAACAAGCTGGAGGGGGCCAACAACGCGAAAAACGCATAAAGGGAAGCATTGCCGGCTGAAATAATAATGTTCCATAAACTCGGCCAAGCCGGCAGTCGGCAACCGCGTCTCTTATTACGGATGACTAGCTGCACAACGCTAAACGGCTAACTCTTCGAATCCGGTTAAGGCCGGCAAGAGAATAAGCTGGAGGCTGAGTGTATGCGAAAGACGTAAGAAATAGAAGTCGTTACCGGCTGAGAAAACTCTGGCCTAACAAACCGGATCCTAGCGTTATAGTAGTGTGCATGATCCCGCTAGACGGTGAAGTGCACACGAACGGCGGCGGGAAAGGCTACAGGCGAGTGTGAAATTGAGATAAGCATAGTAAAAGTATTCTCCGTGATCAAAATAGCAAGCTAATCGCTTCGTCATTTCATTTCACGCGCGAAAACGCCGCCAACCGGCTTCGAGAGCCCAAGCCGGACACAGGCCCGACGAGCAGGAAATGAAAATTGCGCACAAGTAAACAAGTACAGGAACAAAAGCAAGTAGCATTAAACATCAAGAGCAAGGCATTACAGATAAAGGCTAAACAACAAAGCAAAAGAGGGAAGTCCACAGGCGGACCTCCCCCGCGCAACTACAAGGCCGAGCCGGCAGAGAGCTCTCTAAGCGGCATCCGTCGTCTTCCCGGACCCACCTATCTTCTTGCCAACCCAGTGCTTGATGCAGAGGGTGCCGTCGAACACCTTCACGAAGAAGACGCCCTTGTCACGCCGGAGACGGAAGCAGAGAATGAAGCCGGCTTCGAGCTCGTAGAAGTCAGCGAACTCGTCCCAACCCCTGACGAACTCCACCCTGTTGACAACAGCATTACCCTCCACCTGGGAGGTGAACCGGACGGTTGCATTCCAGGGACCCTGGGAAGCACCCTCACGGAAGAGCTTGAACTTGAAGTGGCCAACGCCCGGCAGCGCGTCGGCGAAGGCATCAGGAAGCCTCTGCACCGGCCCAGTAACTGGCGAATGCAGGATCATGAGGAATTCCCCGATGGGGAACACACCCCAGGCCGGGCGCCGCGGATTCTCCAGGGAATCGGAGGAGGCGGAAGACAGCTCCGCGCTGTCTTCCTCGTCATCAGCGGCAACAGAAGCATACTTAGGAGCCGGGTCAAAACCCGGAGGTGGAAGAACAGGGGTGGTTTCCTCCTCGTTCGACGAGTCGTGAAGAACAAGGAGGTTCTTGCCACGACCAATGCCAACGCTAACGCCGCCACTGACGGCACCCGCCCTCTTCAAGCCAGCACGGCTGCCGCCCCTGCCGCGGCCAGCGCTGCTACCGGCGGCAGCGGAGGCGACCGCCTTTCCCCGCCCTCGACCGCCTCTCTTGGGGGGACGACCGCGAGGACGTTTCGCCGGAGGCGCAGCGGCGGTCCCCTCGGCAGTAGCGTCTAGAGGCTCGGACTTCACCATGGCAAGGATGCGAGGAAACAAGAAGAGGAAGGTGGAGAGAGAGCAAGAAAGCATAAGTGAGAAGGAAGAAAACGGTCGAGATTTATAGCAGAAGCGGAAGACAACATGGGAGACCCAACCGTCACCCACGACCCCACGATCTACACGTGGCAACGAAACCCAGATGACAAGACTCTTCAGTAACTGCAACCGGGTCCATGCACAGAAGCCAAGGAGGCAAGGCCAAGCCGTCAGCCGGCATAAAGATTCCCGGGGGCTGCGCACCCGCCAAGGCGGCTGCCCAGACCCGGACGAACATATAAATCACCCCAAGTCACGGACTCGGGGGCTGCCAAGCCGTCAGCCGGCATAAAGATTCCCGGGGGCTGCGCACCCGCCAAGGCGGCTGCCCAGACCCGGACGAACATATAAATCACCCCAAGTCACGGACTCGGGGGCTGCCAAGCCGTCAGCCGGCATAAAGATTCCCGGGGGCTGCGCACCCGCCAAGGCGGCTGCCCAGACCCGGACGAACACATAAATCACCCCAAGTCACGGACTCGGGGGCTGCCAAGCCGTCAGCCGGCATAAAGATTCCCGGGGGCTGCGCACCCGCCAAGGCGGCTGCCCAGACCCGGACGAACACATAAATCACCCCAAGTCACGGACTCGGGGGCTGCCAAGCCGTCAGCCGGCATAAAGATTCCCGGGGGCTGCGCACCCGCCAAGGCGGCTGCCCAGACCCGGACGAACATATAAATCACCCCAAGTCACGGACTCGGGGGCTGTCAAGCCGTCAGCCGGCATAAAGATTCCCGGGGGCTGCGCACCCGCCAAGGCGGCTGCCCAGACCCGGACGAATATATAAATCACCCCGAGTCACGGACTCGGGGGCTGCCAAGCCGACAGCCGGCATAAAATACCCGGGGGCTGCGCAGCCGCCAAGCCGGCGCCGCAGACCCGGACGCATATCTACATCACCCCAAGTCACGGACTCGGGGGCTGCACGACATAACGTCGATAGAAGAAAAGCGAAAGACGGACAAAAAACGTGAAATTTCGACCCGGCTAGATGCTCAAGCCGGCCCAAAATTCGGGGGCTAGGCATGGTGATTATCATCACCAGAACAAAACACGAATTCCGGCACAAAGGCCCAGCAGTCACAGAGAAAACGACACTTATGATAACAGACCACGGCAGGAAGCAGAATAGCGAATCTTTACAAAGACAATCTTCAAAGGTGCCCAAAATAACAAGGCGAGTAACGTGACAGAACAGTTAATGGCACGGAACGACAACTACACCCGGCATTCCGGGGAAATAAGTAAATCAGGCGGTAGCAACATCGGTAGCAGCAGCGATCTCGCCGGCTCCAGTATCTTCAGCTGGCTGCGGCGCCGAGGACGGTTCAGCAGGCACAAGATCAGTCAAGTCCACCGCCTCGGCGACTCGCCCTGAGGCTATGGCGATTTCCGGACGCAGGCTCGCGAGGGATGTTCCAGTGCGGAAGCCATTCAACAGTTTGCTCATCTGCACGCCAGGATACCACGACTTCACCAACGCCAGTGCCATGTCGGTGCCTCCGCGCGCCGCCATCTCCACCTGCTCGTTGATGCCAATTGGTGCCCCTTCAAGCCGAGTAGATAAATCATGGAGAGCAGCAGGCAAAGAAGAATCCGGCCACAGGTTCTCAAGCACGCCGCCGGCCGCCTCCTTCAACCGATTGAGCTCCTGGCCGAATCGAAGAAGACGGGAGACGGCTGTCGGAGTAGACCCAGCAGCGGCAACAAAGGACTCAGGACGGGAGTGGGCTGAGGCAGCATCTTTCTGAAGTTGCTCATCTACCTCGGGGTAAAGGCCTGCATTTCAAACTAGTGAGGCTGAGTAGAAGACCCCAAGCAAGAAACAAAAGAGAAAGGAGACCGCACGTACCGAGGATCAACTCGTTCACGCGTTCGACATCCTTAACCAGGCCGCCCACCAGCTGTTCCTGCTCAAGCTCGCGCGCCTTGGCCGCCTGGACGATCTTGTCGTTGTTCTCAACGGAATCCTTCAGCAGATTCCTCAACTCGGTCGCATTTTCGCGGAGGGACTCAATCTCGCTCTGCTTCCGGCGCTCAGCTTCCCGCAGTTTCGTCGCTTCCTCGTCCAGCCGGACGACCTCGAGGCGGCGCTCTTCTGACACCTTTTCCGCCGCCTGGAGATCTGTCTTGGCCAAGGTCAGGGCGGCGTCCTTCTCCTTCAGCTGCGTCTCCAAGCCGGCGCGGGAGGTGGCGTCGCCTGTGGGGATCGGATCTTCGTCAAACCAAGACATGCAAGAAAAAGTGCAGAACGACAAGACAGAGAGTGCGAGCGAGAAAAGAAACTAGACCTTTGGCCGCCTCGAGCTCTCGCTTGAGCAATGCCGCCTCCCTAGCCGCCTCGGCAAAGCCTTGCTCTATGGAGGAGCGGAGCAATGTTACGTTGGCCAAGTTCTCCCTGGCCGTCTGCTCCGCCAGTGCGGCAAGGGGAATCCTCCCCGATGCGTCGGGCAGAGCCGGCACCGGCCCAGTGTATGGCGGAGAAGACACCAGGATCGACTGACGGGGACCAGGGAGCGAAGCCGTCGCCCCCGCAATGGCCTTGTCCTTGGCCGTCTCGGCCACCGACGAGGAAGGAGTGGGGAAGGCGAGATACCCGGCCCCGGCGCCGGGCCGGAGAACTATCCGGAAGGCGTCCGCCGACCCCTCACCAACACCAGCGGAAACGGGAGGGTTGGAGTCGACCGCGGGATGAACGGCGCTGGCCGACGCCGGGTCGACCACCTCCACGTCCATCGTCACCGTCGCCGTCTTCGAAGGCGGATCGGCCGCCTGCGCCACAGGGGCCTCGGTGACAGAAACCGAGGCCGATTCCGCTACCGCGACAGGTGTCGTCTCCACTATTGGAAGCGGAGCCCTGCAAAGCGAAGAAAGCGTCGCCATCAAGTACAAGCCGCGAGACTCCTACCACGAGACAAGGGTTTACCCGTCGCATGAGCCCAGTGCCCTGGGCTTCTTCCTCTTCAAGCGCTTCAGCGGGGGAGCCGGCGCGTCGCCGGACGGGCGCTTCACACCTCCGGGGGGCACCTCCTCGCCCCTCGCAGGAATGGCGGAGCCGTCAACTGGCTGCTCCGTGCGGGTCAGCACCACGTCAACCTTGGCGACGGCCTTGGCTGCTCCCGCTCCCGCTTTCTCCTCAGCCGCCTTGGCCGCCGCCAGCCGCCTCGCGGCCGCCTTGGCGTCCATCTCCGCCCGGATCGAGTCCGCCTGCGCCAGCTCCGCGTAAATAGCTTTTTCCATACCTTCAAGGTCCAGTTTAAAACCACGATCAACAGCGAAAGCAGGATTAACCACCTGGGCGTCGGTCCCGCCGGCAAGAGATTCCGCCCTCTCCACATCCGATGCCTTCGCCCTTTCCTCGTCCTCCTTCGAGGCCAGCAGCTGCTCCACGGTCATACCAATGTCAGATGTCTCCAAAGCCAAAACAGCCTGCGTCGTTTGAGCATAAAACTCCCTCTCCAAATCACCCGGGTTCAAATCATAAATAAAATCACCACCGGGAGCACGACCAATCACCTCGTCGTTGGCCCCACCAGTCAGGGCATCCTCCTCCGCCATCTTGGCGTTGACCTCGGCCCGGATCTCGGCCATGATCTCATCCGCCCTGGCCTCAGCCACAACCGTCTCCGCCGTCGGTCTCCCGGCTGGCGACAAGCCGGCCGTGGTAGGCCGGGATGACGTCGAAGCCAACTTTTTGGCGGGCAGTACGCCCCGCTTCTCGAACGCGCCCTTCCGCTTGGGCGGCGCGGCGTTCGCATCGACATCGGCGGCCGACTTCGACCGCCTCTCCCTCACGATCCGCCGGGGAAGGACCACCTTCTTCCGCGCCGCCGCCTCCAACTCCTTGGTCCGGCGGGAGGATGTCGCCGGCTTGGAGGCTGGCACGGAAGAAGAACCTTCAGAGTCCGGCTCGGAACCGCTGGAAAGATCTACTACCACACGCCCAACACCGTCGGTTTGCCCGGCGGCGTCTGGCTCAGAAGACTTACCGCGAGGCGACGAGACTGGAGGCGGGACGTCACGCTCGAGGTCCTCGTCCTGGTCGGCCGCCGAATCGGGATCGGAGCTGGCGGAAGGGACAGGGCTCGTTGCGGTATGGACGGCATCGTCGTCACCTCCGCCATCTTCACCAGCCTCGGCGCCCCCACCGGACGATTCGGTGGAGTCACCGCGCCCGTCCGAACCGGCGCGGCCGCCGCCGCCCGACTCTTCGTCAGCGGTGGCATCTGTTTCTCCTCCCGCCTGTTCATCGGCGGAATTCTCCTCCAGCAAGGCCGTCAGCGCCTTGGTGAAGGGCCCACTGACGTCGGGCTCGAAGACGACTTCGAAATCTTCCACTCGTTGGAGTTCGCAAAGCTGCGCAATAGGCCGACTAGGTCAGGCGGCAGCCGGACAAAGGAATTGAAGACGGACAAGAGAGCAAAGACTAACCTCCGGAGCAGGTGCCGAGCGGGTGAAAGGATCGCACCCGAAATCCCAGCCTTCCTCGATTCTGTCGGTGACGAGACGGGAAGCCCATTTGCGGAGGGCCTTTGGCTTCGGCAACTCCAAGTAGGCCCGGCTGGGATCCCGGATGCCGGAGTAGAAGCACATCTTGTGTGGACGCGCCTGCAGCGGATACATCCGCCTCGACAGCCACGCCATGGTCAGGTCCCTGGATGTTAGGCCATCCCTCACCAGCTCCTTCAGCCGGTTGAACAAGACACTCTCAAGAGCCGAGTCCACAGGCGGCTTCCGGAGCCAGGACTTGGAAGCCGGCAGCTCATTGGAGAAGGCCGGAAGGCCGATTCGGTCGACGTCCGAGAGATTCCGGACGTAGAAGTAGGAGTTCTGCCACTTCTTAACAGACTCCGGCAGGCTAATCTTGGGCAGCGGCGTATTCCTCGCGCTGATAGAGACGCTGCCGCAGACGCGCTGCACCCCGGCGGTCGCTTGAGACCGCAGGAAGAAGAACATGCCAAAGATCTCCATGCTGGGCCAGAGGCCCAAGTACGCCTCGCACAGCGTGACGAAGCAGGACAGTTGGGTGATGCAGTTCGCCCCCAGATGATGGGGCTGCAGCCCGTAGAAACGCAGGAATTCTGCGAAGAAGGAACTCACCGGGAGCCCCAATCCTCGCTCCAGATGCGCGGTGAATACGACGACCTCGCCGTTCTTGGGCGCTGGCGAAATTTCCCCTTCGGGGGGCACGCGGGCTTCCACATCGCCCGTCGCCCCCAAGAACCTGCCCCGGCGGAACTTCCAAAGGAATTCTTCATCCACGATGGAGCCCATCCATGATCCCGAGCTCGCCATGGAGGTTCGGTTTCCCGTCGCGAGAGATGCGAATGCGAGGAAGGCACGCACAAGAGAGAGGGTGAACAAGAGCTAGGAAGCGCAAGAAGCAGCGAAGGAGACGGGATAGGAATGGGGAGCGGTATCTCCAGCCGTTCCCCCTCTTTCCACTTTGAAAGCAGGGCAGGCGGAACCGCTCCGCCCATCACGCCGCGTGGCGGGCAACCGTGCCGCACTTTCCGCAGACGATCCCGCAAGCAGGCAGTTGCCACAGAAAATCCTGCCCGGTGAAGCCGAGGCGACGTACGCCAGGCCTCGGGCAGAACACCAACGGCTCCCCGAAGCGGCGAAACGTGGCTGACGTAAGCCACGACCTAAGCCACCAAGCCGGCCACTCCGAGCCGCAGAGACCTATTGATCCGGCTCCACGTAGCCGGATGAATCAACAACTACTTCGACAGTGAACAACCAAGGACAGGAGTGCCCGTGAGGCCCTCCCCACGAATACGCTTCAGATCCATCCGGCCTCGGTCCCAGCCGGCGCCAGCTCCAACCTCGACATCTCAACCGCAACGTTCAAGACCGGGGAGAAGATCGAGAAGCCTTCCCAGCAAGCTTGCAAGACTCCACGATCTCGGGGGCTAGTGTCGGGGATATGAACCCCGGATATCCCAAAGAGGTCCATTTCTTCAGAACCCCATGGGCCGGCTACGCAAGTGCCGGCTGCGGCGTGCCGCCTGGAACCAGCCGGATGAAGCAAGCCGCCTCGTCTACCCGGAGGCGGACGGCCGGCTAGGCTCAAGCCGGCCGTACCAACCGACAGCTCCGTACAAGTGGGCCAGGATCGTGTAACCGTTGTCGGGCATCTCCTGTACCAAATCATGACAGCAAGCTCCAGCCGGCTCGAGACCGTAGTGATGTCATAGGGGCAAACATGTAACTTCCCTGTAACCTAGAAACCCTAGATGCTGCCTATATAAAGCATCCAGGGGCCTCCTACGAGGAGGGGAGAGGATCACGTGAGGAGACAGATAGCATCATCTTCAACCTCCAGCCGGCTAGGACCTTCAGCCGGCCACCACCCGAAAACAGCTCAAGGAGCTCCATTGTAGCCCGATTTTGTGATCAATCAATAAGAACAAGAAGAGCAGGACGTAGGGGTGTTACCTCCACCAGGAGGGCCCCGAACCTGGGTAACTAGCGTGTGTTTGCGTGCTTGTTGCCCAATCCCGCGCGAGCATCCGATCGTCGCCTGCCTCGCAATCTTTTCCATCTCTGATGGATATGCCGTGCAACCCACCACGACAATACCATTGCAGAATCTTGATTCAAGTCCAAATTTGTGTTGTTGCTCGTAGATGGCCTGTCATTCATTCCCAGAGTATATCACAATTTACCGAGCATTTGGCTTCTTAACACTATGATGTGCCCTCTGTGAATAATCCTTTACAAACGAACCGTACTTCTTCTGAAAGAATCTGGCAGTAAAACACAGTTCCATTATTAGGTTAAGGGAATAAAAGGGCCAATTGTAAGCAACACCAGATGAGAGACAAAAACTAATCATGCAAGGAACTGTCGTACTTGACTTCAGCGAGCAGTCAAAGCTTTCACTGGTTATGCTCTCTAGCGTCCTCTTCGTTGCTTCAGTTTCCTGCACCATTCATGCCATCAGTATCAGCTCCTAGTCCAATCAAGTATATGCAGTATACAGGGCATTGGCCCATACTCACGAGGGCTCTCTCGGTCTCTCCACGGCCTCCATGCCGTTCTCCATGGACAAGACCGAAGGAGGAAGAAGAAGACCCCGGTTATTCAGATTTGGATTATTTGGGGGAGAAAACTGAACGAAGAGAACCTGCGTGGGGGTGGGGAACCGGACCATGGCAGCATCTTTTTCACTGCTGCGCCTCTACAAAGAGGCGGAAAGCGAACATGTTAACAACCAGCGGAAATCAAAATCCAAATCAAAGGAAACCGAATTGGCGGAGGGAAGGTGGGCGGCGCCGCTGGCTTGGTCTTCGTCGGCTGCGGCGGGAAGGTGAGCGGGGTGTCCGGGCAGGTGGCGCAGTAAATCCTATGGTGGTCTTCACCGGCACAGCGACTGCGGTCGTGGCCTTCTCTGCCGCCTGCACCCCGGCAGCGCAGGAGCCTTTCTTTGTCGGCGCCGCCACCAAGTTTGGATCTCGATCGGCCATGTCTGCTGCTCCAGGCGGCGGTGTCGGTGGCGGTGGAGCGTGTACGTGAGCCACCCCCTGTGTGTTGCGTACGCGTACATCCAGCCGGGCACGCAAACCTGGCCACCGGGCGGGGCTTTTTGCGGCCTGGCACGTGACACGCGAAAAAAGCCCGGCACCGACCCGGCCCGGTCCGTGGCGTGCCGTGCCCGTGCCGGCCCGTGAGAGCCAGGTGTCGTGCCTGGGCCGTGGAATGAGGCCTGCGTGCCAGACCGGCACGGCACGCCAAGCCACGCGGCATGCCAGGCACGCGTGCGGGCACGCCGGGGCCCGTTAGCGGGAGCGGGGAGGCGGGGAGCAGGCCTAGGATGAGCCAGCTTTGGCATTGCCGCCTTGGCCAGTAGGCCAGCAAGCAGCAGCGAGCGAGGCCAGGCCAGCACGCAGCACGCTTTGGCCGCAGGCTTGCATCTAGGACTGCACATAACCGAACCGAAACCGAAAACCAAAACGAAAAAAACCAAATCGTAACCAAAATTGTGGTTTTTACGGTTAGCAAAAATGCTAACCATATGACATATGATTAATTCGGTTTTAAACCGAAAAATCACATGGTTAACCGAAAAAACCGAAATACCCGGTACATCAAAGAATTTGACGTCTGAAGTCCTATCCAACTTTACCCAAAACTGTTATACAAAATATACGGTGTACATAATTCACTAAAGTTCACCTGGCCTATTGGTAGGACGTGGAAACATATGTTTCTAACTAGTGGTCACGAGTTCAACTCCTAGGAGTAGTATATTTTTTGCTTTTTTCCGAAAATTTATTGCTTTTTTGCTTCTATCTCATACAAAATATCTATAGCTTGGTCATACAAAAAATAAAACTGAAATATATGGCTAGAAAATTTATGTGTTATTCAAAATTCGCGTCAACTGTGGTTAGTTTGGTTATAACCGAAACCAAACTGAAACTAAATAGTTATTACCGAAACCGAACCGTATTTTCGTATTAAACCGTATTAACCGAAGTATCAAAACCGTATTTATCGTATAACCGTATAAACCGAACCGAATTAACCATATTAACCAAACGTGCAGCGCTACTTGCATCGCATGCATGCATGCAGCAGCCATCGAGGCAGCGATTGGAGCCAGCTTTGGCCTTTGGCCAGCACGCAGCCAGCAGTCATGCAGCACAGCAGCGATGCAACGTCTATTTTTATTATAATTTTTGCAGACTTTGTATTTTTTTACAATTTTTTACATTTTTTTGGCTGAAATCGAAAAAAAACAGAAAAACTGAAAAAACAGGCATGCGGGCCACTTTTCCGGCCCCACGGGCTGACGTGCCGCGGGCCGGCCCGTATAAGGCCCGTGTCGTGCCCGTGCCTCACTGCCAGGCACATTGGCCGGCCCGGCACGACACGCGTGCTTCGCGGACCGGTATGTGCCGTGCCGGGCCAGGCACGCCAAACCTGTGCCGGGCCTGTGCCGGGCCGGGCCGGCCCGTTGGCCAGGTTTGCGGGCACGCGAAGCTCCCTGCGTACGTCGCGCTGATCGAAACCCCGGGAGCGATGTACGCCGCTGGCCGCGCGCGATGTTCAGCCGAAACCCACCCGCGTGGGTCCTGGTCGGACGGAACCACAAACAAATTAAATCTAATTCTCTCTTCAATACCGGTATATGAGTTAGCTTATTTGTCACCTCACCCTAAACCCTAAGTTATATATACAAGTTACAAGTTTTCCATGATCTAGCGTCTCGGCTTCGTCCCATGTCGCCGCTATCGCGTCGACGACGACGAATCCCCGTACCCTAACGCCTATGCTAACGCGCCGCATACTGACCGTAACATGGAGAAGTTCGTCAGAAACATGTAAATACAGAGTATACAGTACATGAAGTACAAAGCATAGGGACCAGGTTGTTCAGATTACTGTGAACAGGATGCACAGAGTACATAGAAATAGGTGTACATAGTAAACAGATCAGGGAGCACAGAGTACACAGAAGAGGGTGTATAGAGTACACAGAACAATGAAAACACAATAAATAGACATACGGAGTACAAGTATACAGAAAACAGAGTACAAAGTATGTTGAGAGCCAAAGTAAAAGTATGGTCAAACCCAGAGTACAAGTACATTCAAACCGAATGTATAGGTATTCAACTTTTGGATGTAAAAACAAAAGTTCATCAAAACATATCAATACGGCATCTAGTTTTCAAGATCTCGACGCGACGGGTTCAAAAGTAAAAATAGTTTGCCATCTGAATGGACGGTTCTCAAGATATTTCGTTTTTAAACTTTGGTTAAAAAAATGAAAGGGAAAAAAGCTACCCTCTCACCTCCTGTATCTCTTTCTCTCTCATCATCCCCACTTTCAATCTCGTAGGGACACTTAGCGGACATGCAAACAACCATTGAGGACCAAGCAAGGAGAAGGTGACACATGTCGCGACGAGAGTGAACGTGAAGGGAACCGTTACTTCCTCATTCTTTTTGGTGTATTTACGTGGGCCAAAAAGTCTGCTCCTGTGGGTCAGCCCATAGTGGTCACTAGAACACATCCCGCCAGATTGGCCGCATCAGCCTCTCACAAATGCTAAGCTTTCGTTGTTTACTTTTAGATCAAAGGCACCACATCAGTTTAAAAAAACATTTATGCCGCTATGTCCCACTACTTAGTTTTGTCATCAGCCTCTCACAAATGCTATGCTTTCGTTGTTTCAATTGCTCAAAAACATCATCATTATGTAAATCATGGCTCAAAAATGCCATTAGACACTGTTACTATCATGTCAAAGCCCGTTGACCATGTTATATGATCAAATTACCCATGGACCCACATGTCAGCTCTCTGTCACACACTTTCAAGCCTGACTTCATCGTGCCTAGTGCCAACATTCTTGCGACATGGACGAGCGCCACCTATCCAACCGGCCTACAAGCCGATCAATAGTGGTGAGGTGTTGCTCCGGTCGGCGGATTCCGGGTGGTCAATGTCCGCCATACGCTCGTTGATGACCACATCCATCGTCATAGACAACCGCATCGCGGTGTCCAGCATCACATGTGCAAAATACATGGGGGCTTTTTCTCTGCTGACATTATGGATTAAAGCACATGCAGTGAAAGCATGGGGTAAAGTGACAACAATGTGGATCTAGGGGTATTTTGGTCATATAATGTGGTCAATGGGTTTTGACCTGACGTAACGTTGTCTAGTGGCATTTTTTAACATGCCTAACGAAACAATGGCATTTTTTGAGCAATTGAACTTCTAGTAACAAAACTGAATAGTGGGACACAACTAGTGGTATAAATGATACCCCCCCCCAATGCACCACATACCGGTCCTTAAATTAATAAAGTCCAATAGCCAACATGATATGAGGTACTAACACCAGCTTAGAGTCTTACATACCACCATTAAGGCTAACAAGAAGCTTAGATAAACTAGCAAAACAAAATCAGATTCACTAATTAAGATGATGAGGCAGTCGTGATAGGTGGTGGAACATGCGTGAAGGTCTGAACAAAGAGTTGTTGAAGAATCTTCACCATCTCCTCCATGGTCGGCTGATACATGTCAAATGTATTTATAATTTTTGATTGTTCCATGCTTGTTTTATACCATTGTTGCATATTTTTACTATGGTTCCATAGCAATTTCTGGACTAACCTATTAACCCGGTGTCCAGTGTTAATTTCTGTTTATTTTGTCTGTGCATTGGAGAAAAGGCCCAAAAACGAAAGTGCTTAGAAATATCTGGAAATTTCACAAAAATTCTAATTCATCGGAAAACTCACTGAGCTAGAAGGACAAGGCCAGGGGAGGCCCACAACCCCTGGGTGGGTCCCACCCGTGGCCTAGGGGGTCGTGGCCCAATCCCCCTGCCCCTCCGGCATCCCCTGGCGACGCTATTTGGAAGGTATAACTGTCGCGACGAAAAGACCCTAACCCCTGAAGGATTTTTCCCAAATACTTTCTGAGCTCCGCCGCCATTGAAAACACTAGTTCGAGGGACAGAAGTTCCTGTTCCGTCGCCCTGTCGGGACAGGGATTGACCTCCGAAGCCATCTTCATCGACATTGCTGCTTCCCATGATGATGCGGGAGTAGTCCCTCGTCGGGGCTGAGGCTTGTACCTGCAGCTATGTGGTTATCTCTCTCTCCCGTGATGTGATCTTGATTGTGATCATGAGCGTTGTTAATCTAGTTGAATTATATGAAGTATTCCCCTTCTTGATGTAATGGATATGATGTTGCTCACTTGATGATATCTAGTATAATTTCCGGAGTCACCGTTGTGATCACGGTGCCACAGTGACAGTGCGGGTGCCGTGTGTGACTCTATGGATAATAGATTAGAGGGATATTTATCTTGAGTTTGTTCTTCTTGTTGGATTGAATAGTGGAATTCTGAGGTTTCTTGATGCTTGTGTTTCGTATAATCTCTATGCTGCCAAGGTGATAGCGCGGGTGATGTAGATGTATTAGAAAGAGACTATTAAAGAGATATTATGTGGTGTTTGTTAGTACTATCTTTGGATGCTGAAAGTGAAAGCGTGCAGTGTCCCTAGATGTGGAATACGGACTTTAAGGTGTGCTTTGTAGCCCTATGCGATTCTTATGCTGTTTTGATCCACATTACAATGATATCTGAGTAACGTCTACAATACATGCTTTTGGAGGAAGTATTATGTATTTAATTATGTTAATGATGTTGAGAGTAATCGTTAGTGAAAGTATGAAGCCTAGGCCTTGTTTCCAACAATTGAAACACCATTTTGAGTCGCTTTTGCCACTTGTTCGCTTTCTGCCATTTTTATTACAGATTACAAATACCACATTTTACCATCTTTTCGCCGAACTAGTACACCTATATAATTAGCCATTGTATTAGGTGTGTTGGGGACACAAGAGACTTCTTGTATCTTAATTGCACGGTTTTTTCAGAGGGCTACATTCAACCTACGCATCCCCGTGTTCAATAAACCTTTGGTCACTCACTTAAGAGAAATTTGTTGTTGTCCTACAAAACTCTTCGCTTAGAGGCCCAACAGATTCTACAAGAATAGAAGGGTGTAGTAGACATCAGCGACATACCAACGGACGCCACTACCGCAAGGTAATAATAAATTTTTAAATACAATCAATAGGTTGGCGAGTGAAGTTAGCCTCAATCGTAAAAACTTTATGCGTTAACCAAAGTGCACAACTTTGGTACGTAAACAAGATCCATAGCAAGGTCCTAGACCACCTGCCAGAAAAACTACTTAAAATATGAACAGAATCAGACAAAGAAGTAGGAGTTCATGAAACCGCCATCATCTCCACATGAACTTATGAGTTAATAAAGCGCCCTTTATCGAAAAAGAAACTCCACATGAACTGGACCAAGGAGCATGGGAAGATAATGTTATCGACCGTCTCAACATGCCCACATAGGCAACACTTCCCATTTGAAGAGGCCATTGTTTATTATATGTGTATTTTTATCCCTAAAGCCCCGCATGGCTAGTTGGCTAATTTATAGGTCCGTTTTACGTTACAGGCCTATATAGTCGTGCACAACGAAATGATCCGACGGAATTTTCTGGGGCACGTCGGATGGTCCGCGCAAAATTTCGAGAGTTAAGGGCACAATCTAGCTGGAAGTGAGAATTGAAACGGCCATCCAAGCGGGATCACGGGAAAGAAATTGAGGGGAATCGTTCGGCGACGATTTGTAGCGTGACGCCTTAAGCCCTCCTCTTTGTTGGGGTTTTTCTTCTATTTTTCCTATTTATTTTCTAGTTTTTGTTTTTCTTTCAATATTTTGTTTTAATTTTTTGGTTTTTAAATCACACGAACAATTTCTTTCCATAAATAACTTTTTGTGACAAGTTACTTGTAACATCCCAATTTTTAGAATTGGAATGTTTTGCAATTAGATCATGTTCATTTCGTCATGGTATCATTTAAAAAAATTGCATTTGTTTGTTTTGCATAGTTTCCAAAAGAAATAAATCTAAAACCCTATTTGTGCAAAAGCACCCTTTTATAGTCAAATATGACATAGGGGAATTTTAAAAATTTCTCAAAATTGGTTTGAATCAATTTGAAGTTCTAAATCAAAAGTTATGAAAGAAAACAGATTTTTAGAAAAAGGAAAAATAGAAAGAAAAAAAGAAATGCGGACAAGCTAGTTGGGCCGAGCCCAACTAACCAGCCCGCGCGCAGCCAAGCAGGCCGACCGGCCCAGCCGCACCTTTCTTTCCTCTCTCTTCTCTCTCACCCGCACGGGCCGGCCCACCAAGGGCAGCAGCCCAGCCACGCGACAGGTCGGTCGGTTCGATTGATCGACCGATTCCTTCCACAAAATCCTATTTCAAACCTTTGCCTATTCAAACTTCTATATCTTTAGTTAGGAGAGTCCAAACTCGAATCCGTTTGTTTTGGCTTGTTCCCTACTCCAAGTACCACCTCTCCACCGACCTCCACGCCTATATAAACCCAGACCCGGGCGAGAACTCGTACTAAACTCGAATTTTCGATTTCAGCTCTAGCTTTTAATCTTTTGCTTCTCACGATTCGAGATTTGCTCGGATGCCGTTTCATCCTTCGCGAGAGTTGTAGATCTCGTCGAAATCGTTCCATCCCTATAAACCTCTCCACTTTTCATCCATCATAGCCGGAGAATTCCGCATCGCAATTTTTCAGATCTGACGGAGTAAAACGTCGATTACTCCTCAACCATCTAACCAAATCCGGTCAAATTTTTACAGGTTGTAGATCTCCAACTTTTCCGAACAAAGTTTTTCGTTATGACGCACGGTTTTATTGATAAAAATTAGATCTACGGACGAACCAGGAATCGCCACGTGTCATACTCGTCAACATCTCCGTGGCATCCACGCCATCGCCGTGTCAGCATCCAGTCAGCGGCGGAGTCAGCACTGCATCACGGATGTCATCAAGGTCAATTCTCGATCAAAGATCTTTTCTGAAATTCTAGAAAATCGTTAAAACTTAATCTCTATAATTTATTTTTGGATAAATATTTTTGTTTCAGTTAAGTTAAATAAATCTTAATCCGAATTTTTTATCCAATTTATTTGAGCATGCTTCTTTTGGAAACTAAATTAGTCATGATTAGTCTCTATTTAGGCCACAACATTAATTCTAATCTTTTAAGTTACATTAAAAATATATTTTTACATGCATCATATTAGATCAGACAACCAGAGAGCTAAATAAAATTCTTAATATGACATCCATGCATGTGTTGCATATTTGTTTGTTCTGTTGTTTATGTTGTGTATCGTTTACTACGTTTAGATTGCGAGAAGTTTGAACGTCGCTGCTCTTGTGACGAGTACGTTGAGTGCGCGAACTACTACAATAAATACAGGCAAGTGGTGCTCATAAATGTCCTATTATTTTCCTACGCATTTAGCATTATTTTTGGTAGTAATGCATGTGTAGGAGTTGGTTGTAAGCTATGCTAGTAGGCGATCCACTAACACCCAAGTGGAGAGCCATATGGTATCCTATTAGAAAAGCTACCTTGAAAACCATCGTTGATAATTGGTTAGCTGCTTAGACGTGGATTGTGGGAATCACATGTGAAGGAAGATGTTGTTGTAATTAGTTGTTTCTTTTTAAATCTAATAAAACAACTTTAATTAAGTTGATGTCTGGGTGGCAATTGGTTGGTATTGGTGGGAATAGTTGAGTGGTTGCTCAGGTCCGTAGTATCTGAGTAGGTGCACTTGTGAACGGCCACCCAGGTTCCCGAGAATAATTGTGGTTTCTGTTTAGTAGCTTACGAGTACAACCACATGTCGAAATAGATATGGGCATCGTCTTGACTAATTAAGTAGAAGGCACTCGGGTCCCCGTAGCCAGAGATGTAGCGTAGTAGGTTTGGTACGGTGCGGAGGATGGCTTGAGGGTCTACTACCCAACGGTGTCGGTTTAGCTTTCTCCCAACCTATATACAAATTGAGTGTTTAGGTAAATGGGGTTAGATATACCATGTGGGTAAAGTGTACAACACTCTCGACAGTTTAAAACTAAGTACTTAGCCATGTCCGCGGTTACGGACATCTTGAGCCAACTAGACTAGATCCTACAAGAGTTCTCATTCATTCCAATTTCTGAAATTAAAATTTTGATGGGATAACCAAAGGGTAGGGGCACCTGTTGTCAAGCAGGGGATGTCCAAATGTGGTTGATGAAAGTAACTTTTTCTGAGAAATTGTTAGGACAAAACTTGCTTTTCGCAAAACTTGCCATAAACTCCACCTAGCCAAATAAGCATGTAGATGCTAGGTTGCCATTTTATATCCACCTCACCGCATCACTTGCCAGTACAAATCCAAATGTACTGACCATATTCGCGAATGGTTGCAATTTCACTGTTGCAGGTTTGAGAGTCGTTAGGTCATGATTCTTCACTCGACATGCTTCGCCTATGGCACATCAAGATTGAGGCTTCATCTTTCGTTTATTTCCGATGTGTGTTTGGTATACTTGTATCAATTTGAGCTAGCCTCGAGCTATGCAAGTTGTAAGATTTCTGTATTCTGGATCATATTCGATATTATTAAAGACGCATTTGTTACTGTTATTCATTTGTAATGAGTGTGCTAGCGAGTCGATCCGGGACTAGCACTATACTCATAGACGAGATCCATATTATTGGGTCGAGTCGTTATAGATGGTATCAGAGCACTGTGTTGGCTGTAGGATTGTGACCTTAGAAAATGGAATGACCATAGGATGAAAACTTATTTTTCAAATCCTCTATATATTTATTTGACTTTATTCTCATAACCTTATCTTCGTCTCTTACTTCCATCTTCCCTTTTTCAAAATATAGTAAAGACCCCTTTGAGAAGAAAAACTCCGGTCAAGAAGGGAACATCAATTCATCTATGGAATCTTTGAGAAGATAATAGGATGCCCACCATTTAGTTTCTTATTAGTTATCGTGATTTTGTTAGGTATTGATCATATCAACTCGCGTGGTATGGCAATACTAGTTTGTTGTGGTTCTATTTGTTAAAAAAAATAGGAAAATTGCAGGAATATATATACTATTTTTGAAAAGTATTTTAAAGTGCTTGGTTTGCTTATGTGAAGTTTGCTAAGTGTTGTGTGAATCATACTTAGTATGGGTAGTTTTATTCCCTTAGGATCTATTCTTCTCTGTCCTTACCCCACCCAAACCTCGACCCAAAAATACCCATCACAATAGATGAGAATTAGAGGGATCCTTGCCTTTTCTGAAACAATGACGTTCTTGGAGGCGGGACAATGGACCCGGAGTAAGAGCCAAGCATGAAGGATAACAACATTCAAGCAAAGGACATGGTGCAATGTGCTATTGAGTACTTTAAGGATGGCGCAAAGTCTTGGTGGGAGGCATACCGAAAGGCCAATTGCATGGGAGAAATTTAAGAGAACATTGCTGGAATTCCGTCTTGTTGATCGGACGCAAAGGACACAAGGCCGTAGCATGGAGATGAAATGCGTTTGCAAAATCTGTGGAGATATAGGACACACATCGAGGGATCATCGCAATCAGTGTCCAAATTGTGAGCAAGCCATGGAGTGGATGAATGCCCCACATTTTTAGGTTGCTTGTTTCCTCTGTGAAGGATCAAATCACGTCCCTGCCCAATGTCACCTATACCCCACTGTTCAGCAAGTGAAGCAACACGTAAAGGATGTGATGCATCAAGCTCTCAACGATAGCTCAGATGGACAAATGCATAGAGCAGAAGGCTGCAAAAGGAGCCAAGCCAAATCTGTTACAGAAGGCTATGTAAATCATGTGAGCATGTATTAAGTCCATGCTGAACCATTTCTCATTATGTGTAATCTCTTGCATCGCTCTTGTTATTTTGATACTGGTGCATTGCATTGATGCGTATCAAAGAGCATTTGTGGATAGAATAAGCTATCCAACCAGACCCTTAGGTGAACCATCAGAGCTAGTTCACCCGGAGGACAAGCCCATGGTAAATAAATACCCCAATGTGTTACCAAAGGATATACTAGGAAAGCCATGGCATAGAGATATCGAGTTCATTATTGACTTGATACCAGGGGCAGGACCTATAGCTAACAGACCTTACAAGATGGATGTTGAAGAGTTAAAGGAACTAAAGAAGCAACTCAAGGAGCAGTTGGACAAGGGATTTATTCAGCATAGTTCAGCACCTTGGGGAGCACCAGTTTTGTGGGTAGAGAAGAAGGACAGGACACAACGACTAGTTATGGATATCGCAGAATACATTGCACAATGTGATGTGTGTAGCAGAGTTAAGCTGGGCATAAGATGCCATCAGGATTGCTACAGCCATTACCGATGCCTAAATGGAAACCAAGTTCACCAAGGAGAAGGATCGTTGAAGAACCTATAGCGTGTGAGATAACGCTTTAGAGGAGTAACGCAACCCGAGTGTCGTAAGGTATCGTTAGGAGTTTTGTTTGTGGAACCAATGGAATTATTCGAACTTAGTTCAAGAACAAGAGAGGGTTCTCTACAAGTTTGTGAGGTTGACCGAGTGTTAGAAATACGTGATTCACTAAATCATATATAAGGTAATAATTTGGGTACGACATGGATTGGCCCCCATGACGACTACTCTCATTATTCGCTCTTGCTATGTGGTATGGTGAATCTTGAGAGACTCACCTAAAGAAAGGACGATAATGACCATCCCCATAATGGAATAAATTCGACCCTAATAAAGGCAACAGCTGCCAAATCGTAGGTTAAAAGATGAGTTTGAACCAAGGAGGTTTCTGCAACAACCCTGAAGATTTATTCATGAGGACCACCATGAGATAAACGCTAGATGCTTAGAACTGACGCCAAACCTTGACTGAGAAGACTCAATGTTTCAAGAACCACCTCAATGGTGAAGTATGCAATATCTTGAAGGAATTGTATACGAAGAAATCTTCATGTTGGATTATGTGTAATGGGAGATGATACCATAACAATGTATTTGTGAAGATACTAATGGTACCCACAAGAGAAATATGAAGGCTAGTTGGATTGTGCACAATGAGTTGTTCCAACACATGTGGAAGAGGATCTTATACAGATCTACACATGCCATTAGCGAAACCAAGTTAAATTCTCTTAAGGGGGTTAGCCCGAGACAGGAATTGAAAGAGAATCATCTTTCTGAAGATGAGGCTGCATGAGAACAAGAGGATGATCTTCCGGTAGACCACCCACACCTATTTGCTAGCCAATCCGAATCTCGAGGACGAGATTCATCTTAAGGGGGTTAGTCTGTAACATCCCAATTTTTAGAATTGGAATGTTTTGCAATTAGATCATGTTCATTTCATCATGGCATCATTTTAAAAAAATTGCATTTGTTTGTTTTGCATAGTTTCCAAAAGAAATAAATCTAAAACCCTATTTTGATTTAATCAAAACTCAACAAGCTAAATATATATGCTTGGGTATTTGTGCAAAAGCACCCTTTTATAGTCAAATATGACATAGGGGAATTTTACAAATTTCTCAAAATTGGTTTGACTCAATTTGAAGTTCTAAATCAAAAGTTATGAAAGAAAACAGATTTTTAGAAAAAGGAAAAATAGAAAAAAAAGAAATGCGGACAAGCTAGTTGGGCCGAGCCCAACTAACTGAAGGGGTCGTTGCATAGAAAACAAAAATTTTCCTACGAAACAAGCGGAAGAAACCCCAAAGATCTAGATCTATTAGACGAAGGTAGCGAAGGTGAGATCCAATCTCTTACCCTTGAAGATCGAACAAATGCGTTTTGTCGGTGCAGGGGTTGGCTAGTCGATCCCCGCAACTAGACTCATCTAGTCACGAGGAGATGTATTTCCTCGAAGATCCAATCCGATGAAGTGCCACAACGGGTAGCACCTCCGCGGTATCCACACGTACAGCTCGATGAAGACTTCCTCTCCTTGATCCCACAAGCAAGGAGGAAGTGGCTCGTGAGATCCCAGCAGCACGACGGTGTGGTGGTGGATATGGTGGAGAAATTCCTGCAGGGCTTCGCCAAGCAGCTGCAGGAGAGAGGAGGGAGATGGGAGAGGGAGGCGGCGGCTAGGGTATGTTAGGGTGCGCCCCAGCCCTCCCCTCCTCCTTATATAGGCGTGGGGGGGGGGTGGCTGGTTTGCCCCTCCCCCAAGTCCTTGGGGCGGCCAAAGGGGGGAAACTTGCCCCCCAAGGCTCCCTTTCCCTTTAGGGTTAGGGTTTCCCTTGGGCCAGCCTCATGGGCCTTTAGGGAGGGGTGCGGCCAGCCCATGTGGGTTGCTGCACCTCCCCTTAGCCCAAGTTGCCCTTCCAGGTTCGTGGCCCCCAAGGTGGGGCCCTCCGGAACCTTCCGGAACCTTCTAGAATCTTCCGGTACTCTGCCGGAATTTTCCCGAACTTTTCCGGAACCCTGGAAACCACTTTCCTTATATGAAACTTTACCTCTGGACTCTTCCGGAGCTCCTCGTGATGTCTAGGATCTCATCCGAGACACCGAATCAACATTTGATTACACCATTTACTTATCTCAGTAAAACCCTAGCTACACCGAAGCCTTAAGTGTGTGACCCTACGGGTTCGAGAACATGCAGACATGATCAGATCAATAATCAATAGCGGGACCGGGATGCCCATATTGACTCCTACATATTCAACGAAGTTCTTTATCGATTGATCCACGATGCCGGAGATTCTTAATCTCATATACGATTCCCTTTGTCTCACCGATATTTAACTTGCCCGAGACTTGATCGTCGATATCTCCATATCTGGTTCAATCTCGTTACCTGGCAAATTCTCTTTACTCGTCCATAATATAGGATCTCCGTGATTAACACTTAACCACATGGTTGCAACCTTTCTGATGCTATATTACCGAGAGGGCCCAGAGATATCTTTTCCGTCACAAGGAAGGACAAATCCCACTCTTGATTCATGTCACCCAACAAATACCATCGGAGATACCTGAAAGCCACCTTTATAATCACCCAGTTACGAAGTGACGTTTGATGTCCACAAAGCATTCCTCCGGTAAACGGGAGTGACATAATCTCATGGTCTAAGGAAACTATACTTGGCATACTAAAAGTGTTGGCAATGAAACTGTGTGACACGATCAATTGCAACTCTTTATTATTGGGTCTTGTCCATCACATCATTACTCCTAATGATATGACTCCGTTATCAAGTGACTATAACAAGTCCATGGTTAGGAAACTCTAACCATCTCTTGACTAACGAACTAGTCCGGTAGAGGCTTACTAGGGACACCTTGTTGTTTATATTCCACACATGTATTATGTTTCCAATTAATACAATTATAGCATGGAGAATAAACTATTATCATAAACATGAATATGCTAATAAACCATTTTATTATTGCCTCTAGGGCATATTCCCAACAGTCTCCCACTTGCACTAGAGTCAATAATCTAGTTTACATTTTTCCCGATCCAACACTCATGGTGTCTAACACTCATGGAGTCTCAGTGTTGATAATGTTTGCTCGTGGAAGAGGTTCTGTTCGTGTTCTGTACTATACAGTTCTTTATGTTCTTTGCAAAAACGTTAACGTCACCTAATTTGACATTAGTTTATCATCACATGATAAACCTCATATCGTCACATGATAAATCTCATCATCATATGATGAATATAATATATTTGGTTATAGAGTGAGATTTTCGTTTACCTTTCATGCCTACATGACGTATGATCAGTCAAGAGGACTTTCTCATAGCATGTGCACCCGGAACTCACTCAATCTTGAAATAAAATTTCTCAAACCACAATATTATATCTTTTAATCCTTGAATTAATCATATACTCCTATATGTTGTAGACTCACAAATCGACAGTGCAATCATGTCACTTCGATATTTTCGATCATGCTTTCGTTGCACTTCTACTATTGTGAGATCCCCAATCTAGTTTGGTTTTATGACTTCAACCAAGTCTACCAATCTCTAGATTCTATTATCTCAACTCCATGAAAAATGACTCCTCATTTAACATGTTCTTCTAACCAAGAACTTGGGTCACATATCGTCAAATACAAACACATGGTTCTCATATATTTAGACCTATGAACAATTCATAGCGAATACCAACATATCCTCCAACCATCAATTTTGTACTGAGTTATCAACTCAATGTTTCACCTATTTCTGACAAGCAAATGAACCTTTCTTCACTTGTTCCATTTTGAACTCCTTCAAAATTTTACTTAGGTCAAACATCCTGACATAATGTTTATCAAACATATCTATCCTCCATAGATACATCCATCTCCATGGATATTTGACGTTCAAACTGACTTCATAAGTTATACATTAGTTCCTGACTTATTTACAATATTTATGAAATCTCCATTTCACTCAAACAAGATGTTGTAAACTCCCATTCAAATATACACCATACACATATTAAATTGTTAAACCACTTTGGCTCTCACTCAGAAATATGGTATCCTTATATTTGACCATGATTTAACTAGCTCCCACTCAAACATATGTCTCCACATATTTTGATCTTGGAAAATAGTTTCTGCTCTAACTTAATATATGTCGCCACATATCTTAATTAGATCACACTTGTGTATTTTCTCAATATTTTGGACACCTCCAAAATTCTTAATTAACTATTAATATCGAGAACTCTTTATACAAAACGCTAGTACTTTACTAGCTTTAAGTTTTATTTATTCCCTGCAAAACCCCTTTCGAGGAATAAATATGTGAAACATCACTTTCACAAAATCAAGCAACAATTACTTTGTGATTTAAACTTAACATAGGATGACTCTTAGTCACTTTCGTATTTAAGGCTTCTATTTCTTCTTTGTAGTTTCATAGGTATGTCTTGTTTCTCAAACATGACAAGTAAATCATGAATATTATTTTGTAACCTGACAAAACTTTATATTCTTGAATCCTACTTTTCTTTAGACAAGCTAAACCGAAATTCAATGATCACCATCATTAATTCCTTTATGTGTCAAGTTTTAACCAACATAGCACTTTACATATGTGCCACTTGATACATAAACAAGCAAGGTTTTAGCTTTTCCATTTTATTCCATCAATTCTTTTATCAATGAAACATTTTCACGATAAACCACTAAAATACTTAGCACAACCAACAAATTGGTTTGCCCCTTTTAGTCTCATATTGTGGAATCACATTCATAGTCATACTTATGAATATACTACAACATTATTCGCAATAGTCTCTAATTATCTCATAATTAATGAAACCACCTTTTCTCATAACTCATATGAAAAAATGTTTATGCGAATCATTAAATAGACCCTTATTTAAAACAGAGTGTTTATCAAATAAATCTAAATGCTATTATTAAACCCCGAAGTAAAACCCTTCTTTGAGACCACACAATATCAAATAGTGTGTGATTACAATATCTTAGGACATATCAAACGCCTTTGAAATATTCTAAATATTGTAATTTGTGATAACACTTCTCACAAGTCCACATACTAACATATAACTCAAATATTTTATCTCTTTTGATCAAATCATAAAGACTCAATTTTCTTGTTAACTTAATATCCTAAACTCCAGAATTTTATTTGATCTCATCAAATATCATAACTCGAATAAATACACCTATTTAATCATTTCATTTATGATGGAGTTCACAAAATAATGACATCTAACATTTGCTGAAAATACAACCAACACTTGTTTTTATTTCCGGCA
Source organism: Puccinellia tenuiflora (assembly GCA_012064385.1). Taxonomy (NCBI): domain Eukaryota; kingdom Viridiplantae; phylum Streptophyta; class Magnoliopsida; order Poales; family Poaceae; genus Puccinellia; species Puccinellia tenuiflora. The sequence continues at coordinate 802,194 of QRDG01001574.1, forward strand.
ACTCCTATCACTCTTCCAAAGGGTGGCATTTTAGTCATACTCCTTCAATAAGGCGCATTGATAAAACATCAAAATGTTTATTCAATCTTTAGCACGACTAAAACTATTGTCATTATTAAGTTTTGGATATTTTAGTATGTCACATATTTTATAAATGTTTAACTAATTTATCATCTAGATTATAATAAGAATAATACACTTATAATCGAAAACTTGTGATTTCCAAAAAGGATCACTCATGAAAATAGAACAACCATTGTCTTTAACTGTCTCACGTAAGCAAGACACACTAATTAAAATCACACTTAATTCGATTACCAAACTTATTCAAATCCTCTAATCCAAATGATAAATGTAGAGAAAGATCGTTGCCAGCATCAACTCCTTGAGTGCCACTATTCTGCAACGTCTTCCCATATCCTTTATGCAAATCTCAAGCAGCAGGTTCTGTTTTCATAAAACAGAATGAGTATCAAATACTTATCGAAACTGCCACAATTGCAATTTGGACTTAAACACTTATAACATGTATATCAATATATACTTTCTGCATTGTCAACTTCTCTTGCTATGGGTTCCACTTTGACATGACGCAGCCGAGACACAAATTTATAGAAAGTGATCAAATCCCTTCCTATGACATAGTCTCCGGCATAATTCTTGGAGCTGGGGAGAAGCTAGCGTATCACCCCATCTATCGCGAAACCATCATTCATCTCGTGGTTCCAAACAAGCACTAGACGATGATGTATCTCGTGCATTATCCTCAGGTGTTGTTCCAAGCAAGTGTTCTCTTCCATCTTGAGTGAAAGAAATCCGTTCAGACATTCGAACCTTACAATTCTAACTTGTGCTGAAAAACTATTTTTCAGCTCATCAACAATCTCCATTGCAATCAAGTTCTTGAATTGTCTACTTAGGTCAGAATTCATGAAGGTGCACATCATCCACTTGACTTTCAACTAGGTGGTTCAAAACCACTCTATGTACTCTTCATAGCTTGCAGAAATGTTTGGTTTTATTTCTAGTGGTTCATCTAACACGTAGAGCTCAGCACTGGTGTGTAGGACTTCCCTCAGACGCAGGTACCACTTAACAAATTTGACCCATCGAGACATAGTTCTTTAACAACGAACAGACTACCGTAGTCGACCATGATCTACAAGGATTTTGCAAAGACATCTGACTTTTGATTTATGATAATTTTAGTTCATCTTAATGAACTCCCACTAAACTCAACATCTCTCTGGTTGTTTAGTGACACACGATCCAAATCCACTACACCACAACCGATCATCACGTGAGATGATGTAGCTTCAATGGTGAACATCACCATGTTGATCATATCATCCATATGACTCGTGTTTAGCCTTTCGGCTCTTGTGTTCCGAGGCCATGTCTGTACATGCTAGGCTCGTCAAGGAAACCGTAGTATTTTCGCATGTGTAAATCTGGCTTACACCCGTTGTATGTGAACGTAGAATTTATCACACCCGATCATCACGTGGTGCTTCGAAACGAAGATCTTTGGCAACGGTGCATACTAGGGAAGAACACATCTTGATATTAACGTGAGAGATCACCTTATCATGCTACCATCGCGATCACATCTAAGCATAACAATAAGGTGCACAAAAGGATTAACATCACATGCAATTCATAATTGTGATATGATATGGCCTTTCTTCTCGTGCCTTTGATCTCCATCTCCAAAGCACCGGCATGATCTCCATCATTGTGGCGCCATCACCATGGTTGTCCACCAACTATTGCAACTACAACTAATGCTACTCTTAGCAATAAAGTAAAGCAATTACATGGTGATTCAATGACACGCAGGTCACATAAAATAAAAGACAACCATATGGCTCCTGCCGGTTGCCGTACTCATCGACATGCAAGTAGTGAAAGATTACAAACATGATCATTGCATAAATTATCACAAATCACACATTGGCCATACCACATCACATGATCCCCTCTGCAAAAACAAGTTAGACGTCCTCTACTTTGTTTATGCAATTTTACGTGGCTTGGGTCAACGAGATAGAACCGTTCTAATCTACGCAAAACCACAACGGTGATATAGTAGTTGCTTATTTGCTCATCCTTTTGAAAGGCCTTCCATTGAAAATTGCATCTTTACTAAAGCAGGAGAAACAGACACCCGCCAGCCACTTATGCAAAACAAGTTGCATGTCTGTCGTGGAACCGGTCTCTCGTGTGTGGACGAGTAAGGTTGGTCCGGGCCGCTTCAATCTCACAATACCGCAAAGACGCAAAGTGCACGCGAGAAGGTAACAACATAAAATATCAACTCCCACAACACTTGTGTTCTAATCGCACCAACATCTACGAATAGATCTAGGCTCTGATACCACTGAAGGGGTCGTTGCATAGAAAACAAAAATTTTCCTACGAAACAAGCGGAAGAAACCCCAAGGATCTAGATCTATTAGACGAAGGTAGCGAAGGTGAGATCAAATCTCTTACCCTTGAAGATCGAACAAATGCATTTTGTCGGGGCAGGGGTTGGCTAGTCGATCCCCGCAACTAGACTCATCTAGTCGCGAGGAGATGTATTTCCTCGAAGATCCAATCCGATGAAGTGCCACAACGGGTAGCACCTCCACGGTATCCACACGTACAGCTCGATGAAGACTTCCTCTCCTTGATCCCACAAGCAAGGAGGAAGTGGCTCGTGAGATCCCAGCAGCACGACGGCGTGGTGGTGGATATGGTGGAGAAATTCCTGCAGGGCTTCGCCAAGCAGCTGCAGGAGAGAGGAGGGAGATGGGAGAGGGAGACGGCGGCTAGGGAATGTTAGGGTGCGCCCCGGCCCTTCCCTCCTCCTTATATAGGCGTGGGGGGCTGGTTTGCCCCTCCCCCAAGTCCTTGGGGCGGCCAAAGGGGGGAAACTTGCCCCCCAAGGCTCCCTTTCCCTTTAGGGTTAGGGTTTCCCTTGGGCCAGCCTCATGGGCCTTTAGGGAGGGGTGCGGCCAGCCCATGTGGGTTGCTGCACCTCCCCTTAGCCCAAGTTGCCCTTCCAGGTTTGTGGCCCCCAAGATGGGGCCCTCCGGAACCTTCCGGAACCTTCTAGAATCTTCCGGGACTCTGCCGGAATTTTCCCGAACTTTTCCGGAACCCTGGAAACCATTTTCCTTATATGAAACTTTACCTCCGGACTCTTCCGGAGCTCCTCGTGATGTCTAGGATCTCATCCAAGACACCGAATCAACATTTGATTACACCATTTACTTATCTCAGTAAAACCCTAGCTACACCGAAGCCTTAAGTGTGTGACCCTACGGGTTCGAGAACATGCAGACATGATCAGATCAATAATCAATACCAGGACCGGGATGCCCATATTGACTCCTACATATTCAACGAAGTTATTTATCGATTGAACCACGATGCCGGAGATTCTTAATCTCATATACGATTCCCTTTGTCTCACCGATATTTAACTTGCCCGAGACTTGATCGTCGATATCTCCATATCTGGTTCAATCTCGTTACCTGGCAAATTCTCTTTACTCGTCCATAATATAGGATCTCCGTGATTAACACTTAACCACATGGTTGCAACCTTTCTGATGCTATATTACCGAGAGGGCCCAGAGATATCTTTTCCGTCACAAGGAAGGACAAATCCCACTCTTGATTCATGTCACCCAACAAATACCATCGGAGATACCTGAAAGCCACCTTTATAATCACCCAGTTACGAAGTGACGTTTGATGTCCACAAAGCATTCCTCCGGTAAACGGGAGTGACATAATCTCATGGTCTAAGGAAACTATACTTGGCATACTAAAAGTGTTGGCAATGAAACTGTGTGACACGATCAATTGCAACTCTTTATTATTGGGTCTTGTCCATCACATCATTACTCCTAATGATATGACTCCGTTATCAAGTGACTATAACAAGTCCATGGTTAGGAAACTCTAACCATCTCTTGACTAACGAACTAGTACGGTAGAGGCTTACTAGGGACACCTTGTTGTTTATATTCCACACATGTATTATGTTTCCAATTAATACAATTATAGCATGGAGAATAAACTATTATCATAAACATGAATATGCTAATAAACCATTTTATTATTGCCTCTAGGGCATATTCTCAACACTAACCAGCCCGCGCGCGGCCAAGCAAGCCAACCGGCCCAGCCGAACCTTTCTTTCCTCTCTCTTCTCTCTCACCCGCACGGGCCGGCCCACCAAGGGCAGCAGCCCAGCCGCGCGACAGGTCGGTGGGTTCGATTGATCGACCGATTCCTTCCAGAAAATCGTATTTCAAACCTTTGCCTATTCAAACATCTACTCCCTCCGTTCAACAATATAAGATGTTTTAACATTTCTCTTTCCATCCGTATTTAGACATGTTTTAGTACAAGATTCATTTGAACCTTACACTAAAACATGTCTAGATACGGATGGAAAGAGAAATGCTAAAACATCTTATATTTAGGAACGGAGGGAGTAGTTAGGAGAGTCCAAATTCGAATCCGTTTCTTTTGCCTTGTTCCTTACTCCAAGTACCACGTCTCCACCGACCTCCACGCCTATATAAACCCCAGACCCGGGCGAGAACTCGTCCTAAACTCGAAATTTCGATTTCAGATCTAGCTTTCAATCTTTTGCTTCTCACGGTTCGAGCTTTGCTCGTATGCCGTTTCACCCTTCGCGAGAGTTATAGATCTCGTCGAAATCTTTCCATCCCAATAAACCTCTCCACTTTTCATCCAACATAGCCGGTGAATTCCGCATCGTAATTTTTCAGATCTGACGGACTAAAACGTCGATTACTCTTCAACCATCTAACCAAATCCGGCCAAATTTTTACAGGTGGTAATCTCCTCTTTCTCTACAACTTTTCCGAAGAAAGTTTTTCGTTTTGACGCACGGTGTTATTGATAAAAAATTAGATCTACGGACGAACCAGGAATCACCATGTGTCATCCTCGTCTACATCTGCGTGGCATCCACGCCATCGCCGTGTCAGCATCCAGTCAGCGGTGGAGTCAGCACTGCATCACGCTGATGTCATCAAGGTCAATTCTCGGTCAAAGATCTTTTCTGAAATTCCAGAAAATCGTTAAAACTTGTAAAATTCATATCTTTTCAACCGTAACCCGAAAAATTAAGTTCAATATACCAATTTTTTTAGAAAAATAAGATCTATTCATATCAGAATTAATATTTAGCTTTTATCAAAGTTTTATATTCTGTATATTCAAATCTTAATAATTGGTATTTTAATTTTATTTTAATCTCTATAATTTATTTTTGGATAAATATTTTTGTTTCGATTAAGTTAAATAAATCTTAATCCGAAATATTTTTATCAAATTTATTTGAGCATGCTTCTTTTGGAAACTAAATTAGTCATGATTAGTCTCTATTTAGACCACAACATTAATTCTAATCTTTTAAGTTGCATTAAAAATATATTTTTACATGCATCATATTAGATCAGACAACCAGAGAGCTAAATAAAATTCTTAATATGACATCCATGCATGTGTTGCATATTTGTTTGTTCTGTTATTTATGTTGTGTATCGTTTGCTACGTTTAGATTGCGAGAAGTTTGAACGTCGTTGCTCTTGTGACGAGTACGCTGAGTGCGCGAACTACTACAATAAATACAGGCAAGTGGTGCTCATAAATGTCCTATTATTTTCCTACGCATTTAGCATTATTTTTGGTAGTGATGCATGTGTAGGAGTTGGTTGTAGCTATGCTAGTAAGCGATCCACTAACACCCAAGTGGAGAGCCATATGTTATTCTTTTAGAAAAGCTACCTTGAAAACCATCGTTGATAATTGCTTAGCTGCTTAGACGTGGATTGTGGGAATCACATGTGAAGGAAGATGTTGTTGTAATTAGTTGTTTCTTTTTAAATCTAATAAAACAACTTTAATTAAATTGATGTCTGGGTGACAATTGGTTGGTATTGGTGGGAATAGTTGAGTGGCTGCTCAGGTCTGTAGTATCTGAGTAGGTGCAATTGTGAACGGCCACCCAGGTTCCCGAGAATAATTGTGATTTCTGTTTAGTAGCTTACGAGTACAACCACATGTCGAAATAGATATGGGCATCGTCTTGACTAATTAAGTAGAAGGCACTCGGGTCCCCGTAGCCAGAGATGTAGCGTAGTAGGTTTGGTACGGTGCGGAGGATGGCTTGAGGGTCTACTACCCAACGGTCTCGGTTTAGCTTTCTCCCAACCTATATACAAATTGAGTGTTTAGGTAAATGGGGTTAGATAGACCATGTGGGTAAAGTGTACAACACTCTCGAGAGTTTAAATCTAAGTACTTAGCCGTGTCCCCGGTTACGGACATCTTGAGCCAACTAGACTAGATCCTACAAGAGTTCTCACTCATTCCAATTTCTGAAATTAAAATTTTGATGGGATAACCAAAGGGTAGGGGCACCTGTTGTCAAGCAGGGGATGTCCAAATGTGGTTGATGAAAATAACTTTTTCTGAGAAATTGTTAGGACAAAACTTGCTTTTCGCAAAACTTGCCATAAACTCCACCTAGCCAAATAAGCATGTAGATGCTAGGTTGCCATTTTATATCCACCTCACCGCATCACTTGCCAGTACAAATCCAAATGTACTGACCGTATTCGCGAACGGCTGCAATTTCACTGTTGCAGGTTTGAGAGTCGTTAGGTCATGATTCTTCACTCGACATGCTTCGCCTGTGGCACATCAAGATTGAGGCTTCATCTTTCGTTTATTTCCGCTGTATGTTTGGTATACTTGTATCAATTTGAGCTAGCCTCGAGCTATACAAGTTGTAAGATTTCTGTATTCTGGATCATATTCGATATTATTAAAGACGCATTTGTTACTGTTATTCATTTATAATGAGTGTGCTAGCGAGTCGATCCGGGACTAGCACTATACTGTTACAAAATGTCATAGCATACGCATACAAGATCCAAGCCCTAGAATGCTAAGCATTTGTGTTCTCTGGAACGATAACTACTCGTCATTGTGTAGAGAAGATCTGAGAATAAATGGCAGGGGGCTAGCAAGCTCAGCTGGTCAAGGATGCTACACATCATAGTTTGGTCAGTTCAGCTGGACAACTATTCTTAGTAATGTAGCTAAAGTTATCATGGCCGGCGCAAGGCGAAATAATCAAATTAGCTTGCATGTTAGGATTCAAATTTCACAACTGATGAACAAGATAAACCATAAAGAGCTGCCACAAATATTGTTTGGGCATACCAACACAAGTCAATCAGAATACACACAACTGCACCAACTGCAAGCACCAACAATCTTCTGCCACCTGTAAAAAAAATCATGAAACATATAGAGAGATTTGTATTACAGTAAACAAAACATCACTAATTCTCACCAGCATAATTTCATCTGTTCAGCGTGAAAACATGCAATGTAACACCATTGTCATCAGATCACCGCTAGCTAATGAAACCACATCAAACACAGATACAGTGGTCCGTAATTGCCAACCAAAAATAATGATTGCTACCGAACGGTAGTCGTGCATACAACCAACATTACTACTGGTCTTAAGCTAATCATTTAAGCAGAACCTGGAGGCTGGAGCCTGGAGGAATCTTCAAACACTGAATACAAATCTCAAAAGGTGTCTTGCAAGTACATACCGGAGCATCAGAGCAGTGAGCAAAAGGGCCGCGAACAGCAAAATCAGAACCTCTAGTGAACTTCCTAATGCAAGCTCCTTGACGATCATAACAGAGAGTGACCAGAACCGAGGAGGCTTCGCTGGCCCGTTTAGGCCTCGTTCGGCAGGACGGTTTCCACCGGTCTTAGAGTGTAAATTCCCGGCCCATCTAAAAACACTGGAAAACACTGCGAGGCTGTTCGGCGGGCCGGTTTTGGTCGGGCCGAGCCCAGAGAAACCCGTGGAAACCCGTCGGGTTGGAGAGGAATCGAGACGCGAGGGGCTGCTCGCGTCTTGGCGTGTCTCTCTCGATCTGGCGGCGCAGCGCATCGTCGACGCCGTCGCCCATCGCCTCCGCCCTCCGACCTCCGCCGCCGACGTCGACTTCTATCAGGTACGCCGCCTGTCCCATCCCTCGTCGTCGTCCGGGAGGCCGCTGGTCGACCGCCTCCGCCGTGCCTTCGTGTCGGGCGGCCGTGTGGTGCCCCGCGGCCAAGAAGCTGCAGCAGCGGCGACCTCCGGGGCGGCGGCACGGCGGCGTCCGGCGCGAGACGACGAGGCGGACCTTAGGCGCGGGTAGATCTAGCTCGGTCCTTCTCATTGGCTCCCGATCTGGGACTAGCAGCGCCCCGCCCCGGTTCCTGATATTCCCTCTAAAATCGTGATCTCACCGAGCTAGTGCGTACTGGTTTGTGTATTTTGCGTGGGTAGTTTCTTATTTGTTGCGTCGATGCCTACAAAACTGCTTGCTGGGTGTAGTTCAAGCTCGATCCTGGTCTGTCTTTTTGTTTGTTTCAAGCTATGGAACATGGTTAGATTGGGGCAACAAGCAGGCTGAGCCAACCGGTTCTTGTATTTTCTTCTTGATCTTGGTACTAGTTTAGCAAGCAAGCAAATATCCAGCTCTGTCATCTGAGGAAAAAACATGGTAAAGCAAAATTTAGCTAAACTGTTGCTTTCTGTTGCAGCCTCCAGCTGTTCTTGTTCCAACTGTCTATAGCTTGGGGCTTTACCGTGCCACCAATGCATCACTCATTAGGCAACTAGCAGAGGCCATAAGCAACAAAATACTAGCAATGGCAATACAATGTAGGATCGGCTAAAGCAAGCGTTGGTTCATGGATCATGGCTACATGGTGCGGCTGCAGAACCGAGCGGCAGCACCGCTGTTGCTTTTGCTAGCTCGATCGCTTCGTTTCTCCCCCTACTCTGCTCCTGCCCACCGCCACCTGCATATGCTGCTGCTGGGAGCTGCAGAAAGGGCTGTACTTTCATGGAATTGATGGTTACAATAGCAGTTGGAATTTTATTGCACTGTCATGTCCTGTATACTGAAACTGAATTTGAGTCTTGCATTTTTTGTGGGTCTTCATCATGAAGAGCTTCTGTATTAAGACAGCTCCTTGATCAGTTGTAATTATTATGCTTTTTTATTACATGCACACAAGTTTCCTGCTATTGCATTGCAATTGTGTTGTATTCTGATCATTTCCTTTTTTATCCTTGTAGCTACCCGAACCTCCGGTTATAGTTGGGGTGGACGAGCCGCTGCCGTCTTGGAGCCCAGTGAGCACACCTGATTTCGGTATGTCCATGTCCTCACCTTTTACATTTTGCCAATGCTTACGCATTTTTTAACTTACCAATGCATGGCCATTTTATCTTATTAGACAAAACAACCATGATTTTGTTTGGCATACTGGTTCTGTTATGAGTATGAGTGTTATCTAGATTAACAAGCTTGTTGGTGATGCGTAGAGCACTAGACTGCAATCTGTCAAATTCAATTCTGCTCTTGCCTAGGTGCTTGTTTCATCAATCTGTCAATGACTAATGCAAGACATGCTGAATTGCTGGAACTGTGTACATATGGAACGAAGCCCTTAGTTTAAATTGCAAATTTCTAATTGTGTGTTTCTCTCTTTGGACAGAGTCGATACATGCATCTTGATCTACAAGGTTGATGGATGACACCAAAGATGCCCTATCGAATGCTACATTTCTATTTTTGTATGCAGTTCTGGATGAATGTTGCATTGATGTTATTCTGGAACGTCAAGTCCTATTTTAATTTTCCTGGATTGATGTAAACATTGGCTAAGGATCTCTTGTAGGATAATCTGGATTGGAACATCAACTATTTGATGCATGCGATCTACTATTTTCTGCCCCTGTTTGCTCTGTTTTGCACAGGTTTTTTAGCATCTGTTTGTTCTGTTTTCATGTCTGTGAGTCATTTTTTTGCACTGATTTTCAGTGAAATTTCAGTGAAATATTTATCAGGTTTTTATTGATGATCAAAACATGTCAATTTCGTAATTGTGTGCACTAGGTGTGAAAAAACACCTCTTTCAAAAACACTTGTGCCAAACAACTAGATTTGGTGGGGTGTTTTGGTGGAGAAGGGGATTGAGGTGTTTTGGAGTGTTTTGGGTGGAGTAAGTGTTTTCACCAAAACATTCGGGGAAATTACACAGAAATACACTCCAATACTCTTCCACCAAACAAGGCCTTAATGGACCACAGGCTCTCCAATTTGGAATGCACCACTTCCATCGAAGTGAAACCAGCGTCCAACATAATCTTCACCTCCTCCAGCACCAAAGCACTCTCAAGGAAAAATTTGAGGAACGCGAGCTCACTTTGACCTCCTTGAAAACCATAGAAATTGAGCCGCTTGATGCGCGACTGGATGCAATCTATGGTACCAGACTCATGCCAGAATTTCAGGTTCAGCTTGCCACTGGATTGATCAGTTTTCGTGGACTGTAAATTCAATCAAGTAAATACACATGCTTTTCATCAGCTATTGATAGCAATATGATGCTAGTACATGATGGTGCAAATGAATGCCAAAGACGTGTCAGGATCTTTACCCAGATGTGGAGGTCCTCAACATTTGGGAAGCATCTGAGGAAACTGGGAATCATCTTGAGATCATTGCGGACTCCAAAACGGACATGCATAGCGAGGAATGTCACGCTTGGTACCATGGTGCTGGGGCTCACTCTTGTCCTAGCCTGCATTTGTAATCACAATGCACCAATTCAGAGAAGAAAGATCCCAAATTTACATTGATCGTGTAGGATTAAACAAACTGAATGATCAGGCACCTTGATGATGGTGTTGCCAAACTCCAGGACGTGATTTCTTGGATGCAAAAATCCCAAACAGTGCAGCTTGGGGGCATGGCCGATCTTGATCTTGGAGCAACTGCCACCAGAGGTCCAAACTTCCGAATGGATGAGCTGGTCAAGGCACGGGGCGTCCACCACGAAGATTTCTTCAACGAAGCACGCGACGAGAGCCACCTGCCGAAGGCTTTGGCTGACAAGGCGAAGGCTAAACTTTAACACATTGGCTTGGATAAAGAGCATCTCCAACACAGGGCTTCTGTCGAGGATGAAGTCCAAATCCCTGCTCCCTATGATGACGTTGCAGAGATCGAGCTCACGGAGGTTGGGGAAACAGGTTTTACGCGGGTGGCCGACCGTGCAAGGGAACTTCCAGAGGCCGAGGTAGAGGCGGGTGAGGGTGGCCATGCCTAACAAGGTGACGGGGAGAGCGAAGTCGAGCGGCCAGCGGCGGTTGACGAGGACGAGTTCCTGGATGCCCTTGTCGGCGAGGAGCTGGAGCCAGCGCGCGAGCAGGCCATGGAACTCCACCGTGTAGCTGCTGGTGAGGTGGGCCGTGGGCGCATCGGATTGGCCCCGGATGCGCGGCGAGGACGCTGGACACGGCGGAGGTGGCGGGGAAGAGGTCGGCGTCGACGAGGACGAGCGGGGCGGAGCGCCAGACCCCACGCTAGCGGCGGGAGAGCATGGCTGTGCGCGCGGCGTCCTTGACGGGGAGGCGGGAGACGATGTCGCCGAGGAGCGCGTCGGTGAGGCGGCTGACGCGGTCGATCGCGTCGTTCGGAGGGAGGGCGAAGAGGCGAGCGACGGGGGAGGCGGGCGGGATGGGGAAGTTGTAGTCGGGCGGGGAGAACAAGCGGGAAAAGAGCGATGCCCACTCTTTCGGGTGCTTGCTCAGGAATTCTTTAGCCACCTCCATTGCTGGGGCGAGCGGCCCTAGGGTGTCAATTGACGACGCCGCCGCCCGCAGGAAGAGGCCCAAAACATCCTCCGGGTCAAGGCCTGGGCGCCTGAACTCAGACGCCATGGCAGAGTTCGTCGGAACGGGCGACACCCGTGTTTCCATGGCCGCCGCCGGAAGCGCCGCGGTGGGGGCGAGGGTTTTGAGACGGCTGGTCATCTACCGGTATACAGCTACGATCCGTTCATGGGTGCCTTTACAGCGTGGGTAGCACCGCGACCTTTTCACGGAGGTGTCTACGCGGTTAAAGGATGCGGCGAAGGCTTTTTTACCCAACATGAATGGCAGCTTAATCGGAGGATTGGCCCACCGTCACCTTAGGCGTATCTATAATTTCTCTTTATGATATGTAATGCGCCGGTTTTTATTTTGTTGTTTCGGCTTGTGGATCTGTGTTTGGATGTGTGCATCCTAGTTATACAGAGGTCGGGTGTAATGCTTAAACCATTTAAGTAATAAAATCCTTTTATCGAAAAAGTGGAGTGGAGCAGAGCAGCTGCGGCTGAAGGAAAGGGGGAAATGCTCTGAGTTGCGGGAAGAAGCCTGGATGGGCCGAAAATGTGCGAAGCCCATCCTCGTGGCCCACGAATCAGTCGCCCAGTTGTTTCTGTCTCTCCACTCTCGAGTATAGGGGCCAATTCCTATTGGATTAAGTATAGTTTTCACCCCCAAATCTATCACATTGGACACAATTCACACTAAACTTAAAATTGAGAGTTTTCAAACCCTCAAATTCACAAAACCGGATAAATCACCCCCTAAACTGGTTTTGGACAATCTGGGTGGTTTTTTGCTGCTGACGTGGCGAAGCTGCCGTTATGTCCTTACCAGAGCCGTTAGTCCTTGCGTCTGGGCCCACCTGTCATTGTCCTTGCGCATGGGCCCACCTGTCATAGCGGTGGGAGTTATCTTCTTCCCCATCGCGCGTCGCTCTTCCTCTCTGCTCTTCCTCGCGCTGACGAACCCTAGCTCTGCGCCATTGTCGCCGCAGCCCTCCGTGCACCGCCCCGACGTAGATCTGTTGCGCCGTCGTGGAATCGTTGCCATGTCCGCCGCCAGCTCGAGCTGCAGTGCGCTCCGCCGCCGGGGTCTCTACGTCCCTCTCATTCCCTGCCCTGATTGCGGCAGGACGGTGCATCGAGGGGTGTCGGGGACGCTTGAGCACCCTGGCTGGGTCTACTACAAGTGTCACCGCCACGGGGTAGGTCTTCGACTTAACCCTTTTCTGAAATTTCCATGCTTTGCTCCTTCTGAATCCACGGCTCTGAAGTAAATCCTCTCAGTTTGCATGCTCAAATTTGCATGCTTTGCTCCACCTTCTGAATCCAATACTTTGAATGAAGTATAGGTTGAAATTTTCAGTAGACACATTTGTTGACAGTAAATTTTGATTCTTTTCTTGTTTCAAATGGACAGCATGGTTGTGATTTCTGGCATTGGGAACTTGAGTATGTTGTGTATTTGGTTGAGCACGAGTACTTGCAAGGTGAAGATGCTGCTGTGGGCGCAATGGCTTGGGCTGAAGAAAGGAGGGAGAACCTGGAGCTGGTACAGGCTGAGAAGAAAGCAACATGGGATGCAGGAGATGGAGCAAGGCATGTGATGCTGGTGAAGAACATCACTGCAGTGGCAAATGCAATGAAGGAAATTGTGATGCTTGTGAAGATTGCAATTGGGCTCATGTGTGTGATGTTTGCCATTGGAATGTTGAAGAACTGATGTAGTTGAAGTGCAGAAACAAGTTGATCTAGTTGTGTAGTTGGTACCTAGACTTGTAGTTGATCTATTTTGTGAGCAAGTTAGCTATGTAATCATCAGTGCAATGGTTGGCAGTGTAATGGTTGCAGTGTAGTGGCAGTGTAGTTGATCTATTTTGTGAACAAGTTATGAATGTACCTGTCAGTGCAAGTTATTGCAGCTACCTATCTATGTAATGAACAAGTTTATCTAGTTGTTGGCATGTGAACAAGTGCACTCTAAATTTATTATGGCATTTCAGAAGATGTATCTGACAGTTGCTCAAGAGAAAACATATGAAAATTCCAGATCAAATTCAGTGTTTGATAGATAGCTCAATGTTTACTAGATAGCTCAATGGTTATCCAGAATAGCTATTACAAAAATATTACAAAAGCACATCTCCATAGTGACTACTTCTTTGTTGTGGATTGTTGAACTGCTTTTGCAGCCTTGTAAGCAGCAAGACTGAACCTGGTGTGCTGTGGAGCAACAAATGCAGTCTTAGGAGCTTCAGGCTTGTATTTGGTGAAACTTTTCTGATGTGAACTAGTAGTAGTTGCTCTTGGTGTAACAAATGGTTGACACAGGTTCACAATTTTCCTGTTCTCCAGCTGGCTTGACACATGTTGTGAACTTGGTTGGGAGCTGGGCTGGGAGCTTGGCTTGGTGGTTGGTTGTGAGCTTCTCCCAGGTATCTTCAGCCCTGTAGGCTTTGTTCTTAATGCCTTGGTTGCTGCATCTTCATAGACAGCAATATTCTTTCCTTTCCTGTCTTTTGCAGCAGCAGCAACTGCTGCTGCATCAGCATTAGCCTGTGACAACTGCAAGTGTAGGTTGGAAAATAGGGCAAGTGTAGGTTGCAAAATAGTGCAAGTATAGGTTGCAAAATAGTGCATGTGTAGAAAATTAGAACAACTACATGAAATTCAGTACCTTTGCTCTCTTCCCAGCTTCTTCATTCTGAGCTTCCTTCTTTTGCTTCTTCCTTTTCCTGGTCCTATCTCTGACTATATGTGCATTGCCATGGTGCTTAGCAACAGGATTGTTTGTGCAACTGGTCATGTTGTGTCCCTTTCTCTGGCAGTTGATGCAAGTAATTTTAATGCCAGCCCTGCTCAACTTTGTGCCCTTTGGTCCTTCATCTGGTCCTCTTCTCCTTTCAGTATTGGGCCTTCCAGGGAGTTTAATGAAACCAGGTGGTTTAGGTTTAGGTTGATCAGCCGTTGGCCAGCTCTCTTCACCTTCCATTGGCTCCAAGCAATGATCATAAATCCTATTGTACACCTTAATAGAATAGCATTCAGCAATGAAGTCATCTAACTTCTTTGAAGAAGCATAAATTGCACTGACTGCATGACAGCAGGGAAGGCCAGAGAGTTGGAAGTATCTGCAGGTACATGTTCTTCTTTCCAGGTTTACAGTGAACCTATATTTCTGGTACTCCTGCACCTCAAACCCTTCTTTGCCATTCCAAAGCACTTCACAGTTGGTAGATCTTGAGATGTTCTGCTTTAGTTTTTTTGAATATGTTTGGACAGATAGTCCCTTGCCATTTTGCTGCCTTTCCTCTGTTTTGTTGAACCCTGACTAGCATCTTGCACCTTATCCATTCAAGCATAGACACAACAGGTAAATATCTTGATTCTATGATGTAGTGATTAAAGCACTCACACATGTTATTGTCCACAGAGTCACAATTAGCTCCAATTTCCATGAATGCCCTGCTCCAGTGTTGTGGATCAGTGTTCATCATGTCTTTAGCTCCATCAACAGTGAACTGAGCAAGCTTTGCTCTGTTGTAGTTGAAAAGCACCCTGTTTGGTGATTTGGCACATCTCCAGAATAATTTATGTAGATCATGGTTAGGGTGCTTTTTCTTCCAATTTGAGTAAATGTGTCTAGCACACATTCTATGCTCAGCCCTGGCATTATGTCCTCAATTGCTGCCAGCAAACCTTTTTGTTGATCAGAGATGAACACCCAACCTTCTCCTTGATCTGCAATCTTTAGGTCTTTGTTGAGCAAAGCAAGAAACCAGAACCATGAATCATAGTTTTCTTTCTCAACTACTGCCCATGCAACAGGGTACATTTGATTGTTTACATCCCTTCCCAGAGCACATAGCATTTGTCCAAAGCAAGCTCCTTTGAAAAAACAACCATCCACACCAATTACTTTCCTACATTCTACAAGAAATCCTTTCTTAAGTGCTGAGAAGCACATGTAGAACCTTTGGAATACATAGGTGTCATCTGGTTGATGAGGATCCATTTTGACAGCAACAGTACTACCTGGATTTGAATGCAACAATGCCAGCTGGTAATCAAACACTTTAGAATACTCTCCCTGTGTTGAATCCATCATTTTTCTAAACACAAGCTGCTTGGCTCTTTTGCATTGAGCAATGGTAACATCTACCCCAACCTCTTGTAGCACTGTCTTCTGTAAATGCTCAAGCTTCCAAGTTGGATTTGCTTTTATCAGTCTGCCAAAACTCTTAGCAAGAAAAGTAGAAGTTACAAGCCTATTGTCTCTCCTTGGAATACAATTGTGCTGATTAGTCAAAGTGGACACTTGTAGCCACTTGTTCTTACTGGTCCTTGATGCATAGATCATCCAAGGGCAACTAGGCCATGTACAGTGTGCTCTTACTTTATCATGCTCATCCTTTGTGAAAGCCAAATGGTGCTTTTCTTTGATACCATATTTGATAAAAGCCTTCTTGATATGTTCCCTGCTTCTAAATACCATGCCTAGCTGAAATTTCTGTCCTTCTTCTTTGCTATTGTATCTAGGCCAAATGCTCTTCTTCCTTACAGTTATCTTCCCCCCTTCTCCATCACTCTCTTCTGTATCTGAGTACTGATCATCACTGTCGAAATACTCAGTATCTGAATCAGAGTATGACAGTCCTTCATCTCCATCTGCATGTGCTACAACTGTGTTGTCTTTGATGATATGTTGTGTACCTTTTCCCATTTTCTTGTTCCTCTCATTTAATCTAATTTCTCTTGACAACTTTCTCATTTGCTCTGCCTCAGAATCCTCACCTGAACTATTTTCAGGAATTGGTTCATAGTCACTGTCATCATCTGATTCCTGTACAGGTGGTGCATCTTCTTCCTTGCCTGCATCAACAACATGTTGTTGGACTGCTTCTTCTTCCTTGTTTGCATCAACCACATGTTGCTGCACTTGTTCTTCTTCCTTGTTTGCATCAATCACATGTTGCTGCACTTGTTCTTCTTGCTTGCCCACAGGTTTTGGTACTGACCAACCTTCCCTGAACAAAGTTTCAACTTCTTCAGTGCTTACAGGGTGCACATCTATCAATGGAAACTTGGTCCTCCCTCTATGGCATGAATAAGTTTCACTGACAGGGATTTCAAAGTAAGATCCTTCTCCTTCTTCTTCTTCTCCTCCTCCTCCTCCTTCTTCTTCTATATCTTCTTCATCTGCAGCAACAACTGACATCACTTCTTCAACATATATCTCTGCAATTTGACCATAAGGAATTCTACTATCTATTCTACTGATGGCATCATCATCACCAACAAACATCAAGCCTTCAGTAAAAGATTTCCCAGGAACAAGCCAGTGTAGCTTCAGTGACAGATTGATGTCCACTCTACCCAACTGAATATGGTAAACATCCTTAGCATGCTCCAGCAATTCATTATAGCACAGAGTATCCCTGCTGATTTTAACTGAATACTCTTCCTGATCGCCCACATAATCAACACTGCAGCCATCCCTCACAAAGCAACCCATACAATGGAAATTGACAGGAAACCAGTCCAGTCGGTCTGGAGGAGAACCTAAACACGAAAAGGTTCAAACTTTTAGTATAAAAAGTAGGTTTTGTGTTGTTAAAAACCATCTAAGTATCATGGTAATCCATGCCAACTCGCACAAACATGATAATTCATCAAAGATTTCTACCGTTAAGGTGGACAAGATCGACCCAAAACCCTGCACTTTAAACTTCAGAACCATGGTCGGAGGAGGAACCAGAAGACACTAACCTTGATTGTCCATGTCTACGTGGCGTAGGAGCAGGTCACGCGGCGCGCAGGTTGATGGCAGACGCATGTTCGGCAGCGGACAGAGCAGACGACGGCGAGGTCGGCGGAGCAGACCACGGAGAGGTCGACAAAGCACACCCCGGAGAGGTCGGCGGAGCAGCCCACGATCTTTTCACGCTGACAGCGCGAAGGACCACCCGGCGGCGACGTCCATGCCGTGGTGTGCGCGGACGGACGGCAGCGGCGATGGTGGGGTGGAAGTGAGGCACGGGAGTCAGGACAAGAAAGCGAGGGAGGCAGGGGAGGCAGGAGAAGAAAGCGATCGCTTTGAAGCTGCAGGTTGAAGGACTGAATTGCAAATTCAGAAAAAGACGGGGAAGTTTCTGTACAACTTTCGCTCTGTCTGAAAGCCCGACAAGCTCAAGCTCCTCCCCGCCACGCCGCTGGTTTCTGCTCGACACCGTGACTGACAATTGGCACCCTCTTCACCGCGCCGACACGACGACAAGCTCAAGCTCGACGCCACACTGCTCACCGCCTCCACCCCTGGCTCAGCTGGGTCTTCCCTTCGCGACGTGAGTGCCTCTGTTCTCAGATAGGGTTCCTGAATTTGGGGATTTTTTAACCATGGAATCACTCTTCATCGCCTGTTCGTAGATCACATATAGAGACAACGCGCCTGATTCTATCAGTGATCCCTACTTCTGCGGCATCGATGTCGCGGCACCTGTACTGTGGCGCATCCACAAGTTGAAGCCCGAGTTGTTTGTTGCTTTCGAAGGAAACATGACAGGAAGGTGCTTCTACCTTTGTCCAATCAAGAATGTGAGTTCCACTCCGAGTTTGTACACACTAAAATTCTTAGGACACTGAAATACTGAAACTCTGAACTTTCTGTCTAATTGAACACCCACTGACATACTGAAAATCTGAATTTGTAGGAAGCTGAAAACTGTGGATTTGTAGGTTGGATGGATCCAGACTGGCATGGAGGTTTGCAAAATGCCCTAGCTAGGTTATGGGCTATGTATGAGGATAGTGAGAATCGTCTAATCGAAAGCAATCACCAAAATGCAAGTTTGCTCCACAATGTATCTGAAGAGAAGAAAAAGATGGACAAGAAATACTCCAATTTGTTGGAAGATATGGACAAGTGGATGGATGAATCTTACCAAAAGATCAAAGATGAGCAGAAGACAGAGTTTGAGGTAGTCAAGAAAGAAAAGGATCTGTTGTTTGAGCAGTTGCAGGTGCTTAAAGATGTGAAGCAGCATGAGCAGCAAGAACTGGAGGAGGTCAAGAAAGAAAAGGATCAGTTGCTTGACCAGTTGCAGGTGCTTAAAGATGTGAAGCAGCATGAGCAGCAAGAACTGGAGGAGGTCAAGAAAGATAGGGCTCAGCTGATTGAGCAGTTGCAGGTGCTTGAAGATGTGAGGCAGCATGAGCAGCAAGAACTAGAGGAAGTCAAGACAGATAGGGCTCAGCTGATTGAGCAGTTGCAGATGCTTAAAGATGTGAAGCAGGATCAACAAAAGGAACTGGATGAAGTCAAGAAAGATATGGCTCACTGGGCTGATGTCAGTGCAAAGTTGAAGGAGGAGAAGAAGAAGTTAGAGTATGCACTCCATGACCTTTGGAAATTCAGTAATGGGACCAAAGAAAAACTGAAGAAAATCAGGCAACTTTGTGATGAAGGAGAGTGTTGAGTTGAACCATTTTGAGATGATGTAATAATCATTTGATGTAATAATGATCTAGTGTTAAACTGCTGGCTTGGTCCTACTGGATTCTAGTTAAATAACATGATGTTCTAGCGTTAAACTGATTGAGCATATGGTTTGCATCTAGTGTTTAACTGGACCATATGGTTTGCATCCTGACCATATGGTCACACATTAACTAACAATTACTTGGACCATGTGGTTTGCATCCTGACCATATGGTCACACATTAACTGAAAATAAGATAACACATTGCAGGTTTGCATCATCCTCAAACTGAAACTATATCAACCTGACAAACAAGAGCAACTGACAAACTGAAACTGAAACATAAGAGATTCTTACATAACAATATAATAGAGATCCTTACATAAGAGGTTCACAACCTGACCACAGGTCATTACATAAGAACTTGTTTCATCACATAACCTAACAAGCTTGTTACTTCCCAGCTCATTGCATCAAAAGCAACCAACCCTAACCATAGTACATTACATAATAAGAAGCAACTATCCAACAGGCTTCTCACTTCCCAGTTAATTACACCAAAAGCAACCAACCCTGGTTCATTACATACTTCCCAGTTCTAAAGCACTAAAGCAGACCATGAGCATCCAACAGGAGCCTGTGCTTGTTGGTTCCCATTCCAAAAGCACCTGGCTCAAGCTTCTCCACAACCACCTTGAAACCATGGAATGTGGAGCGCCGACACCAGAACATGACAATATCACCCTTCTGAAAATTGGCATCCTTCACTACAGTCATCCAGTTTGAGGTCATGATGGCATGCTTAGTTCCTTTGGCAATCTTCATCTTCACTTCCTGAGTTACCTTGTTTTTGAGAAAGTGGGCAACTATGGGGGTTGCAGTCCGCGAAAGGTGCCTGCTGAGGTACCTTTTGGTGAACTCTTTGTTGAAGTACTGCAAAGAAATGGCAAACAAAATTCTATGTTAGGGTTTAGTATGTGATCATACTCTATGTTAGGGTTTAGTATGATCATACTCTATCTTAAATTGCAGTCATTTCTATGTTACTATTGTACTCATTCCTACTGAACTTACCAAACAAATAGCAAAAGAGAGGAGGTGGCAGCACTTACCATCTTGCCTTTGCCCTCAACAACATGAGCCATCTGTAGGCTGCAAATGTACAATGGTGTCGTTGGTTCCTTTTCAGCACAAATGCTCTGAAGAAGTATAACTTGATCAGGGGACAGTTCCACTCGATTGGCAAACACACAGAATTGATCAAAGCTGGAATGCCCCATAACACCTGGACCTACATTTCAGCAACACCATGTCAATAAAAATGCAATGTATATATAAGTGCAATGTAAACACACTAGCACAAGTAGAATGAGTTAAAGGAAAACACAGTTGCACACCTCGGATAGTCATGCCTATGAAGGAATCTTCCGAAGAACCATCACCCTCAGAAGCATCACTTGCTGGAGAATCACTCTCAGAAGAATAACTCTCAGAAGGATCACTTGCTGGAGAATGAGGTTCACTTTTTGGAGAAAGAGGCTCACTGTCCGAAGCATCAAGCACGATCAATGGCACCGTCGGCTCCATTTTCACACTAGCAAAACAGGATCCAAATTAAAAATCAACACCTTCAACAACACAAAACCCTAACAGAATCCAAAAGCAGTAGCATTTGCAAATCGTCCATCCTAAACCCTAACCCCTATCATGAACCCTAACCCTAACCGAATCGAACTGCAAATCATGAACCCTAACCGAATCGAAATGCAAATCAACCCCTAACACGCGCGGGCTATGAGGGCAACCACACCGCATCGACAGGGCTAGAGATGAGAAGGGTGAGATTCGCGATTAGATATGAGGAGGTGAGATTTGGGGTGGAAAGGACTGGATCTTACCTCGTCACCATCCTCCGAGGCTAGAGATGAGGAGCCGCGATGGTGGCGACCTCTGCAGCGGTCGCTGATGACTCGGCGACGGCTACGGACGGTGCGGGCTCCTGATGGCCCTTGATGTAGTTACCTGCGGCAAAAGAATATGGGTTAGGTTGAGACTCCAAGTGCAGAGTGTATAGTATAGGAAAGACAGTTTTCCCCACGAGGGGTGATTTGAGGGTTTAATATCAAACTCTTGGGGAATCAGTAGTGAAAGATTATCTTCTTATCCTTCTTTTGAAACCTACAAACAAAGCAAATTGTTTTGTGTACTCAACCTCACCAAGTGGTTGTCAAGCACAAGGTGTGAGAATGATATCAAAATAAAACAAATGCAAAACAAGAAATAAATATGCAATGATGATAAATAAATATGCAAGGATGGTGTGAACAATGATGGATGATATTTTTGGGTTTTATATTGTGAATGCAAGATATAAAAGTATTTTTGTATTTTCGGATTTTTAAATGGCAGAAAATGGAAAATGCTTATAAGTTGTTGGAAAGGTGTTTCTTATGATTAAAAATGGACCGGGGTTCATGGTTTCACAAATGCACTCTCTCTTTAATAAAGTGGTAGACAATGGAACACTAGAATTGACATATGAGATTGCAACAAAAAGGTTTCGTGACAAGTTACTAATTATATGGGCATCACGCCGTAACATAGAGATCTTTGTTTATTAATCTCTCTTACACTCTACCTAGATGTGAATTAAATCTTAGCACCTCAGTAATTAAGATGAATCAGAGCATAGCTTTAAGTCTTATGACATGAAGTTAAAATAAGAACATGCTAGATCTAGTCATGGAGAAGTGGCAATGGTCACACCCACACCTCCGGTAGCATGGTATTTTTCTTTATCCCTAGTGAGGCAACAAAGTAAGGTAAAATACCCAAGTAGATCGCGGAACTTCTCTCACTTTCACCGCACTAGCCACCCCCTCATTACTCCAACTAATGCACACCTTCCCCCACACAAGCTCTCATAAACATGCTTGATCAAAACAAGTAGACAAGAACGTGGTACATAATATGCATCTACTTTCATAACTGAAACAAAACAATTGCAATCTCAAACATATATTAACTCATAAAGAGATCCACCACAAAGGAATTACATAGATGACCGTAATCATGTTCAGCAGCTCATACGGTGCTAATTAGTGAAGCTCAAGAGAGGAGAGATACATAAGTTACTTCCACAAACCCATAGTCCAGGGGTGGACTACTCCCTCTTCATCATGGAGATGGTGGAGATGTCGTTGGGGGAGATGGAGACCACACCGGCAGCGCCCCGCCGGAGTTTTCCCCCTCCAATCTGCAGCTCTAGGTCTCTGTTTCAGTGTTTCTATGTTTCAGCGGCACTCCTTTCTAGAAAACGTAGGGGGACTATTTTTATAGTCGGTTTTTAGGTCAAGACGAAGCTTATGGAAGAAAGATCGACGGCAACGGAGCCACGAGGGCCAAGTTGGTGGGCCCCACACGGCCAAGGAATCTGGCCGCATGGCCCCCCTCTTTTGGCCTTCGGGCTTCCACTTTTTCGCTTCCTTCGCCCCTACGCTTTGTTTCTTCCAAAAACTGATGCTCGTAAATTTTAAGGTCATTTGGACGTCGTTTGGGTCCCTGAAACATCAAAATATAGAAATAGGGTTTTCTGCCAGTGCGGGGTTAATTCCAGAAAAAATAGGAAAACTGTGAAATCTTCCCAAAATTATTATAAAACAATGATATAACCCTTATATGATGCAAATATGAGTAATATAATGCAAAGTTCATGTATGCATTTACATGCATCAGCTCCCCGCCGGCGAGCTCGACGGTGAGTGGAGGCGGCGGTCGGGACGGGGATGAGTGGGGAGCGAGTGGGGAGTGGTCAACGCGAAAGAAATAGGACACAGCGGGGAGAGAGCGCCTGACAAGTGGGCCCCACCGCACACTAACAGCGTCAGTTAGTCCGCCACGTCAGCAAGCCAAGTCAGTAATGCAAAACAGCCCAACGTTGCCCAATACCACTCAAATTCGTCCAAAACCATCAAAATTGAGGGGGAGGGGGTGATTTTATCCGGTTTTGTGGATTTGAGGGTTTTGAAAACTCCCAATTTTAAGTTTGGGGTGAATTGTGTCCAATGTGTGACATTTGGGGGTGAAATATATACTGAATCCATTCCTATTTGCTGCCTTTGCGGCAAAATTAAATCTTGCCGCGCACCCCCTCGCGGTGGTATGGGCCGGCTTTAGTTGGCCCAGTTCGCGTTTTTTTCTCTGTTTCTGTTTCTTTTTTTCCTTTTCTTTTCTTTTTTGTTCTTCGTTGTTCATTTTCTTTTCTGTTTCTTTTCTTTTCTTTTTTGTTATTTCATTTTATTTTTTTGTTTCTTTTTTATTTTTTCTTTTCTTTTCTATTTTTTCGGATTCTTTTATTTTTCTTTTTTGGTTTCTTTTATTTTCGTTTCTTTTTATTACTATTTTTTCATTTTTTATTTTAATTTTCAAAATTGTACATGATTTGAAAATACTCATTTTTTAAAATGTTCAGATTGAAAAAAATGTTCAAATTCAAAAACTGTTCGGATTTGAAAATGTTCAATTTAAAAACTGTTCGGATTTGAAAATATTCAAATTCAAAAACTGTTCAGATTTGAAAATGTTCAAATTCAAAAACTGTTCAGATTTGAAAATGTTCAAATTCAAAACTGTTCAGATTTGAAAATGTTTCAAATTCAAAAATTATTTTGATTTTGAAACTTTTAATAATTGTATATGCTTTTGAAAATATTCATTTTTAATAAATGTTTAGATTTTAAAAATGCTCAAATTCAAAAACTGTTCAAATTAAGAATGTTCAAATCCTGAAATTAAAAAATATTTAAAAATTGTTTATGCTTTTAAAAAATATTCATTAAAAAATGTTCGTATTTAAAAATGTTCAAATTCGAAAATTGTTCAGATTTGAAAATGTACAAATACAAAAACTGTTCAGATTAAAAAAACTCATATTTGAAAATTATTTTAAATTAAAAAAGTAGATTCTGAAAAATAAATAATTATAAGTTTTTATTTTTTAAAAAGTGTTTCAAAATAAAAAATGTTTAAATTTTGAAAATGTTCATGTTTAAAAATGTTCATTTTGAAAATGTTCAGTTTTAAAAATGTTCAGATTTTTAAAAATATTTCAGATTTTTAGAAACCCAAAAAAGAAAGAAAAAACAGAAATAAGAAAAAAAAGAAAAACGAAAATACCTACCTTATCCCCTGATGGACCGCGGCCCAGCAGGGCAGCGTAAGCGTGCGGGGTGCGCGGCCCAACAGGAGCACCCGTATAGGGGGAGCTCCTATGTATCACTTTGAAGCGACGGCAGACGCGCGCGTCGCCTGAAGGACGTCCTCTAATGGGCCGACCCATTTGTCGAATGCTTCTTTTTTCTCTATTTTCTTTCTTCTTTTCTGTTTTCTATTCTTTTATTTTCTTTTCTGTTTTTTTGTTTGTTTAATTTTTTTCACTTATTTATGATTTTGAAAAATGTTCAGTTTTGAAAATTTGTAAAAATTTAAATATGTTCAAATTTGAAAATTGTTCAGTTTTGTAAAAAATGTTCAAAATGATTTTTTTCAAATTTAAACATTTCTTAAAATTAAATAAATTCTAATTTTGAAAAAATTTCAGCACTAACACAATTTTCAAATTTGAACAGAAAATATCGCTGGACAATAACTATTTTGGAACAATTTGAAAGTGAACAGAAAATATCGGTGAACAAAAACTATTTTTGAACGAATTTTAAGGTGAACAGAAAATGTCGGTGACGAAAATTATTTATTAACGATTTTAAAAATGAACAGAAAATATCGGTAAACGGAAAATGTCGGTGATAATTTTTTTGAAATTTAAGTTGAACAATTTTTGAATGTAAGCATTTTTCCAATATGAGCAAATTTCTAATTTGAATTTTTTAATCTGAACAATTTTTGAATATGAACATTTTTCTAATCTAAACATTTGTTGAATCTAACCATTTTTTGAATCTAAAACATTTCATATTTGAACAATTTTTGAATCTGAACATTTTTGCAATCTGAACATTTTTGCAATCTGAACATTTTTTGAATTTGAACATTTTGTGAATCTGAATAAATAATTAAGAAAAAAAAACAGAAAAAGAAACAAAAAAAGAAAAAAGGAAAATAGAAAGAAAACAAGAAAATAAAATAAAAGAGAAAACGAAAATAAATTGAAATCTGAAACATTTTTCGAAATCTGAAAAAAAATCAGAAATAAAAATAAGTGAAAGAAACACGGAAAACAGAAAAAAGAAATAAGAAAAAAAAGGTAAAGTAAAAAAGCCGCCGAAACGGGCCGGCCCATTAGTGCCACCCCGCAGGCGATGCGAGCCGGAAGCATCGCCTGCGGGCGATATATAGGATTTGGTAGTATAGGGGGCTACCACTGTATCTCGCCCGTGTCCAAACACGGATGAGAATCACTAGAAAACAGAAAATCTAATCAGAAGCAACTTCTGATTAGCCTAACCCCACGCAGCATGGTGACGTGTCTGATCCCTGGCGAACGGATGAGATCTAGTCCGAACGAGCAAAACGGAAACCACGCCCGCTCATCCCTACCCCGAGCCCCGACACCGCGCGTGACCTCCACTTGCTTGACCTTCTGCTAGGGTTTTCGCGGCCGCCACCGGAGCCCTCCGCCGCGCCCCTCTCTAGCCGCTTCCGCCGCCGCCCTCGGCCTCGCCAGCGACAAGGACCGGCGACGAACTTGGCCTCCCTAGCGACCTACACCCGCGGCGACCTCCACACCGTCCTCTCTGCTAGGGTTTTTGCGGCCGACGCCGGAGCCGTCCGCGCGTGCCACCCTCTCCAGCCGCTGGAGCACTCCATCGCGCCCTCTCCAGCCACCGCCGCCCTCAGCCTCACCATTGACGAGGACCGGTGACGAAATCACCTCCTAGCGATGAGGACCTGAAGCTCGACATCCCCCCACACACCCCACCATAGGCGACGAATCTTAGTGAGAATCTGAAGCTCGGCCTCCCCACGGATGATGTCATCTAAAAAAATCTGAAATGTGTACTGTGAATGTTGTGGATGGTGCTCGGTTTTCACTGTAATATGTTTTTTGGCTAGTACGGTGATAGAGTGGATGATGCTCAGCTAGTACCAGAACATCCATCCTCTCCCCCATCCAATATAATCTGTAATCTTTTTAGGAGTACAAATTTCATGGTGTAGTATGCAATCTTGTTGAAGTAGTGCTGGAGATTGTAAAATTAGTGTTGGAGTAGTTGTTTTTGGAAGTAGACATGGAGATTGTAAAATTATTACCGGAGATGGTATTAGTTACCAACCTCGTAGTGATAGAGTTGCGCCCGGTGTCATCAACCACACCGCCATCCCGCCAGTCGTCATTGTCGATAAGCTCATCGAGATGTGTCGTCTGATCCGTGTCGTATATATTATCGGATCATGTCGTGATCCGAGGAACCACTCTGATGGACGCTGTTTCGACGACTAAGCAACGACCCTCGTTGGGGGTCTTGGCGAAGAGCATGACGTGTAGTGATGAAGTTACTCACCCTAGACCAATTAAGTTACCCACCCAATAGTGTTAGTTATCCACCCTAAACCTATGGAGTTACCCACCCAAAAGTGATGTAGTTACCAACCCTATGATGATGAAGTTACCACCCCATAGTGATTAAGTTACCAACCCTAAACTGATAAGTTACCACCCAATAGTGATGGAGTTACCACCCAGTAGTGATGGGAGTTATCAACAGTAAATGATGAAGTTACCATCTAGTAGTGATGGAGTTACCCACCCAAAACTAATGGAGTTGTTACCCACCCTAAACTGATAGAGTAATCAACCAGTAGTGTTGAAGTTACTCACCCTCAACTGATAAAGCTACCCACCCAGTAGTGATGGAGTTACCACCCAGTAGCAATGCAGTTACCCACCCTAGACTGATGAAGTTACCCATCCTAGACTGATGAAGTTACCCACCCAGTAGTGATGGAGTTACCACCAAGTAGTGATAGAGGTACCCATCCAATAGCGATGAAGTTACCCACCTAGTACTGATTGAGTTACCACCTAGTAACGATAGAGTTATGCACCCAATAGTGATGGAGTTACCCACCTACTCAATGGTGATGGAGTTATCCGAAACTAATGGAGTTAACCACCATAAATAGATGGAGTTACCCGCTCTAAACTGATAGATTTGCCACCCAGTAGTGATGTAGTTACCCACCCTAGACCGATGGAGTTACCCTCACTAGACCGATGGAGTTACCATCTGTTGTATAGTTGTGTCCAAAATGGATCGTTGGTGGGGTGGTGATACCCATAAGTATAGGGGATCATTGAAATCTTCGATGTGTAAGTATTAGTATCGATCCCACGAGGAGTAGAAGGTATAAGTATTTATCCTCTCAAATAAGAGTGTCACTTCTCTTATTGTATATGCACTAGACAAACTAAAATGATTAAATGATGCAAGTGTTTTTGGGTTTTTGGTGTAGAGTTTGCAATAAAGTAAAATGCTGAAAATAAAATATGACAAGTGAAAGCTCTCAAAGAGAGAAAGCCCAATACTCTATGCAGCAAGAGGACAAGCTTGAGCGGTGTGTTTTCTTATAGGTGGAAAACGTTCCCAAGGGCTACATGGATTTCATGGCATAAATATTTCTAGAACAACAAGGTAAACATTTTGTCAAGTTTTAATCTTCTTTGGACGGAGCCATAATTAGGTGTAGTTAAATAAATAAACTAAACNAAAGGGCTACATGGAGTTCGGGTGCCAAAAAACTGCACTCCGGGCTGGTGGCCTTCACGGCTTCACCTCTTCACTTCTTCTTGGGAAAATGCTTCGCGTTGGCCCCGCTCGCGCTCGCTAGCGAACCTTTCTGGCTCTCCTTTTATGGCCCAGCATTGTTCTGACCCATTTTGAGTGCGTGAAATCAGGCCTACATCCGAGTAGGATTAAGTATAGTTTTCACCAAATCTATCACATTGGACCAATTCACCCTAAACTTAAAATTGAGAGTTTTCAAACCCTCAAATTCACAAAACCAGATAAATCACCCCCTAACACTCAATTTGGGTGGTTTTGGACGAATTTGAGTGGTATTGGGGCAATTTTGGGCTGTTTTGGCGCGCTGACATGGCAGGCTGACGTGGCACACTAACTGACGTCGTTAGTGCGCGGTGGGGCCCACCTGTCAGTCGCTCTCTCCCTCGGTGTCTTATTTTCTTCTGCGTTGACCTGGCCGCCAGTCGTCACTCCCCACTCGCCCCGTCCCGACCGTCGCCTCCCCTCATCGTCGAGCTCGCCGGCGCCGTCCGCCGCCGGTGCCGAGTCGTCACCGACCGCCTCCGACCGCCGCAGCGAATCTTGCCCTTCTCATCTCTGAGGATGCGAACGAGGTAAGTTCATTTCCGCTCGAATCTCTACTCGCGAATCTTGCCCTTCTCATCTCTAGCCCTGTCGATGCGGGGTGGTTGCCCTCATAGCTCGCGCGTGTTAGGGGTCGATTTGCATTCGATTTGGTTAGGGTTCATGATTTGCATTTTCGATTCGGTTAGGGTTAGGGTTCATCTACTGCTTTTGGATTCGGTTAGGGTTAGCGTTTGGGATGGGAAGGTGTTGATTTTTAATTTGGATCTTGTTTTGCTAGTGTGAAAACGGAGCCGACGCTGCCATTGATCGTTCTTGATGGTTCTTCCGATAGCGATCCTCCTTCTCCGGGGAGTGATCCGTCTTTGGAGAGTGAGCCGTCTTCTGAGAGTGATGCTTCTTCGGAGAGTGATGCTTCTTCCGAAGATTCATTCCTTGGCATGACTATCCGAGGTATTATTTTCTCTTAACACATTGCACTTGTATTTACATTGCAGTTGTGTTAACACATGGTTGTGCTCAAATGCAGGTCCAGGTGTTATGGGAGGTGACATCTTGGATGAATTCTGCTGGTTTGCCAACCAAGTGGAATTGGCACCTCATGAAGTTGCACTTCTGAAGAACATTTGTGCTGGACAGGAACCAAGGATACCACTATATGTTTGCACCATGCAGATGACTCACATTGGTGAGGGCAAAGGCAAAATGGTAAGTGTTGCCACCTCCTCTCTTTTGCTATTTGTTTGCTAAGTTCATTAGGGTCATGTTACTTGACTGCAATTTAACCTAGAGTGACTACAATTTGACATAGAAATTTAGAGCTACTTGACATATGAGCATAGTAAACCCTAACGTAGAGTATGATCACATAGTAAATCCTAACATAGAGTATCATCACACCCTAAACCCTAACATGGAGTATGATCAAGCTAACATGGAAATTCAGAGCTTGTTATCTTTTTTTGTGTTTGCCATTTGTTTGCATAGAAGTTGACATAGCAATTTAACATAGAATTGTGTTTGCCATTTCTGTGCAGTATTTCAACAAAGAGTTCACCAACAGGTACATCAGAAGCCACCTTTCAGGAACTGCAAGACCCATAGTGGTCCACTTTCTCAAAAACCAAGTGACTGAGGAAGTGCACATAAAGATTGCTAAGGGCACAAAGCATGCCATCATGACCTCAAACTGGATGACTGTGGTGCAGGGTGCTAATTTAGTGAAGGGTGCTATTGTGATGTTCTGGGTTCGGCGCTCCACATTCAATGGTTTCAAGGTGGTTGTGGACAAACTTGAGCCAGGTGCATTTGGACTTGGAACCAAGAAGCATAGGCGCCTGTTAGAAGCTCAGGGTTTGCCTTAGAACTGGGAGCTAAGAAGGTTGTTAGTTGGTCCTTATTAGTTAATGAACTATGGTTTGTTATGTAGTGAACTGGAACTGGTTGGTTGCTTTGGGGGCTTATCATGAAACAAGCTTGTAATGAAACAAGCTGTTATGTAATGACCTATGGAACAAGCTTTTGGTTCTGATGATGTAATGACCTATGGAACAAGCTTTTGGTTCTGATGATGTAATGACCTATGTAATGAAACTTGTTTGATTTCAGTTAGACAGAAATTTCAGTGTGTCAGTATTTCAGTTAGACAGAAAATTTTCAGCTTCCTATGTGTTAACTTGTTTGTTCAATGCTTTGTGTCCATGTGTTATTTGAAGCTGTTATGTACACCATATGGCCATATGTGACCATATGGTCAGGAAAGCTTTCCTATTTGTTCAAGCTACTATGTACACCATATGGCCATATGTGACCATATGGTCAGGATACAATATGATTTCACAGTTCATATGGTTTTGATTTCACAAGCTGTTGAATGCATCAGGATGCAAACAATAAGGTCAAATTCATCAGGATGGAAACAATATGGTCCAAGGCAAGATCATAATAGCAGTAGAATTCAGTATACAATATGGTTATTACATCACACATTACTTAATTCAGTAAAGACCATAATAGCACTAGAATTAAGATTTCCTGATTATTACATCAAATGATTATTACATCATCTCAAAATGGTTCAACTCAACACTCTCCTTCATCACAAAGTTGCCTGATTTTCTTCAGTTTTTCTTTGGTCCCATTACTGAATTTCCAAAGGTCATGGAGTGTGTACTCCAACTTCCTCTTCTCCTCCTTCAACTTTGCACTGACATCAGCCCAGTTAGCCCTATCTTTCTTGACTTCCTCCAGTTCTTGCTGCTCATGCTGCTTCACATCTTTAAGCACCTGCAACTACTCAAGCAGTTGAGCCCTATCTTTCTTGACTTCATCCAGTTCCTTTTGCTGATCCTGCTTGACATGTTTAAGCATCTTTAACTGCTCAATCAGCTGAGCCATCTCTTTCTTGACTACCTCCAGTTCTTGCTACTCATGCTGTTTCAAATCTTTAAGCAACTGCTCAAGCAACTGATCCTTTTCTTTCTTGACTACCTCAAACTCTGTCTTCTGCTCATCTTTGATCTTTTGGTAAGATTCATCCATCCACTTGTCCATATCTTCCAACAAAATGGAGTATTTCTTGTCTATCTTTTTCTTCTGTTCAGATACATTGTGGAGCAAACTTGCATCTTGGTGATTGCTTTCGATTAAACGATTCGCATTGTCCTCATACATAGCCCATAACCTAGCTAGGGCATTTTTCAAACCTCCATGCCAGTCTGGATCAATCCATCCTACAAATCCACAATTTTCAGCTTCCTACAAATTCAGAGTTTCAGAGTTTTAGTGGGTGTTCAACTAGACAGAAAAATTCAGAGTTTCAGTGGGTGTTCAACTAGACAGAAAAATTCAGTGTGTCAGTATTTAAGTGTCCTAAGTATTTGACTATGTACAAACTCGGAGTGGAACTCACATTTTTTATTGGACACGGGTAGAAGCGCCTTCCTGTCATGTTTCCTTCAAAAGCAACAAACAACTCGGGCTTCAGTTTGTGGATGCGGCAGAGTACAGGTGCATCCGCATGGATGCCGCAGAAGGTTGGATCAGTGATAGAATCAGGCGCGTAGTCTCTATATGTGATCTACGAATAGGCGATTAAAGAGTGAATCCACGGTTAAAAAAAACCCCCAAATTGGAAACCCTAACCGTATGAGCGAGACCAGAGGCACTCACATCGCGAAGGAAAGACCCAGCTGAGCTCTGGGGTGGAGGCGGTGAGCAGCGCGGTGTCGAGCTTGAGCTTGTCATCGTGTCGGCGCGGCGAAGAGGGTGCCAATTGTCAGTCATGGCGTCGAGCGGCAACCAGCGGTGCGGCGGGGAGGAGCTTGAGCTTGTCGGGCTTTCAGACAGAGAGCAAAGTTTTACAGAAACTTCCTCGTATTTTTCCAAATTTGCAATTCAGTCCTTCCACCTGCAGCTTCAAAGCGATCGCTTTCTTCTCCTGTCTCCCCTGCCTCCCTCCCTCGCTTTCTTGTCCTGACTCCCCTGCCTCACTGCCACCCCACCATCGCCGCCGCCATCCGTCCGCACACACCACGGCATGGACGTCGCCGCCGGGTGGTACTTCGCGCCGTCGGCGTGAAAAGATCGTGGGCTGCTCTGCCGACCTCTCTGTGGTCTGCTCCGTCGACCTCTCCATGGTCTGCTCCGCCGACCTCTCCGTTGTCTGCTCCGTCCGCCGCCGAACGTGGGTCTGCCATCAACCTGCGCGCCGCGTGACCTGCTCCTACGCCACGTAGAAGTGGACAATCAAGGTTAGTGTCTTCTGGTTCCTCCTCCTACCATGGTTCTGAAATTTAAAGTGCAGGGTTTTGGGTCGATCTTGTCCACCTTAATGGCAGAAATCAGTGATGAATTATCATGTTTGTGCGAGTTGGCATGGATTACCATGATACTTAGATGGTTTTTAACAACACAGATCATACTTTTTATACTGAAAGTTTGAACCTTTTCGTGTTTAGGTTCTCCTCCAGACCGACTGGACTGGTTTCCTGTCAATTTCCATTGTATGGGTTGCTTTGTGAGGGATGGCTGCAGTGTTGATTATGTGGGCGATCAGGAAGAGTATTCAGTTAATATCAGCAGGGATACTCTGTGCTATAATGAATTGCTGGAGCATGCTAAAGCTGTTTACCACATTCAGTTGGGTAGAATGGACATCAAACTGTCACTGAAGCTACACTGGCTTGTTCCTGGGAAATCTTTTACTGAAGGCTTGATGTTTGTTGGTGATGATGATGCCATCCGTAGAATAGATAGTAGCATTCCTTATGGTCAAACTGCAGAGATATATGTTGAAGAAGTGCTGTCAGAAGAAGAAGAAGAAGTTCCCATTGATAGATGTGTACCCTGTAAGCACTGAAGAAGTTGAAACTTTGTTCAGGGAAGGTTGGTTAGTACCAAAACCTATGAAGAAGAAGAGTTGTTCAGGGAAGGTTGCAGAGAAGCAAAAAGTTGTTGATGCAGGCAAGCAAGAAGAACAAGTGCAGCAACATGTGGTTGATGCAAACAAGGAAGAAGAACAAGTGCAGCAACATGTGGTTGATGCAAACAAGGAAGAAGAACAAGTGCAGCAACATGTGGTTGATGCAAACAAGGAAGAAGAAGTAGTCCAACAACATGTGGTTGATGCAGGCAAGGAAGAAGAAGCAGTCCAACAACATGTGGTTGATGCATGCAAGGAAGAAGATGCACCACCTGTACAGGAATCAGATGATGACACTGACTATGAACCAATTCCTGAAAATAGTTCTGGTGAGGATTCTAAGGCAGAGCAAATGAGAAAGTTGTCAAGAGAAATTAGATTAAATGAGAGGAACAAGAAAATGGGAAAAGGTACACACCATATCATCAAAGACAACACAGTTGTAGCACATGCAGATGGAGATGAAGGACTGTCATACTCTGATTCAGATACTGCGTATTTCGACAATGATGATTAGTACTCAGATACAGAAGAGAGTGATGGAAAAGGGGGAAGATAACTATAAGGGAGAAGAGCATTTGGCCTAGATACAATAGCAAAGAAGAAGGACAGAAATTTCAGCTAGGCATGATATTTAGAAGCAGGGAACAGATGAAGAAGGCTCTTATCAAATATGGTATCAAAGAAAAGCACCATTTGGCTTTCAGAAAGGATGAGCATGATAAAGTAAGAGCACACTGTACATGGCCTAGTTGCCCTTGGATGATCTATGCATCAAGGACTAGTAAGAACAAGTGGCTACAAGTGTCCACTTTGACTAATCAGCACAATTGTATTCCAAGGAGAGACAATAGGCTTGTAACTTCTACTTTTCTTGCTAAGAGGTTTGGCAGACTGATAAAAGAAAATCCAACTTGGAAGCTTGAGCACTTACAGAAGACAGCGCTACAAGAGGTTGGGGTAGATGTTACCATTGCTCAATGCAAAAGAGCCAAGCAGCTTGTGTTTAGAAAAATGATGGATTCAACACAGGGAGAGTATTCTAAAGTGTTTGATTACCAGCTGGCATTGTTGCATTCAAATCCAGGTAGTACTCTTGCTGGCAAAATGGATCCTCATCAACCAGATGAAACCTATGTATTCTAAAGGTTCTACATGTGCTTATCAGCACTTAAGAAAGGATTTCTTGTAGGATGTAGGAAAGTAATTGATGTGGATGGTTGTTTTTTCAAAGGAGCTTGCTTTGGACAGATGTTATATGCTCTAGGAAGGGATGCAAACAATGAAATGTACCATGTTGCATGGGCAGTAGTTGAGAAAGAAAACTATGATTCATGGTTCTGGTTTCTTGCTTTGCTCAACAAAGACCTAAAGATTGCAGATCAAGGAGCAGGTTGGGTGTTCATCTCTAATCAACAGAAAGGTTTGCTGGCAGCAATTGAGGACATAATGCCCAGGGCTGAGCATAAAATGTGTGCTAGACACATTTACTCAAATTGGAAGAAAAAGCACCCTAACCATGATCTACAGAAATTATTCTGGAGATGTGCCAAATCACCAAACAGGGTGCTTTTCAACTACAACAGAGCAAAGCTTGCTCAGTTCACTGTTGATGGAGCTAAAGACATGATGAACACTGATCCACAACACTGGAGCAGGGCATTCATGGAAATTGGAGCTAATTGTGACTCTGTGGACAATAACATGTGTGAGTGCTTTAATAACTACATCATAGAATCAAGATATTTACCTGTTGTGTCTATGCTTGAATGGATAAGGTGCAAGATGCTAGTCAGGGTTCAACAAAACAGAGGAAAGGCAGCAAAATGGCAAGGGACTATCTTTCCAAACATATTCAAAAAACTAAAGCAGAACATCTCAAGATCTACCAACTGTGAAGTGCTTTGGAATGGCAAAGAAGGGTTTGAGGTGCAGGAGTACCAGAAATATAGGTTCACTGTAAACATGGAAAGAAGAACATGTACCTGCAGATACTTTCAACTCTCTGGCCTTCCCTGCTGTCATGCAGTCAGTGCAATTTATGCTTCTTCAAAGAAGTTAGATGACTTCATTGTTGAATGCTATTCTATTAAGGTGTACAATAGGATTTATGATCATTGCTTGGAGCCAATGGAAGGTGAAGAGAGCTGGCCAACAGCTGATCAACCTAAACCTAAACCACCTGGTTTCATTAAACTCCCTGGAAGGCCCAAGACTGAAAGGAGAAGAGGACCAGATGAAGGACCAAAGGGCACAAAGTTGAGTAGGGCTGGCATTAAAATTACTTGTAGCAACTGCCAGAGAAAGGGACACAACATGACCAGTTGCATTAACAATCATGTTGCTAAGCACCATGGCAATGCACATATAGTTAGAGATAGGACCAGAAAAAGGAAGAAGCAAAAGAAGGAAGCTCAGAATGAAGAAGCTGGGAAGAGAGCAAAGGTACTGAATTTCCTGTAGTTGTTCGAATTTTCTACACATGCACTATTTTGCAACCTAAACTTGCACTATTTTGCAACCTACACTTGCCCTAATTTCCAACCTACACTTGTAGTTGTCACAGGCTAATGCTGATGCAGCTGTTGCTGCTGCAAAAGACAGGAAAGAAAAAGAATATTGTTGTCTATGAAGATGCAGCAACCAAGGCATTAAGAACAAAGCCTACATGGCTGAAGATACGTGGGAGAAGTTCACAACCAACCACCAAGCCCAGCTCCCAACCAAGTTCACAACATGTGTCAAACCAGCTGGAGAACAGGAAAATTGTGAACCTATGTCAACCATTTGTTACACCAAGAGCAACTACTACTAGTTCACATCAGAAAAGCTTCACCAAATACAAGCCTGAAGCTCCTAAGACTGCATTTGTTGCTCCACAACACACCAGCTTCAGTCTTGCTGCTTACAAGGCTGCAAAAGTAGTTCAACAATCCACAACAAAGAAGTAGTCACTATGGAGATGTGCTTTTGTAATAGCTATTCTGGATAACCACTGAGCTATCTATCAAACATTGAATTCATCTGGAATTTTCATATGTTTTCTCTTGAGCAACTATCAGATACATCTTCTGAAATGCCATAATAAATTTAGAGTGCACTTGTTCACATGCCAAGAACTAGATAAACTTGTTCATTACATAGATAGGTAGCTGCAATAACTTACACTGACAGTTACATTCATAACTTGTTCACAGAATAGATCAACTACACTGCCACTACACTGCATGTCGTGGTATTGTCGAATCTAGCCGCGGCAGGGGTGCCATCGAGCTAGGTAGAGAGAGGGGTTTTGGATATGTGGGGTATTCCGGCAACAGGGAGACAAAGGGTTTACCCAGCTTCGGATCTCGCAACGGTGGCGAAACCCTACGTGCTGCTATAATTCACTATAAGGCAATATCGCCGAGTTACAGTGGATTGGGACTGAGAGCGTGCCCTAAGGCGTCCCGTAGGACGGCTTATAAAGGCGTCCGGACCTAGGGCTTACAGGAAGAAACCTAACTGACTAAGTACAGAGTCCTACTCTAATCCGGCTTGGGCCCTGCCTTGTGGGCTAAGTCTTCCGCAATGTAGGCCGGCTTCTGGAACCTTCCCTTAGCCGGATGGGCCTCCTGCGCTTCAGCACACTGGGCCGCCCGGTTAAGCCGGATTCGGCTCACCACCACTATGGGCCACCCTGGTATGCTATCTTTTAGTCTTCTCTGTGAGGACACCTGTTCGGCATAACCCCAACAGTAGCCCCCGGAAAGCTTCAAGAACTTCAGCGGCTGGCTTCAATCTTCCGGCAATGTGTTGTCCGGGAAATTCATCATCCGTCTTCAGTCTTGGAGCATTCCCAGAAACCTGAAATCATGTCGAACAACTTTGTCGATTTTAATTGTGCCGGCTTTATATGCCGAAAAGCACTTGAGCGTGCAACGACACGCGTCCGCCGATTTGACGGTTATGTCAGACCCGACAGCGTGAGTGGAGGAGCCTCTTTTGAATACAGGGGCTAGTTTCCGTTTTTCCCGCACTAGAACCGAGGCGTCGGAGGGAAGGAAACGTCTCCAACGGCTTGATCCCGTGACACGTGGCGAGAAACCAGGCTCTTGACCGTTGCACATATCTTGGCGCAGCGCTATAAATGGCGACCGCATCGTCTCCACTGCGATCCCCACGCCACTCGCAGCCCTAGCTCCCAAAAATCTTCTCCAGATCTCATCTCCTCTCCCAAGCTCAAACTCCTCCATCTCTCCTTCGATCTTCATGGCTTCATCCACTCCAAGCTCTCCATCGATCGACGCAGCCGCGGTCGGTCCGACTCCGCCGATGGGAGGAGCTACATCCACGGCCGCCGCCGCCGTCACCGAGCCATCCGCCGCTACTCCTGCATCCTCACCAACTCCGGTGAGTCCCTCCGCCGCTTCGGGCCGCGATACAGTGGCTCTGGCAAAAGCCGCAGCCGAAGCCGCTGCCACGATGGCTCCTGAGGCCACAACTGCCGAAGCCGCCATTGAAGACGTAAGCATTGGCGAGGAGGAGGAAGAAGAGGAAGAAGCCGGCAGCAACAAGAGCGCAGCCAACAACCCGACTCACAATTGGGGTTGTTCGGTGGTCGACGAGATTGAGCTGAAGGGAATGGAGGCTGACGGAGCCATCCTTCCACCCTCAGAGTCAGCGCCAACTTGGCGATCCGCCTTAGGCGATCCCTGTCCCACTCCCATCAATGACGAACGGGTACTTCTCTCTTCCCACGTCATTAGGGGATTTTCCTTGCCGCCTTCGGCTTTTCTGGCAGATCTCCTGGACCATTACGGCCTCCAGCTTCACAACATTACCCCGAACAGTTTGCTGCACATCTCCGGCTTCATAGCACTGTTCGAAGGCTATTTAGGCATAAAACCTAGGTTAGACTTCTTCGAACGATGCTTCTTAGTTAAGAGGCAAACTATCAACAAGGAGCTGCTGGTGGCCGGCACAATCAGCTTCAACTGCCGCCGAGACATCGACTGGTACCCTCAAGTGCCAATTGTTGATTCGGCAAAGGGGGTGGGCATCCACCTTCTTCTACTGCAAGGACATGGCGTCGCCAAACCAGCTGCAGGGGCTTTCCCCTTTTACAGACGAAGCCGGCATGCCGGTACCCTCTTGGAAGAAGAAGCCGTCCAGTGGAATGCCGGTAGAACACGCCGCCATTCAAGCTCGGATTGCGCAATTGACGTCCGGCTCTCCTCCCTTGACTGGGGAGGACACCATCATTTGCTGGATGAAGAGACGGATCCAGCCCCTCCAACATCGTGCTCGCCTTCTATGCGAGTACACGGATAATTCTGATCCCATGCGGATCAACGAGAAAGACCTGGAGCAGAGCCTCTTTGAGGCTCGCTTCAACAAACTCATCAAATCCCGGCCTAGAGAAGGCCGGCAATATGAAGAATCATTGCCGATGTTTACGGCGACCAACCCTCCCCCAAAGGTACTTTGACTAACCAAAGTTCAATTCTTTGAGAGATTCGGGTTTGCTTTTGTCGGACTAACATGTAATATGTCAGATTCCTGGAATCACCGACGTCCACCCTGCTAGGAAGCCGTCGTCCAGCAAGGCACCCACGCGGCCCATCTCCTTTTTGATGTAGGGCTAGGCCCGATCTTCACGGATTTGAGGGGAAAAGGGGATGAACACGAAGAGCACGGAGGGGTAACGAGGGAGATTCGTGGGCAAAACACAAGGATAACTAGCAAATCCTGCTGAGAACTCCACCCAACAACAACCCTCAAAAAGGTATCCTTTGGATCGAAGAATCAAAGCCAAACTTACTCTTGTTGAAACCGATTGCTCTTACCGGCCGGTCCACCGATCCAATAGAATCACCGCAGTGAAAGATTGGTTTGCACTACTAGAGACACCGCAGTGAAAAAGTAGCAACAACAAGATCTATCCTCTAAGAGGAACCCTAGCACAGAGGGACGGGGAGCATGGCTCACAAGTCTCAAATTCAGTCTGACCCTAGAATGGGGAAAGGGGAAAGCTATTTATAGTCTTAGTACAAAACAGGGCAGGAAGGTGGGGAACCGGCCTGGGGCCGGCCTAGGACGCCTGGAGGCCCGGCCGACGCAGGTGGAGGCCGGCCTGGAAACCGGCCTAGGCCGGCTGGAGGCCGGCCGGCTCGGTGGGTGGCCGGCCTGGGGTCTGGCCTAGGCCCGGCCGGGAGGCCGGCTGGGAGGCCGGCACGGGGGCCGGCAGCGTCGGAATGCAGCCCGGCCTGGGGGCCGGCCTGGGCCGGCTGGGAGGCCGGTGGCCTCGGGTTCGAGGCCCGACCTAGGGGCCGGCCTGGGCCGGCTGGGAGGCCGGCCGTCTCGGGTTGGAGCCCGGCCTTGGGGCCGGCCTAGGCCGGCTGGGAGGCCGGCCAGCCTGGCTTTTGCCTCCTTCTTCCTCTCCTTGTCCATG
This sequence comes from Puccinellia tenuiflora, assembly GCA_012064385.1. NCBI lineage: Eukaryota > Viridiplantae > Streptophyta > Magnoliopsida > Poales > Poaceae > Puccinellia > Puccinellia tenuiflora. Next base: position 841,650 of record QRDG01001574.1, read on the forward strand.
ACGCTTCCTTCGCCTCATCCACGCGTATGCCTTAGTTGATTGGAGTCCATGGAGTTCCTTGCCACCCTTTGGAGTCCTTGGTGGCTTGCTTGATATGGTGTTGTCGTTGGGTTGGCCTACATCATCTCCCCCTCCTTCGAAAAGCGTCGTCCTCGAACCTAGAGCTCACCTTCGAAAGGAGATAGATGGCTTGACGTTGACATAGTAATCACCATGTAGGTTTTCTTGACGCCAAATGTATGGCCGCTCTTCAATGTTCTTTCGCCTTGCCTTGAACCTAGAGAGCTCACAAAGAAGACGAAACAACACTCAAAGAGTAGCAGCCAATTCTTGAAGTTCATGACATAGGCACTTAAGTAGAAGGAAGTCACCTTAGCAAGACGCCAACATTCCGTTGATGCGCAATGTAGTGCCATGAAGTTGTGGGTGGCGATCCACTCATTTGTACCTACACACAACAAAGACCAAGCAAAACATTTGTGTGCATGATATAGGAGCATATCATTGATGACATGTCCTAGGTTAATCGTAGCACCGTTAGCACAACACACGTGCATTGGAGTCAAAGCAAAGGCGAGTTCAATGTGTAGGCAATTCCTCGGGACATCCTCACGATGTGAAAGCACAAAATCTCCAAGAAGGTATGAGAATGCGAGGATAGTTATCTCAATTGGAGCCAAATGATGTCCATTGTATTCCAAATATCGGGAAGATACCTTTGGCAACGGAGGGAAGAGTGGTGAAAACACAAGGTGGAAAATGCTCTCATCAAAATCATGGGTGCCAACAAAACATAGGAAAGAGCAAGTTGTCAACAATGTTGTTGCAACACAGAAATCATGTAGATGAAAGATCATTGAAACATGCATTTCACGAGGGGAAGCAAAGCCATCCACATATTTGCAAAACAAACCAAAAGAAAGAGCAAGTGTGCAAGTTGTTTGATGCAAAACATTGGAAAGGTAATAGATTCGGGGTCGAAACAAAGCTGTCATTTATGATGCTTGCCAAAGCTCGTTTGGTCAACTCATGTTGAATGGAAGTGGACACTAGCAAGCGGGTACCATTACACATGAAATTCCATAAAAAGAAAATATGTGCATGGTATATGTACACATCATCCATCAAGATGTGTCTCTTCGTTTGCACATGACCAAACACACAAAATTCAAAATGAAAGTGAGAAGTATGTGGATGGTCATCATGTACAACGAAGGAAGAGTAATTATCTACATTGTTGAAGGGACAAACTCCAAAAAGTGAGGATGCTATGGGGGCAACCTCATTATCAAGCATTTTATCATTGTTGCGAGCAATACATGTGAAATGTAAATTGTTCGACATATTGCAAGCAACAATTGGAGACAAACGGAAACATGCATAGCAAGGCATGCTCATGGAACAGTCATCACAAATAGGGGAATCCACATGATCAACATTGTTTTTAGGCGAGGTATCACAAGGAAAAGAGAAAGTAGCATACATTTTTTTTTTGAAACAAGGCAAAAGATTTGCCATTTTCATTAATTAAGAGGAAAGTTTTTAGAATTGTTACAAGACATGGCCAAGTCAAAGGTTGACCTTAAAAACAGTCTACTCTCGCGGCATCAAAACACTCAAGGCCTTAGCCCCCGCTAGCGACCATAACCTAGTCTCGTCCTTAATTTTATTCGCCACCATCTCCATAGTGGAAGATTGATTACGGAAGACCCGGGCATTACGTTCTTTCCAAAGCTCCCAAGAAACGAGCATGGCCAAGGAAGCAAGAGCTTTGCCATGCTGGGAAACCCCGTGGATCACCTCCTCCCACCAATCCTTGACCGAAGGGATTATCCTCCAATCCGAAGGGAAAATGTCATGCATGCCCAACCAAGACTTCACCACTATCCAAACTCTAGAGGAGAAGCTACATTGGAAGAGTAGGTGCGCCGCCGACTCTTGCACTCGGTTACAGAGCTTGCACCGTCCACAATTGTCCCACCCTCTTCGCTCCAATCTATCCGCTGTCCAAATCCTATTTTGTAGGACCAACCAAGCAAAGAGCTTGCATTTTGGCGGCGCCCACGGCTTCCACACCAAGGTAGGCATCACCGAAGAGGTGAGGGAGAGGAATTGCGCCATATATGCCGACTTGGCGGAGTAGCAACCATTATTGGACAGCTTCCATACAATCGAGTCCGGTTCATCGGGAGCGAGGTGGACATTCTCAAGTTTTCCCCAAAGAGCGATGTATTGAGTGATGTGTTCAACTGTTAATCCTTCATCCATGTTGATTTTGGAGATCCACCAATTGTTATAGAGAGCTTTGGACACCGTAGCATTTTTGGATGTGGAGATTGAATATATGAGAGGGGCCATATCTTTCGGGCAGCACCCCTCCAACCATGGGTCACTCCAAAATCTCGCCTTCTCACCATTGCCAATAGTCACTCTAGTGGCAGCCGCAAAGAATTCACGGTCCATGGAGTTACAAGGATTCCCAAGGCCAATCCAAGTTTTAGAGTCATCCACCCACTCAAGCCAAAGCCACCGAAGGCGGAGCGCCATCGCAAACTTGTCGAGATTGAGAATCCCGAGTCCTCCCCTCTCCTTAGGTTTGCAAACTAAATCCCAATTGACCTTGCATTTGCCACCCGACACTTTGTCGCATGCCGCCCAAAGGTAAGCTCTTCGGATGCCATCAATTTTTTTAAGAACCCCCGCCGGGACATCAATCACGGTGATGAAGTAGATAACCACACTAGTGAGAACCGCCTTAACAAGCACGGATCGGCCCGCCATGGTAGCATGCTTCCCTATCCAAGGAACGAGTTTACTTGCCGCTTTATCAATGAGGGGTTGGAAATGGGAGCTTTTTAGCCTTCCAACCGTCAATGGCAGCCCAAGGTACTTCATCGGAAAGGTAGTACGGGAGGCCGGAAAAGCTTGAAGGATAGTGTCGAGGTCCACGTTCTCACACCTAATGGCCACCACTTGGCTTTTGCTACAATTGGTGACAAGACCCGTCACATTGCCGAAGAGGGCAAGCGTAGAGGCAAGGAAATCAATGTCCTTTTTGATAGGGGCCATGAAGATGGCCGCGTCATCGGCGTAAAGGGAGGTCCGAATGGTAGGGATTCTACCCCTTAGCTTATGGAGGAGGCCTTGCGCAGTCGCTTTGCAAAGGATGTGGTGGATGGGGTCAATGGCGATGTCAAAGAGAAGCGGGGATAAGGGGTCGCCTTGTCGCAGCCCACGACCATGTTTAATTGGCCCACCGGCCACACCATTAAGGAGGACTCTCGAGGAGGCCGTGGAGAGAAGGGCGGAGACCCAATCACAAAACTTGGGAGGGAAACCGAGATGCCTTAACAGATCAATCAAGTAGTCCCAACGAACCGAATCGAAGGCCTTCTTAATATCCAGTTTGAAGAGGAGAGTTGGCGTTTTATTCTTGTGGAGCCGTCTAGCTAGGTTTCTCACATAGAGAAAATTGTCGTGAATACTTCTCTTCTTTATGAAGGCACTTTGCGCGTGGGAGACGACGTCATTCATAAGAGGGGCAAGCCTAGTAGCCATCAATTTGGAGATAATTTTTCCCACGGCATGGATGAGACTAATGGGTCGAAAATCAGTGATCTCCTCCGCCCCATCTTTCTTTGGAATAAGAGCAATATTAGCGGAGTTCAGCCAATGAAGATTTGCGGTATGTAGAGTGGAGAACTGATTGACAACCGCAACAAGGTCAGCCTTGATGATGTCCCAACACGACTTAAAGAAGGCTCCGGTGAAGCCGTCGGGGCCCGGTGCCTTGTCATTTGCGGAGCCAAAAACAGCCCCTTTTATCTCCTCTTCGGAGAAGTCATCGCCCAAATGAGAGAAGTCACATAGGGGTTGAGGGATGATCGACCAATTGATATCCGAGGTACGAGGCCCACTCCTCATGATGCCTTCGGTAAAATGACTTTGAACAATTGCCTCCTTTTGATTATGGTCGGTGACCCATCCACCATTGTGCTTCAACCTATGAATATGGTTCTTGCGTCGCCGTGCATTTATTCTAAGGTGAAAGTATCTTGTATTGGCATCACCTTCCTTGAGGTTTGCGACCCTCGAGCTTTGCCTTTTCCGAGACCGATCAAGCACCGCCAAGCTAATGACTCTCCTCTTTAACCTCATTCTTAGGTCACTCTCCTCCGGGCTCAGCTCTCGAGATTCTTGGGCGATATCAAAACGAAGAATGATCTCCAAAGCCATATGAAGTTGGAGCTTGGCGCTCGAGAAGAGGCTTTTGCTCCACTTCCTCAGTTTTTGGCTCGTGTTTTTTAACTTGTGGAAAAGGACTTGGCATGGCTCAACATGGCCACCACGGTCACCCCAAGCCTCTTTAACCGTCGCCTCAAAGCCCGGCATTTTGATCCAAAAATTCTCGAAGCGGAAAGACTTGGGCTTCTTGGGACCACTATCACTTGCAAGCATAAGCGGGCAATGGTCGGAGAGGGAGGAGGACAAAGCATGGAGGATGTGCGAAGGGAAAGCAATGTCCCAATCTTCATTACAAAAATATCCATCAAGCTTGCACATGGTAGGGTCCTGTTGCTCGTTGCTCCATGTAAATCTTCTATTTTGCAGGTGAATCTCTTTTAGCTCACAAGTGTTCAAAGCGTTGCGAAAGCGAGTGATACGAGACCGGTTAGCATTTGCACGATTTTTGTCTCTAGCTCGATAAATTTGATTAAAATCACCGGCGACCAACCACTTAGTTCCAATGGCAGGTTTCTCCGCAATGAGTTCATTGAAAAAATCATCTTTCAGATTAGCACGAGTCGGGCCGTAGACAGTGGTGAACTTGAAGACGGTTGAGGTGGCGATGACAGTAACCATGACTGAGAGGCAGTAGGTAGTACTTACCACACTGCTAATTGTAACCAAATTGTCATCCCAGAGGATGAGAATTCCGCCCTTTGTACCAATAGCTGGTCTCTGTGCAAAGCTACGGAGGCGATACCCTCCCAGATAGGCCGCAGTATACGCATCAACATCTTGTAACTTAGTCTCCTGAAGACAGACAATGTGACAAGCAGAAGCAGCCACAGCAGCATGAACAACATCTCTTCTCTCGGAGCCATTAAGGCCTCTAACATTCCAGTTCAGAAAGTTAACAGGTTCAAACAAGTCTAACATTTGGAAACAGGGATTACATCAAAGGTGATCAACATGATAGGCCTTGCCAAGGCAGAAGAACACTGCCAAGGATTGCAGCAAACAGGCAGCAAACAAAATGCATCATAGTCTTCTAACATTAAAACAGAGCAACGTCAAGATCAACAGGAGCTACAGTCGATCAGTTCGCCTCCTCCGACATCGTGCCGGCAGTCAGGTCCACAGCATCCGCGCCACCGTGCTCCAGCAGCGCATCTTCAACAGCAGAGGCGAGGTCGCAGTCCATGCGGAAGAGCGCCCTCAGAGCGGCGACAGCGATGTCTGGCAGACGCCCCTGAAACATGGAAACAAGCTTGGTAGTAATGGCCGCATCCGTGACGAGCTCTTCATCTCCAACAATGCCAAGGCGCTGACAGATCACCTTCTCCGCCAGCTTCGCAATCGGCAGGCTCTTCTTCTTGGCCCGGAGACGAGGACTGTGGCGGCTGACCGGGAACCCAGCAAAGCTGGAAACCCCAGCCAACGTCTTCCTGCGCGTCGTCGGCGCGCGCGGCGGCATCCAGGTCGGTGCAGGTAGCAGGGGGGCGGAGCCGGCACAAACAGAGGCGTGGTGAGGATGTCCACCTCGGGCTGCATCAGAGTGGCGGCCATCGCCACCTCCGGAGTGCTCATCATGGCTGCCACGGGCGTGGCAGGGACGAAGATGGGAGTCACAGGCGAGGCAGGGGCAGTGACCGGAGCTGCAGATGACATCTGGCTGGACGTCGCAAGGTTGTTGAAGAAGCCTGGCGGGCCTTGGTGCGCGGGGGAGACCTGCAGGCCAAGACAGGGCATGGCCCTTCTCAGCCAGCCCGCATCGGTGGAGTAGAGCTCAATGATGTCGCAGGAGGTCGTGCGCGGGGACGGCGGCAGCGATCTACCTCGCTCCAGACGAGGCTGCAGAGAGAGACACCTGATGCCGCGCTCCACAGATGGCGAGCGGTCACGCGCGCGCCTGCCTGCCGCTGGGATCACCGATCCATCCGCCAGTCGCTGGTAGCGGCGCTTGTCGACGGTCCGGGCATCCGGGCATCCCAGCACCAGCCCATGTCGCTTCCCATCACGGCGAGAGTCGCGGTCGGCCCAAGAGTCTCTGCCGCGGCGGCTCTCCTCGCGCATACATGATGTCCATAGAAGCATCCACAACATGCAAGCGCTCACAAATCATCATGTCCACTAGTGGGATCATGGCATCATCAACACCTATATTCGTACCTTTGCATGTCCTCTCATGTGAAGTAGGTGTTGTGGTAGTCGAAGTGGCGTCCATGTGGTTGACTTGGTCATCTCGATGTAAACATGGGGTGGCTTCATCTTCGTCCTCCATGTACATCTTCTCGAGTTGAGGCGTATCGTCCTCCATGGAGCCTAGCACAACATAAGACAATACACTAGAAGGAGAGGTTATGTCGTTAGGAATTGAAGTGGCCTTGTTTGCCCTATCGACTACCTCTCTCAACTTATATGGTGTATCACTCATGTCCTCAAATTGGAAGCACTCAAGGTCACATATGGTGGAGTCGGCAAGGTGGCTCTCACTCTCGTGGTGGTTCACTCCCTCACCACTCAACTCACATGAAGGTAGCTCTTTTTGTTGAGGATCCAATTGTGCTTGAGGATGTGGGGTGGTGGGACGATGGCGTTCCTGATGTTGTCGATGTCGATGATGTTGAGCAACCTCACTTGGTGCTTTGTTTCTTGCGTCGGAGCGGTGCGAGGACCTTGAGCTTGGCCTTGATGAGCGTCGATGACGTTGTTCGAGGAGCTTGCTCAAGGACTCTTCAAGTCTAGTGAAGTGCTCATGTCGTTCGCGTTGTGCGGCTTCGTGGCGCTCCTCAAAACGGCGCAAGGTGTCGTCCAAGTACTTCTTGATTGCTTCCTCTTGTTTGCTTGTTTCGGCGACTTGTTCTTCCCTAGCCATGATAAGCAAACACAAGTGATATGTGGAGTATGTGGTGGCTAGAACCGCTCTTACCTTTGGTTGATAGTATTGTACAAGTGGGCTTGCCTTCCGAGACAAAGGTGTCACAAGAGTAAGAGTTGGTTGATTAGTGATCCAAAAGCGACTCACACACACACACACACTTATGAGGAGCTTAGGTATGGTAAAGTGGAAATAAATCGAAATGAAACCAACGAAAAGGCTATTGCAATAAGTGGAGGATAACCACAAAGATCAAGAAACAAAAGAGACTAACAACACAATCCGAGAAACAAAGGAGACTCACACGTGGAGACAAACGTGGATGGTGCGACTATAGGGAGGAGCAACTTGGACCTAACGAAGACTATGCTCGTGCCGCACCACCTCTCGAAGGACAACTAGCTCAAGTCTATGGGAAGGAGCACCCGATTTGCACAAGTGTACCCATTTCTCTATTAGTTATTGGAGCTTGAGGATGACTAGGATCACGGCTCGGCTTTTCTCTTCTTTTTTTTTGAATCTTTTCTATTTCTCTTTGCTTTATTCTTTTGCCCGAGCCGAGTCCGCTACAACTAGATGCTCACAAGATTATGATATGGTCACTTGGTGTCACACTAGTGCAATGCTCACACTATGAAGAGCTAGTTCCTAAGAAAAAGTTTCGCGAAATGGAAAGGGATGTGTCGGAAGCTATACCTTTGATGTCGTCGAGGTAGCGATGAAGCGACACGAAGATGAAGTCGGTGAATAGTCGTGCGGCGATAGCACCGGCCGAACGGGCGGTAGGACCGATTGCGGGTGGTAGTATCGGCCGTTCGGACGGTAGTACCGCCGGCGACGAATTGCGCGGCACGCTTGGGCTTGGAGCAGAAAAGGCCTCCGGAACACCAACGGAAAGTGGGGAAAGGTCTTAAGCACGAGATCCGTGGATCAAAACCACAAATCGCTCACCAAATCGAAAGATCGAACGAAATCCATATGGGCTATTTTTTTTTTGAATTTTCGAAATTGGTATGGGAAAGAAAAAAATTGGTGGGAAAATGGCTAATAAAAGGTGGAAACACGATCCAAATCCATGGAAACCCTTGCTCTGATACCAAATGATGTAGGGCTAGGCCCGATCTTCACGGATTTGAGGGGAAAAGGGGATGAACACGAAGAGCACGGAGGGGTAACGAGGGAGATTCGTGGGCAAAACACAAGGATAACTAGCAAATCCTGCTGAGAACTCCACCCAATAAAAAACCCTCAAAAAGGTAGCCTTTGGATCGAAGAATCAAAGCCAAACTTACTCTTGTTGAAACCGATTGCTCTTACCAGCCGGTCCACCGATCCAATAGAATCACCGCAGTGAAAGATTGGTTTGCACTACTAGAGACACCGCAGTGAAAGAGTAGCAACAACAAGATCTATCCTCTAAGAGGAACCCTAGCACAGAGGGATGAGGAGCATGGCTCACAAGTCTCAGATTCAGTCTGACCCTAGAATGGGGAAAGGGGAAAGCTATTTATAGTCTTAGTACAAAACAGGGCAGGAAGGTGGGGAACCGGCCTGGGGGCCGGCCTAGGCCGGCCTGGAGGCCGGCCGGCGCAGGTGGAGGCCCGGCCTGGAAACCGGGCTAGGCCGGCTGGGAGGCCGGCCGGCTCCGGTGGGTGGCCGGCCTGGGGTCCGGCCTAGGCCGGCCGGGAGGCCGGTTGGGAGGCCGGCACGGGGGCCAGCAGCGTCGGAATGCAGCCCGGCCTGGGGGCCGGCCTGGGCCGGCTGGGAGGCCGGCGGCCTCGGGTTCGAGCCCGGCCTGGGGGCCGGCCCTCTCAGGTTGGAGCCCGGCCTTGGGGCCGGCCTAGGCCGGCTGGGAGGCCGGCCAGCCTGGCTTTTGCCTCCTTCTACCTCTCCTTGTCCATGACGCTTCCTTCGCCTCATCCACGCGTATGCCTTAGTTGATTGGAGTCCATGGAGTTCCTTGCCACCCTTTGGAGTCCTTGGTGGCTTGCTTGATATGGTGTTGTTGTTGGGTTGCCCTACATCACTTTTCCTCGGCTACCGCAGAAACCTGGAAGTGGAAGGGCCAGTCGACCACGAGCAGCGCTAAGTCATCAGAGGATGACGATGCACTCGCTGGGCTCAATATCCCCAGCAAAAAGTAAGTCGACTAAGAACATCTCCTCCTTCCCTTGCAGCAATGCCGGATTTGCTAAATTTCATCTTTTACCTTTGCAGGATAAAGAAGAGTGCTCCGTTGAAAATAAAGACGGTCGCCACAAGGAAGAAAACCTCTCCTGCCATCCCTCCAACAACTCCTTTAGTTCTAGAGCCGAACCCAACAGAGGAGAACACCCGCACCATGGTGACGGTTCCGCCTGTTGGGAGAGCCGAGGTTATTCCCCCCACACAATGGACGGAGATGACGGGGAAAGTGACTGAAACCTCCTCTCCAAGGGCTGAAGCTCCGGCTAATGATGCCCCAACCTTTCCCCCAATCAAAGCCGAAGCCTTCGACGAGGAGGGGCGCATCAAGCCGGAATTCATGAGCCGGTTCATGAAGGCTCCTCGGCTTCCCCGGAAGAAGGGAACAACCGTCCGGAACGATGAGCCAGATCACACCAAGGCCTATGACACCTTTGATGTCATAGAGATCCTTGAAGATCAGTAGAACTACTTCGCTGATAGCTTTGAGGCCGGCATGACGCTTCTCCGCGAGCACTACCAGGTAAAATATCTTACCCAGTAGCCCCCGAGCACTATGCCGGGTTAAGTTATTAAAACTAGCCATCATAGTGATCCGAGTTAATGCGCATGCATACACTTAGCCCCCTAGCCATGAAATGTCGTCATGTAGCCACCTTAACTTGTAAATATAGCTTTAGGCTTTTAGCAATTCCTTACGCAGATCCACCGAAAAATTGGCGCTGAAACCATCAATTCTTTGGGTGTGCGAAATCAGGAGATGCGCCGGCTTAAGACTGAACTGGCGAACAAAGACGCCATCATCGAAGGGTTTGAAGCAGACCGGGTTCAATACCAAGGTACAAATGCCAAATCCTTAACTTTGAGTTCCAGGCTTGTTTTTATACTGCTGACATTTTGTCTTGCAGATGCCATCATCAAAGCTAAGGAGTTTGCCGAAAACGCCGGTACTGTCGACCGGCTCCGCAACAAGAACATTGAGCTTAATAAGCTTAACCAATCAATGGCGGCGGAGCTGGAGACGGTCAAGAAAAACCTTGCCAAAGCCGAGCAACTTCTGGAATCAGAGAGGCAGAGCCACAAGCATGCCCTCAATGAGGTCCAGGATCGGCTTGACAAGTGCCTTGATGAATCGCTGGCCATAGATAACCAGCTTCTGAGTGAGTTTCGACAAAACGTAAACTCATTGGTTTCTGTCTTAGCCAAATATAGCTGAACTTCGCGTTTTTTGCAGCTCCGGCAGGTTACGGCCACGAGCTGATGGCGGAGAACCGGCTTGACCGGATACTGGAAGTAGGGGATCTCATCCCGAAGATTCTTGCTTCGGGAAAAGAACTTGCCGAGAAGTTCTTTCCCGGCAACCCCGAGCCCCCGACGAACCTTGCCAGCTTGGAGGCTGAACTGGCCGAAGCAGCTTCATTCTTCGATGAACGGCTTTGATCCAGCGCTTGCAGAGGTGCCAAGACGGCCTTGGGTTTGATGATGGCACATTACCCGGAGGCGGAAGCCTGGCGTGTGGCATCCGGCTTCCCTCTGGAAAAGAAGGACGGCACACCGCTGGACGACCAAGATCGCAAGAAGATCCTTCACTCCGTCTCCGGCTATGCCAGCAAGATTGCCAACATGGTATCCTTGACCACCATCTTCAAGGAAATGCCATGTCCGCCAACTCCTGTTCAATCAGATGATGACAATGAGGCGGCGGAAAAATCACCATGAGCCGAATTTGCTCGCTGAGCTGGCCATCCTGAAAATGTAATAGGCAATATGTAAAGCCGTCCAAACAATGTATATGTCTGGAAATAATTAAGCCTTTTGCTGTATGCTAGTCAGCTTTATATTTTTTTTCAAATTTGCTATTTTTATGCCTCAGTTTATTCTGGCCTTGACACCTTAGCCTTTAAGCGCCGACAAACCAATGGCGAAGCTAACTCGCTGAGCAACAGGGTATGCAATGACCAATCTGCTTAGACTCAGAACAAGTGTCGCCTTTCGGTGCCGAAACGCTTTGAAGCAACCCGGCGCAAAAAGCTAGCAGACAAACATTAATTTGGCAAAACGTTGATTTTTCATCACCTTAAGGCGGATTCAATCATGAAAGAGTTTACCAACGAGAGCAACACAGGCAATTTCGGGTAAACAAATAATAACAATAAGATCATAGGGAAATAAAGGATGGTACAGATTCTCGAACTCGACATGAGAGAAACCAATTTTTATTTCATGATCACATTGACATGGTTACAATAGAATTTGCTAAGTGTAAAAAGGACGTAGCTGAGCGATATTCCATGGACGTTTCGTCTCATCTAAGTTGTCATCTACATGCCTTTTCCTCTTGCGACCTTTCTTCCTGGGATCTTTCTTTGAATCCCTTAAGTCGAGGAGATAATATGACCCGTTTTTCAGAACTTTGCTGATAACGAAAGGTCCTTCCCATGGCAGGGATAATTTGTATTGTCGGCTTTGCACAAGCCGAAGCACTAAGTCACCTTCTTGAAAGGATCGATTCCGCACTCTACGGCTCTGGTAGCGACGCAGATCTTGTTGATAGATGGCGGATCTTTGGAGAGCTAACTCTCTTTCTTCTTCGAGGATATCTAAACCGTCTTGACGTGCTTCTTCTGCATCTTTCTCGACGTAGGTTGCGACTCAAGGCGAATCGTGGATCATGTCGGATGGGAGCACCGCTTCTGCACCATAGACAAGGAAGAAAGGGGTGAAGCCGGTTGAACTATTTGTGGTAGTACGAATACTCCATAAGACCGCTGGCAATTCATCAACCCAAGCGTCGGCTGCTCGATGCAAAGGAGTTTCAAGCCTCGGCTTAATACCTTGCAGAATAATGCCGTTAGTGCACTCTACCTGTCCATTGGATTGCGGGTGTGCCACCGATGCCACATCGAGTCGGATCTTTGATCGGCTACAGAACTTCGATAGCTCACCGACGGCAAAGTTTGTGCCATTGTCAGTGATAATGCTATGCGGTAAGCCGAATCGAGTTGTGATCTCGACGATGAACTTTGTAGCTGTAGCTCCGTCGAGTTTCTTGATGGGCTTTGCCTCCACCCACTTCGTGAATTTGTCGACCGCCACCAGCAGGTGAGTTAAGCCTCCTCTTGCCGTCTTGAAAGGTCCCACCATGTCGAGCCCCCAGACCGCAAACGGCCAAGCGATAGGGATCGTTCGGAGCTCCTGAGCCGGCAAGTGAACCTGCTTTGCGTAGCGCTGACACCCTTCACAAGTCTTGACGATGTTGATAGCATCCTCCTTAGCCATCAGCCAGAAGAATCCATGCCGAAACGCCTTGGTGACCAATGCCTTTGCCGCCACATGATGCCCACATTCGCCGGAGTGGATTTCTTCTAGGATTTGCCGTCCTTCTTCTGGAGAGACGCATCTTTGAAAGATGTCGGATGTGCTCCGTTTGTAAAGTTGTCCATCAATAATCATGTACGCCTTTGCTCGACGCTCAATTTGACGGCTTAACACCTCATCGTCCTTGGGCAGTTTCTTATTAATCAAGAAATCAATGTATGGCGTGGTCCAATCTGGGGTTACCAAGCACACTTGAACTGATTCTGCCAACAAGGGGTAATTTTCGTCGCCACCTTTGATGGACGGCTTGTGAAGGTGATGAAGAAATACGTCTGGTGGCACTGCCTTTTTCCTGGAGCCTATTCTGGCCAAGGCGTCAGCAGCTTCATTGTCATCTCGAGAGATATGTGGAACCTCTAAGCCGGCAAAACATCGGCCGAATTCATCGAATGTTCTCATGTATTCCGCCATTGTGAGACTTTTTGTGTCCCAGCACCCATCAAGTTCATGCGCAACCAGATCCGAGTCGCCATAGCAGAGGATGCGCTTTACTCCCAACTCCTTAGCCATGTGAAGGCCGTGGAGGAGAGCCTCATACTCTGCTACATTGTTGGTGGCGTTGAAGTGGATTCGGAGGACATAACTGAGTTTATCACCCTTAGGCGATTTTAGAACTACTCCAGCCCCCGAGCCTTCCTTCATCTTTGATCCATCGAAGTGCATTATCCAATACTGAGAATCTGGCAAAGGTGTGCTTTCCATCGCCTCTGTCCAATCTGCAACAAAGTCGGCTAGAACCTGAGATTTGATGGCGGTCCTGGGCTTGTACTGGATATCGAAAGTTGCTAACTCGATGCCCCATTTGGCGACTCGACCCATTGCGTCAGCATTGTTGATGATCTCTCTTAGCGGAGCCTTGCTGACCACCGTGATTGTGTGATCTTGAAAGTAATGCCGTAATTTTCTGGCGGCAAAGAATACACCATAAGCTAACTTCTGGTAGTGAGGGTAGCGTTGCTTTGAATCTGAGAACACCTCGCTAATGAAATAGACGGGGCGCTGACCCGGCAATTGCTTCCCTTCCTCCAGGCGTTCCACTACAATGACGGCACTTATAACGAAATTCGTGGCCGACACGTAGAGGAGTAGCGGCTCTTTTTCCCTTGGAGCTGCTAAGATTGGAGCATGCGTTAACGTATACTTCAGCTGAGCCAAAGTTGCCTCTGCTTCCTCTATCCAAACAAAAATGTCCGACTTTTTGAGGAGCTTGTATAATGGCAATTCTTTGTCCCCAAGCCGGCTAACGAATCGGCTTACAGCCGCGACGGAACCCGTAAGCCGTTGAATGTCCTTTAGACAAGATGGCCTTTCGATGTTCTGGATCGCCTTTATCTTTTCCGGGTTAACTTCAATTCCTCTTTGGGAAACAATGAAGCCCAGAAGCTTGCCTGCGGGTACTCCCTTAGATTTGCAAAGGTTTCCGACAGATCGGCGATAAGATCGCCGTGCTTTTTCGACATGACCGCTATGTCGTCGATGTAGACGTGAACATTGCGGCCAATCTGCTTGTCCAAACACAGCTGCATACACCTTTGGTAGGTAGCACCAGCGTTCTTTAAGCCGAAAGGCATTGTGACATAGCAGTAATTGCCATATGGCGTGGTGAAGGACGTCTTGACTTGATCTCACTCTTTCATCTTAATCTGATGGTAACCCGAATAAGCGTCCAAAAAACATAGCATCTCTGAGCCGGCAGTTGAATCAATGACCTGATCGATACGCGGTAAGGCGACCGGATCTTTAGGACAGGCTTTGTTCAAGCCGGTGAAATCAATGCACATACGTAGCTCAGAGGTGTTCCTCTTTGGGACTAGCACAGGATTTGCCAACCAATCAGTGTGGACAACTTCATGATGAATTTGGCGGTGGTGAGTCTTAGGATCTCCTTTCCGACCGCCTTGCGCTTCTCAGTTCCGAGTCGGCGGAGGCCTTGCATGACCGGCTTTGCGTCCTTTTGACTTTTAGGGAGTGCTCGGCAAGTTTCCTCGGGACACCTGGCATGTCAGACGGTGACCAAACAGAAATGTCCCGATTCTCACGAAGAAACTTGACGAGCTCGCCTTCCTATTTGTCACCGAGGCCAGTACCGATGGTGACCTCCTTTGCCGGATCGTCCTTTGAGAGCTTGATCTTCTTGGTGTCATCCTTGGCTTGAAGGATGAGTCAACTTGGAGGACGGCTTCTCTATTGCCAGCATCTCATCGGGACCAATTGTTTTCTTGAGATCCTCCAACTCTTCCCTGCAGATTTCTTGTTCAGCATGGACGGCATTAGAGGCCTCGCACTCCTTGGCTTTCTTGAAGTCTCCTTGACTATGATGATCCCATTGGGTCCCGGCATTTTCAACTTGCTATAGATGTAGCAGGGCCGAGCCATAAACTTGGCAAAAGCCAGACATCCAAAGATTGCATGATATGCACTTCTGAAGGGAACCACCTCAAAAGAGACATCCTCAGTCCGAAAATTATCGGCTTCACCAAAGGTGACCTTCAGGGTAATTTGCCCCGTCGAAGAGGCTTGTCGTCCAGGCACAATCCCATGAAACTTCATAGTACTGTGGGTGAGTTGTGACTCGGAAAGACGCATCCTCTTCAACGTTGCGGCATAAAGTATGTTGATACTGCTGCCGCCATCCATGAGCACCTTTGTCAACTTGTATTTGTCGACTATTGGGCTGACGACTAAAGCGTAGGTGCGCTTTACAGGAACTCTATCCGGATGATCGCTGCAATCCCATGTGATGGGTATGTCGGACCAATATAGATATTAAGGAACTGCGGGCACCGTAGCATTGAGTTCTCGCCAAGCCGCCTTTTCTTTGCATGAAGAATCTGTTGCCAAGTTGACGATGAGACTTTCGGCATGCTTAGGAATTTGCTGCCTTTTCTTTGGAGGCAGCGTCATCCGACTCTGAAGCAGCTTCCTCCTTCTCTTTGTCGTCCTTCCTAGACTTACGCTTGTTCCTTGACTTGCCGGCTTTGGGGTCCTTGGCGATGTCCCGATTGATGTGACATTGCTGGAGTGTGTGGGAACTTGTTCCATCTGGCCTCAGATGATGGACACAGGGGTTGTGCTTGATGTCGTCATACTTCACCGCTGGCGGCCGGGACGATTGGTTATTTGCCGGCTTCTTGCCCTGCCACTTGCCATTGCTTGAGCCACCCTTTCCAAAGGCGGCAGCGACTTCGTGAGAAGGGCCGGCTTGGTCTTCAATCTTCTTTTTCCCGGACTCGCGTCGGCGGTTTTCGGCATCCTCCCTGTTGTCATCATCAGCGGCGGCATACTTGTTTGCACAAGCGAGTAAGCCCCCCAAAGTCTCCGACTCGTCGCTGTAAATCATGAAGCGAAACATCGTCCCCTTCCTCAGAGATTGCTTGAAAGCATGGATCGCCTGAGTTTCTGAGACGCCCTCGCAAGCATTCTTGATTTCACTCCATCGTGAGACGAACTCACGGCTAGACTCGTTCTTTTGCTGCACGCACCGCTGTAAGTCGAAAATCGACTTTAGGCGCTTATATGTGCCCTGGAAGTGCTGAATAAAGATATGCTTCATGTCACTCCAGGTATGAACTGTCCTCTCCGGCAAACCTTCAATCCACATGCGTGCCGTCCCGGTTAACATCAGGGGCAAAAATCGCACTGCAGAGTCGGCGCTGCCTTGATATATATCGCAGGCACTGACATAATCTGAGAGCCAGGTCTCAGGATTAGCCGTACCACTGTACTTCTCCACCATCTTTGTTACGTTCGACAAAGTGGGAGGTAGAATTTGCTCTCTGATTGTTCTGCCAAAACACTTGGGGCCGAGGTATTGGGCGTCTCTGGCCGACTTCCTCTCCTCGATTAGGCTTCGAACATCATTGGCTGATGGCGGTTTTCCAACCGACTTTTCCTGTCTTGGTTCTTCCCTGTGACGGCTTTGGCTCGCCCGACTCGCGTTACGTGGAGGGCTTGGAGTCCTTTGCCGTCGTGGAAGGGGTACGTACTTAGAAGGGTTATCTCCCTCTTTGCGCGGTGGAGGCGGCGGTGGAGGTGGCATATGACCTCTGTTATCCTCCCTTCGGGGTTGATTTTCCCCTTCACGTCGTCGCTCCTGACGGGATGGCGCCGCCTTTTCCTTTCAAGGGTCCTCCTTTCGCTCCCGGCTCCGATGTCTTTCCCGACCAGCTTCACGATGGCATGAAGAATCTGTCCAGGATTCCGCGCCCTTAGGCTGCTTGTCCTTCGGGTCCTTGTCGCCTTTGTTGTGGCTGCTTGAGCCGGTCGGGTCATCGTCTGGGTCGGCAGGGGCAGCAGTCATTGGCTTGTTGGCAGTTGATTTGCAAAGGTGAGAATCGTCAACAAGCCGTCCTGTTTGACTTGCGAATCGTTTTGCTGCTGCTGCAACCTCCAGTAGATAAGCCGAATACTTAAGCCGAGCGTCACGATCCAACGATTTGTCGAACATGACTTCCTGGGCAGCCTCCATGTTTTTGGCTGGGGTATTGAAGTAACACAGGTTTGTCACCGGGTCATGTCGGTGGTGGTACTTCCTCCAGACTGAATCGACATGGTCGGCTTCCCACTTGCTGCGGAAATCCAACCTCTTATGCAGGTTCTTATCACGAGCCGGACGGAAAACATCGTCAGCCCCCTTTTCTCTCTGCTTTCGGATGAACCCCGTCTCCTTGTTTGTAAGCTCAACCTCACGCTCTACTATCTGGGCTGCTTGCTCCTCAAGTAGGGCGCGGCGCTTCTCAATGTCGTCCAGCGATGCGTTCAGAGGGAGTGGCATTAACAGTTGCTTGTACCTCGCCATCTTTATTTCATGCTCCCTCTCCGCTGTCTCGCCGGCCGTAGCATCAATGGCGTCTCCCTCAGCGGGCACTCTACCTGTCCCCTTCAATGGAGCCAGTGGTGCCGAAATCCACCTTGAGATTTCCGGCTTGTGGAGTTTTTTCTTCGCCATTGGCGGCTTTCGAGGTGTTGGGGTCAGTCTTTAGGATCAGAGACGTCACCCATCAAGACCTCGGCAGGGCGTCCTAAGCAGGATGCAACTTTCCGGCTGAAATCGTCGGATTCTCCTTCAGATTTGAGGTCCTGCTCCATATGGGCGGTGTCCCCTGATCCGGCTTCTGAATCAATCCCGGCCTGCAGAGCAGGGAGGATAGACTCAGGCTTTGTCATCGACTCGTGGGAGCCGGATTCTCCTAAGACGCCGATGAAGTGGAAGTCCGGCGCCGCCATGCTGGAACTTGCATCATCTTCAGAGTCTTCGTCGTCAGCGTCGAAAGCCAGATCCAGATCAGCGATCTCGTCAGAGTCCAGATCCGACTCCTTGTCGAGGTTGCTTGGGTGGGCGGTGGGCAAGCTCGAGGTGAAGCCGAGATCGTCCAAGGCCTAGGCGGTGAAGTCGACGAAGATGTCAAAACTACCGATGGAGACCGTGGACCAGCCGGCGGGATCCTCCTTTGCCGGCGTCCAGAGTCGTCGTTGAAGACGTGGCCAGCTCCTGTCTCGTCGAAGTAGCTTACCATGCCGACCGCGATGGTGTCGCCGACTCCGCCCGTGGCTCCTGGACGGATCGAAACCCCGGACATCTCCTGCCCCACGGTGGGCGCCAACTGTCGTGGTATTGTCGAATCTAGCCGCGGCAGGGGTGCCATCGAGCTAGGTAGAGAGAGGGGTTTTGGAGACGCGGCGTGTTCCGGCAACGAGGTGACAAAGGGTTTACCCAGCTTCGGATCTCGCAACGGTGGTGAAACCCTACGTGCTGCTATAATTCACTATAAGGCTAATATCGCCGAGTTACAATGGATTGGGATTGAGAGCGTTCCCTAAGGCGTCCCGTAGGCCGGCTTATAAAGGCGTCCGGACCTAGGGCTTACAGGAGGAAACCTAACCGACTAAGTACAAAGTCCTACTCTAATCCGGCTTGGGCCCTGCCTTGTGGGCTAAGTCTTCCGCAATGCAGGCCGGCTTCTGGAACCTTCCCTTAGCTGGATGGGCCTCCTACGCTTCAGCACACTGGGCCGCCCTGGTATGCTGGCTTTTAGTCTTATCTGTGAGGACACCTGTTCGGCATAACCCCAACACTGCCAACCATTGCACTGATGATTACATAGCTAACTTGTTCACAAAATAGATCAACTACAAGTCTAGGTACGAACTACACAACTAGATCAACTTGTTTCTGCACTTCAACTACATCAGTTCTTCAACATCCCAATGGCAAACATCAGACACATGAGCCCAATGGAAATCTTCACAAGCATCACAACTTCCTTCACTGCATCTGCCACTGCAATGATGTTCTTCAGCAGCATCACATGCCTTGCTCCATCTCCTGCATCCCCTGTTGCTTCCCTCTCAGCATGTACCAGCTCCAGGTTCTCCCTCCTTTCTTCAGCCCAAACCATTGCGCCCACAGCAGCATCTTCACCTTGAAAGTAGGCGTGCTCAACCAAATACACAACATACTGAAGTTCCCAATGCCAGAAATCACAACCATACTGTCCATTTGAAACAAAAAAATCAAAATTTGCTGTCAACAAATGTGTGTACTGAAAATTAAAACCTATACTTCTATCATTCACAACACTGGATTCAGAAGGTGGAGCAGCATGCAAATTGGCTGATGTATCTAGCATTCAGAAGGTGGATTCAGAAGGTATCTAGCATTCACAGTACTGGATTTGAACATGCAAACAGAGATGATTTACTTCAGAGCCGTGGATTCAGAAGGTCGAGCAAAGCATGGAAATTTCAGAAGAAGAAAAGTAGAAGACCTACCCCGTGGCGGTGACACTTGTAGTAGACCCAGCCAGGGTGCTCAGGCGTCCCCGACACCCCTCGATGCACCGTCCTGCCGCAATCGGGGCAGGGAATGAGAGGGACAAAGGGACCCCGGCGGCGGAGCGCACTGCAGCTCGAGCTGGCGGCGGACATGGCGACGATTCCGCGACGGCGCAACAGATCTACGCCGGGGCGGTGCGCGGAGGGCTACGGCGACGGTGGCGCAGAGCTAGGGTTCGGCGACGGTGGCGCGGAGCTAGGGTTCGGCGAGGAAGAGCAGAGATGAGAGCGACGCGCGACGCGACGGGAAGAAGATAACTACCACCGCTATGACAGGTGGGCCCATGCGCAAGGACAATGACAGGTGGGCCAAGGCGCAAGGACTAACGGCTCCGGTAAGGACATAACGGCATCATCGCCACGTCAAAGCCACGTCAGCAACAAAAACCACCCAGATTGTTCAAAACCAGCTTTTGTGGATTTGAAGGTTTGAAAACTCCCAATTTTAAGTTTAGGGTGAATTGTGTCCAATGTGTGACATCTTGAGGTGAAAACTATACTTAATCCATCCGAGTATGGCGGGCAGAAGACGAGCTGGGCTTTGCGTATTCGCTGGCCAGGGCTGAAGCGCGTCATAACCTATGGGCCCAATTCAAACTCGCGTGCAATCTGGGCTCTGGCCGTGCGCGCCATGTTGCAAGCATGCTTGTCGGCCTTATAATCGCCAAAGCATCGGTCACTATCAAGCTGCTGCCTTGTCAGTCAGCGTAAATGTTTTTCACTAGACAATATACCATATAACTACTTCAGCACGCATGATAAATTATGTTCGTACATGTTTGCAGTATGTTTAAATGCTCATAAACAGAATCTCAAAAAACATGTAAAGAAACCATGCAGCCCTGCACGAAACACACACACACCCTTTGGGCATTCTCTGAAGTTATGCAACCCAACACGAAATGAACACGTCTTTTAATAACTTTTTCTCTGATGTCTGAAGTTTCCTCTGTCGGTCCTCCTTTCCTCAATCAGTTGCCCAGTCCACCAGCTTATATCAATCAGGAATCCAGAGTCCCGATTAGCCAAGAAAATCTACACGCGAAAAGCATCATCATTCCATCTTGCGGCACAAAATCAGACAGCAAGACTTCTCAGTTTAAAGCCTATAACAAATGCAAGTAAACTGTGCTGAAAGTTACTGTCCAACGTTGCGAAGGAGATGTCAGTGTCATGCCAAAAGATACGGGCCATGCCAGGAAGATACCGGCTAATATGGACACAAGGTTGAGTTAATATCATGGAGGCAGGCCTGATAAATCCATTTTTTTTTTTTGCTGGCACCTGATGCCAACCAACCACTCTCTGTACTGTGGCTGTTTGGCAGCACCAAACATGCACACCGCCACCTGATGTCTCTTTTTCTCGCCTTCTTCCCCATACTTCTAGACCTACATGAGGTATCATTGAGGACGCCATAGGTGCTGTTGTGTGGCCAAACATGATCAAAAGTAGGAACCCTTTTCCCATGGCTGCTATCACCATCGTCATCATCATCATCAGTGCGATGTATGATGAGTCAGAAATCCAGTATATGAAATGGCAGACAACGGTGATCAACCATCACAAGGAACTGCAAAGAAAAGTGTGATTTACTTGGCTTTTAGGGCTAGGAGACATGGCTAAACCTCTTCATCAGCTCCCTGTTACGGAAGAGCTTATGCTAATTTACCACATAGGAATGGGCTGCTTTCCAATATCGATGCCCAATCAGTTTGGGGAGCTTGAGTGGCTAGGTAGTACTCCCTCCGTTCCAAATTAGTTATCTTCTATTTGCCAAAAAATGGATGTATCTATATTTATAACATGTCTAGATACATCCACTTTTTGACAAATGGAAGACAACTAATTTGGAACGAAGGGAGTAGTTGTTATTTTATGGTGATCCAAATCCGTTTCTATAAGTGAGAAGGCTAACGACGGAGCGAAGCGAGACCCGTCGCCGGTAGGCTTGGGCCGAAGCGAAGCGGAGGCGTTAGCCCACCGCGATGCCCCGAGACAGGAGGACTGCCGGGGGTGCGGGGGCGCTGTCCCCGCGGTACGGTACGAGTTGTAACCGACCAGGATACCGATTGTTGCCGACCTAGTTTAGGTCAGGACCACTATAAATACGTCTTGTAAGCCGCCGCCGGAGATAAGCCACACATTGTAAATCCCGACGCGTTTGTAACCTCACCCCGAAATAGTGAAGTATTGCTGGCTGGCGCCCGTGGTTTTTCTCTTCCTTGTTGGAAGGGTTTTCCACGTTAAAATCTCGTGTCCCCCGTTGGTTTGATCTTACTTAATTTCATCGTTGTTTTGCTATCGCTTGTAACAGTAGTTCCCTTCACCCTGAAGAAAGGAATATCTGAAGAAATAGGATTTCTCACAGTCACATTCAGATTTCGTACTGTTGGATACCTTGAATGAGATCAGCATAGCACTTGCAATTCCTGGAAACAAGTGATGTGTTCCTGTTTTAGGCCAGAGGAAAAGTAGTGATCAGGAACAAAGGCTAGGACCTCCCCTCCCCCCCTCTAGTAATGACCAAATAGAACAGGAGGAGAGTGGACAAAGGAAGGAACAAGATACCAATGGGTCCCTCATAAATTATGCCTGGAAAATGCACATAGATCTGCATATCTGACCGAAAACGACGCATGTTGGTACTGCCCCTGCAGATATGGTTAACTATGTGGAAGGGAGCTAGGTGCCTCTCATTTTCTATCTTGATCAAGTTGACTCAGTATCAAATTGTAAGCTCTATCCATCCCAATAAAAGCATCCCAATGCTAACATCATCATCACCACACTTGCACAAACAGAGGAAAGCAAGATGGCAAGAACTCAGCTTCCATCTCCCACAAAAGGCTACCTAAAAAGTACAGGAGGACCTCTTCCAGTGCACTTGTGACAGCAACAGTCTCCCACTAAAGCAAACAAATGTGATGATGCCTAACAAGCTAACAGCATAAGGCCACAGCAATTTCTACAGCTAATATATATAACTCAATTATTGGCTCTTGGAAGGGATAACAACATGCATAAAACAATACTATTGGCCTCGACGTTCTGACTCAACTTGTTATGTTAGTTCTCGCTTTTAAGATCAGATGGTTATACTATTGATAACAGAGATGCAAAAAGGATGTATGTTTTTACCAGCACTATATTTGATAATACTCTTCAGAACAGTGATGAAATCAGCTGTTGGCGCCTACTCATGTTGCTTGTTGTGAGTTCTGACCTAACCATCATGCTTTTAGTGCAAGTACTCCCTCCGTTCCATAATATAAGATGTTTTAGCACTTTTCCTCGTTCATATTTAGACCACATGTATCTAGACATGTTTTAGTGTATATGTCCACTCTCTTTCCACTCTTTTAGTCCGAATCTAGACAACATGTAAAACATCTTATATTTTGAAACGGAGGGAGTACTTAATTTGCGAAAAGGGGTAGCTATAGTACAGATATGGGATGAATGAAAAGATTGTACACAACCAGTACAATAGTATCTGGCAAACAGTGTTCAGAAGTCAATAATATAGGATTGCCTCTTATGGCCTAACCTAATCAACATTCTAGAGCCTGAAAATGTGGGCTTTCCTGAATAGACTCAACCACAATCCTAACAAGATTCATGACTTTGTTATTAATGTAGAATCGCTTTCATCGCCCCACCTGCCAAATAGTCAAATGGCACCTGTGCCAGGATGCTTGCAATTGGAAGAAAGCTGGTCATGGAAACTTCATGCCTTGTACTGTGATTCTTGTACTCTTTTAGAAAAAAGAGTAGGAGTACACACAGCAATAACATATATGGTGTGCAGCTAGATATCAAATCACTAAGGCAAGTACAGGAAAAGATGACAGAAGTATGCATTGCCTTGAATTGCCCCCTGGGATGTGTAGCATCTCTATTTTATATGAATGGGCCAGGTTGGAAAGAAAGAAGAGATAATCAAATAAAGATAGATATCCACTAACTCCAGACAAAGTTCTTTACCTCCTGATTCCTCACAAAGACCTCCCCACAAGCCTCAATTATTAGCCCAAAATATTCCCTGCACCTCCCAACCTCGTCCCCCTTTATAAGGCAAACTGCAAACTGGAAGAGATGCACCAAACATGAGCTGCAAACAAACCTAGAGAGAGAACCAGGAGACAAATTCATGGTAGGAGATGGAGCAAGCAGACGAAGCATCATCAGTGAACAAGGAGAGCCCAGAGCGGCTTACCATCGACCAGGACGACGGCGCAACATGGCTGAGCCTCACGCTAGGCGCGAATGGGTCGCCAGAGGAGGTAGCAAACTGCTCGGAGCCTGACCCTGAGCCCAAGCCTTCTGCCCCACACAAGGTTTTCTCATGTAACTTTTGCATGAGAAAGTTCTTCAGCTCACAGGCGCTGGGTGGCCACCAGAACGCCCACAAGCGGGAGCGCAGCGCCGCCAAGCGCTCCTACCATGCACAGAGGATGGTGATGGGCCTGCCTCTTGAGGCACACGCCGTCTTTGTGCAATCCCTGAGAGTTAACCAGAGTTCAGTGATTCAGAAGTCGAGCCAGCAAGCACAGATCAGAACAGCACCAAGGTTTCATGAAGGAGGGATAACCTGGGCAACAATCCCCTGCGAGGAGGTGCCGAATTCAACATGGCCAGGAAGCTTCAGATCAAGAACACAACCTTCAGACCAACCATCAGAACAAAGTAAGATAGACTTGAACCTCAGTCTTTGATAGGTTGATGTATCTACTTTGACCAGTACAAAAGTCCTCAACAAATTTGTCCCTCTGAATAAATTGGTACGAAGAAGTGGTCAATTAAGTTCAGCTCACCATCAGAATCAATGAAAAGCATGGATGGTACTGCTGAACTCTGAAGATACTATTGTTCTTTTTGAATTCATGGTGACATTGCTGCAATAAATTTGTAGCAAGATACTTAATATGATCATATTTAGCCTAATTGACACCGCTGTGAAGGAATCCACGGGTTTTTGTACTTACTAGAAGCAGCATATATACTGTCTCGTCAGTCATCCTCATATTACAAGCTCTGTAAATTCTTTTTTTTGTTAACCTAGCACATACCTTGGAGTATATTAATATTAGTTCTCATACAGATAAAAACAGATAGCTAAGAAAATCTCAGGAAAATGTGCAAACTAACACATAGCTCAGATAAAAGAATGTTGCAAATTTGACGTAAGACCCTGAAGCTGCAAAGTGCAGTTGACAACAGTAAGTTCAGCTAACTTAAGCTATTGCATATACAGCGTTTAAATTGCTCCTTCCATTAAATACAAGGCATGTTTTCCCTGCACTTAGACAAAGTAATCATTGAAATGGACTAAGCTACCCCTAATTATTGTTATTCTCTGAAGTACTACATTCAGTGCATACATGTAGGGAACACCATGTAAAGCTAGATTTAGTTAAAGTTGCAGATGGGATAGGACAGGCTTTTGCATTTGAAAATGAAATACACCTAGATATGTTAGTGCAGTACAGCACACAATATTAGTTGTCACTATTCATAAGAATGACATTAGCAAAAATAGTCACATGTAATCATTTATGACTAAGAAAAACAATACCAGGAAGTTTCAGCTGCATGAGTTGTCATCAGAAAAGAATTAAGGTGTCCTGCAAGGAATTGCACTGTGGATACTGGTAGTCCAGACCCAGATGCATATGTAAATGGGAAGCATGTTCAGACTTCAGCGTTTGTTACAGCTATAGGCTGAAATAAGCAACAAATTAATCACAAATATTTCACAACACATATGCTGATACAAATGCCCAAAGCAATCTATACCAGTTTTATTTAGTCTACAGCAAAATCTTATTTTTCAGGCATCCAAAGTTCCAAACAACAGAAACTGATGTAAGATTATGCTGTCAAAATTCATCCGTTAATTTGGACAACAGGACCAACTAGCAGACATAACACATTACCTCAGTATCAATTTAAAATTACGCTAAGCAGATACTTTATGCACCAGGCTGAAGAAAAACAACAAACTTCCATCTGGAATCATATGGTTTTCATATTACTCAGTATGTGGCATTCAATTTATAAGCTCAATCATTCAGAAGTCAACACCAGATAGGCAAGAAATGGGTTGATCATTCATTCAATTGCTCAGACCTCTAGGGTTTTGATTCAACAAAGAATCATCACACTAACAGAGAATCAAGTAAGTTAAATGGGAAAAAATAAGCAGCATGCCAAGTATGATCATTCATGAAAGCTATGCTATTTACACCCATTTCACAATACAGCCCCTCAAGAGAAAGGCAGATACTGTAAGCGCACTGCTTGGTAACAGGTCAAAACAAAGAAGAATCAGCAAAGGCAATGGACCAGCATATATCAAACATTACAAATATGTGGCCAAAAAGACCCAGAGAACAATGTTCTAAGATATACAGAGGTACAATTCTACAAAACAAGAGAACGCCTAGCCTCCTACTTGTGATTGACTAGCTCCTAAATGAACTTGAAAAGCTCCTGCTTCATCCTAACTTGACTGAGATTCTGCTCTGAAACTGTAAACTCTCCCTTATCTCCAGGAGCTCGAGGTGAGCTCAGAGTTATTAGCTTTACAGTGGAGCAATCCAAGAACGACTACTCTGTTATGTCTTGGAAGTATGATGCAGGAATCTTGATGGGGGGGAGCAATGTCGATACGCATTTGAACTGTTTCAAACAATTGCAGAATTAGACCAACACTACCATAATAACAATATCAGAGGAAGGCTACAAAACTTATATGAGTTGAGCATACCCTGTGTTGCTTATACTTGTCTCGGATTGCCGGTAAGGATGGACCCTTTCTATTGAGCTGCAAATCATGTATGGCTATGATACAATCCTTCAGTTCTGATGGCTTGTAGCCTGTCAGTTTCTGCATTTCCTTGCTCTACAGCGACATAATCACAGGATAGCTTTAGCCTCGAGAACTTAAAATATCAAAACCAGCATTCTAAGCTTTGAGAATAGACTGCTCCATTCTTACCCAAGGATTAGTGCCCGGTCCAATGGTCAACCTAGCAAGGAAAATTGATGAAGCAGCAATCACTGATGGCAAGAATCGGAGACAGCTGTAGTCCAGAAGACTCAGCTCAGCAAGATAGCTACCCAGGAACTCGAGTAACAAACTGGAGCGCTGCAACAAGCATCCAAGAATGATTTCAGGCGTCGATACACATAGGAAGCAATTGAGGAAAAATTAAGTGAAATGGGTGCAATAGCACCCATTTTAAAAGATTGGTGGTCACCTTCTTGTCTTCTGGGCCAGATCTTGTGAACCGCCTGAAATTGGTGAAACATGGGGGAAATGCACAAAGATTCAGTTAGAGACAGATTCAGAAAATAAGCTCCAGAGATTGTGAAGTTTTGGATGAGTATGCCACCTCAGGAACGTCTTGATGGTGGGGCTGCCTATCTCGAAGTCGAGGAGCTTGAGTATGTCGCTCTCCATGGTGACGAGCTCCAGTCTGGTGTAGGTGTTGTCGGTGATGTAGCAGAAATCCTCCACATGCGGGGGACTAATCTCCTCGTACTTCCTGCGATGCGACCACCCCAAACTCAGTCTCTTCAAAATCCTCTTTAAAATGCATTCGAGACAAGACAACGGAAGGAACAGGGGACTCAGGAGGTGGCGCTTACGCAGCGATGAGCATCGCGGCGACGCCGAGGAGCTGCAGCCTGTTGCGGCCGAGCGGGTTGGCGGAGAGGAATCGGTCGACGTAGGCGACGGTGAGGTAGAGCGTGTCGGCGACGAGCTTGTACTCCTCGGCGACCTCGACGAGCCAGTCGACGAGGATGGCGCGCATGTTGGCCGTCACGTCCGTCTGCACCGCCTCGATGTAGTCCGCCGCCGGCCGGCGCGCCGGCTCCACCTACACCACATACGAATAACCCCCGTCAGCATCAGATCGGCCGTCCCCACCCGAACCCAGTAGCGCCGACGAAACGAGTTATCGAACCACCCGCACCAAATGCGGGAAATGGGGATCGTGTTTCGGAGTGGGGTAGTAGTGGTAGTAGTAGTACCTCCATGGTGCGGAGGTAGGTGTAGATGTCGGAGGCGTAGGACCCGCAGAGCTGGGAGTCGCCGCCAACGACGCCGCCGCTGGCCTCGTCCGCGGAGGCGGGCGGCGAGGTGGACGCGCACCTGCTCCCGTCGTCCGCGTCCTCCGCATCGGACGCGGGCGCGGGCCTGGCGGGCTTGACGGGGTGGTGGGGCGGCGAGGGGCGGAGGGCGACCGGGGCGTTGGTGGGGAGCTCGCCGAGCGCCACCCGCCGCCGCTTGGAGGAGCCCCCGGAGCCGGCGGCGGCGGCGCGCTTGGCCGCGGCGCGGGTGAGCCGGGGCCCCGCCGCCGGGAGGGGGGCCGCGTTCTCCTTGTCGGCCATTGGCGGCGGCGCTCCCCGGAGCGGTAGGTAGGGTTTGGGATTCGGAGGAGGAGGAGCAGGGCGGCGGCGGTTTGCGTGTTATGTAGGAGGAGGAGAGGATTTGAGTGAGTGGATTGGAAATGGAGGAATGGGAGGGAATTGTGGCCGCCAAAACACGCGAATTCGAACGCGGGGAGGGAGACGAATGCCGCGCTGGTTTGCTTAGCTCGGAGTCGAAGACGTTTTTGCTTGGCCAGATTGGGGAATTTTCGGATGGAGTGGAGCGCACGTGGTGACAGGTCGGGCGGTAAAAAGTTTTAAAATAAAAAATCCGGAAATCCCGCGGCGCCAGTCGCCTTCGCAGTTTCCCGCACGACGAAGCCCGCTCTAAAAAAAATATCGTGTAAATAGGACGGAAATGCGCGTTTATTGCACGAAGGCGGTATCCAGACTTCACGCGATGTACGATATTGTCCTCTCTCCGTCTCAAATATAAGATTTTATTATGCACTATTTGATGCGTAAATTTAACCACTTGTAATCAAATTATATGGATCGATAATTTTTGAATGGTATCACTACAGTTTGTCTTGCAAAAAAATATTTTATTTCATATACTTTATACTATTTTTAACATATTACAAATACAAACCATAATCAGAATTATAACCAGCAAAAAATAAATGACCTTAAATTTTGAGATGGGTTAAGTACTTTTTTTTTCACGAACGAGGTCGCTTCGTCGATTTGTATTAGAGAAACCGCTCGATTATGCCATACAAAAAAAGGGAAACTAGACAAAAAAGACTGAAAAGAAAATAACGTCTAGCATCATCTTGCACATCAATAAACAACCAGTGGAGCGATCACTTGCCCACACAGTGTTAGAATTTTGACTAATTGGCCCAGCCCATTTAACTATTTTCAATACATGACAAGAGGTGGAACTAAATTTTAGTCTCATATGGCTAGTTTGTAAAAAGTTAGCCCTCCTTGTAAGGGAGGCTATTCTACCATATGCACGAGTAGGGCCGGAGCTCCCCGTAGTGCAAAGTGATTTTTGAATTTTTGGCAGATGAGACCTCCTGCGTGGTCTCATATAGAATTGACAAAAAGGACCAGATTCAAATAGAATTGACAAAAAAGACTTGGCGGCAAGTGCCACGTGTCGCTTGGCGGGCTTGCCGCCACCGGCAGGTGGTCTTTTTTGTCAATTTCATTCAGAGGTGATCTTTTCGTCAATATATTCAGCTAACATGTGGTCTCATATGGCAAAAGATCGTGATTTTTGGAGAAAAAAATGTCAGATTCACTTTTGTTGAACAGTTTAAGTAGCTGTACTTCGAAAACGGACTACGTGTGAGGAAATTACAATTATTTAAGTAAACCCTGTGCATAATTGATTCCAAACCAAAAAACAGGGACTAAATATTGTCTAGTAAAAAACCAACTCTTTCTCTTTACAACGATCTAATAAAATCCGACTCTAAACATGGTTCCATAGAGTTTAGTATCACCGATTTTAATCATTGATTTAATGAGCTATCTTCATAGTTGTCTTTAAATTTCTTTTATTTTGATTTAAGAGACTCATTTTCCAGTTTCAATGTTGATTTTTGTGATAGGAATTGATAAATAAACGTAAATAAGTAAATGCACAAGTTTGTAGAGAATATGTAAAAAGGACTAAAGACAACAGTAATGATAAATAAAAAGAAAGACTACGAGTTATAGGTTCACTAGAGACATCTCTCCAGATAAGCATATCAATGTCCGATAAAAACATAGATAGACAACAATAAAATTGTATTTTTTTACTTCATGATTATTCATGACATAATTTTATATAGGTATTAAGTGTAAGATATACAAACCGTTTAATCCTAACAACATTTATAGTTAATAATCCATGTCTCTGACTCCTATCTGGTATGCACCACAAGGTTTTAATTTTAACAACAGAGTATTGCAATAAGAACGATGGCATGAAAACAGATGGTACAAAAACCGTTGTTTTATCCTTAGTAGCAAGTGGCAACAACCAATTGTACATCTCATCCCCTATTGTCACCGAATATACATAAAAAACATCGACGTCGACAATATTAAATAAATAGATTACGAAAATATATTTTAATCTATTTTATGATGAATACATTGCTATTGATTTTGTATAAAATACATTCGTAATTCTGTCCATAGCATTGGTAAAAGTGGAGTTGACTTTTGATTAATCTCTACTAATATAAAAAGAGAGAGAGCGGAGGTATGATCCAACACATCTCATCCATCTAAACTTGATCCAACGGTTCAGGTTACAACAATGATGAGGTGCTCATCACGCGCCATCCTCAACACCGTCCCATGGTCAACGCCCACGCCCGCAATGTAAAAAAAAAAGACACCCCGCGATCTGGAACTCCCACGCACAACCACCCTGCCCACGGCCTGGAGCACCACCGCCGAACGCCATCGCACGATCCAGCCCTACACATCGCGCACGCCCCACCATTGGAGGCCCCCGCCCTGCCCACCGCCACAATCGCACCACCGCCATCGTCGCACATCGCATGTGCCGCTACATGCCCCACCACTAGACGTCCCCGCCCTGCCCATTGCGGTTTACTCTGCACTGCGCCCAAACCACCGCCGCCCCTCGCTCCGCCCGCCACTGCCCACATCGCCGCCTGCCCCAGGTACGCCGCCTTTACTGTACGATATGTCATGCCAGGATCCACGCTTTCCCTCCATTGCATCCACCCCTCTACTCTGACATGGATGTCACGTACTGCACTGCTTGTACGGCGGCGCCGCCATCACCCTCTCACTCCAGCGGACTAGCTTGTCTTGATGCGGCCATTGTTGTTGCCGCCACTCCCGTGGACGCCACTGTCGGGACTACGCCACCGTTGTGTCTCGACCACACGCACGATTCAGGTACTACAAATCTTTGCCGCCGCCCTGGATGATGCTCTCTTCCCCGACCCTGCACTCTCTCCCTTGCTCCTTCATAGCACGCTGCTCACCATCTCGTTCTTCCTCACTGGAGCCGCACGTCACCTGTTTGATAGTATGTGCAAAAGATATTTGATGATGATAATGTGGCTTCTTTCTTCAGCGAGTGTGCTACAGGCTGCCGCGGTCATGGCACAAGGTGTCAGGTCTTAAACTGTTTATGTACTCTTGTTAATCGATTTTGTTTTATAATGAAATCGGGGACGATGGCCCTTTAATTCGAAAAAAAATAGTTGAAAGCTGGATGTGGTAAAGATATGTTTGCACGTAATGGCAGGTGGAACTTCAATAACAGGGTCAGCATTTCTGTTGGAATTCCTCACTTTCACATGTGACATATATTCTTCAATTTTGTGTGATGTCATTGATAACATTTACTGATTCTACTCTCCAGATACTCTTTCGGACCAAGGAAGTGAAGACCTGGGAAGTTGATAATTTTTATACAAGATGTGATGTTCAGAATATTGTTCAGAACCTCATTTTATGTGGGAAAGATAAGGGAGTTGTATGTTCCACCTCCTTGCCTAATCTTCTCCCAAATTCTTGTATTCTCAAACATGTTTATGTGCAGCAAACGTGCCGTCCAGATGGCAGGAAGTCCATAATGAGAGAGGAGCCTCCGGCAAAAAGGTTGGACGACATGTTTATAATAGATAAATTAATCTTTAAGGAACAACCACCCACATTTCTTCTGTGTGTTGTTCCTGGGAGGAAGAGTGACATATACGGTTTGTGCTACTTGGCCTGATTCTACAAGTAAGTTAATTATGCCTTGCCTTGTTTCGTCAGGACCATGCAACTGTAAATGTCCTTCTGAATTAGTTATTGTTACACAGTGCGTAGCTCCTAGCAGGTCTAAGATTGACGATGAATACCATATCAAGGTCCTGCTAAAGATAAATGGTAAGGTTATTAGTGTTTGTGTTGTGAAATTCTCTATATGCTTGGGGCAGCAAGCTATTTATTTTCATGTAACTTTCTTGTTATTGCAATTACTGTTTTTGTTTTTTCTGTTCAGGCAATAAACCTTGGCTGTTCCTAGCTTGATTCGGAGGCATATACTGTTGGCGGTGTATTCTTTAACAACTTAATCTATGGCCGTAGCTAGATTGGTTTGCCGTTACACTTCCTTGATATCTTATTTGGTGCTTAAAGTGTACTTTCCTTATTATTCAGGTAAGGAAGAGAACATTTACATATGAATTCGAAGGCTATCTGATGCATCCAAAATGCATCCACTTTTCCAAGCACTTTGCCTCATAATTTGCTCCGAGATCCTTCCATATTCGAATAAAACTGCTGTTTCTAACACTGTTTTTAGCAAAGTCTCTCCCCTGGCTATTTTTGAGGAAATAAAATCGGGGAAAAATACCACGTCATTTTTTATGGAAAAGAAGCAAGATGGACAAAAGATGGACACGAGGGGGTGCCGGAGGGCCAAAAGGGGTGGCCCCACGCGGCCCATGTACCTGGCCGCGTGGGCCCCTCCCAAATGGGCCTCGGGCACCGTCTCGCCTCCGGTCTTCGACGTATGCCTTCATATATGAGGAAAAACACTTGCCCTAGGGGAGGAGGAGCTTTCACGAAACACACCGCCGCCACCATCACGATCTTCGTTTCGGGGGACATATCGATCCAGGATTTCTTCTCCGATGGAGGGATCCGGAGGCCGTCTTCACCGCCATCTTCACCGCCTTCATCTCCATCAACCATGAGCTCCCTCACCATCACCATGTGTGAGTAGTTTTCTGTAGGCATGTGAGGTGGATGGGGATTGGATGAGATTGATCATGTAATGCTACCCGTTGCTCGATAATCTTAGGGTTTATCTTGAGGATGCTTTTGTATTGTGTTGATGCACTTATGCTATGTTTAATGCTTTCTACTAGGGCCCGAGTGGCATGATTTCAGTACTGAACCTTTTTGCTTCATCATATAATTGAGTTTAGTATTTACCTGCAAAGTGTATCACCTGCTGTTATGTCGAACCTGCGAACCCTAAAAGTGACGTTTGGGGAAAACAAGGGGGAGATGTTCTAGTTTGAGGATCCTATGTGTTCATGGAGTGTTAATGCATTGTCCCGGTCTTCACGAAAGGGTAGACCTTAATTACCTGTAGTTCCAAGTTGGCCCCGGTGAAATGGGCAGGTAGGGTAATAGATGTTGTGCAAATTCTCTTTGTTAGTGCGCATAACTATTTAAGGAACACATACCTACATATATCGGAGTTAGAGAAAAAGCCCCACTACTAGCTTTACTTTATTATATGATCAATCTCATTCATGCAACGCCCCGATGTCACCTCATGCCTACATTTTTAATCTCTGAGTTACACTTTCACTTTTCCGGTGAAAACTAGGAAATACTTGTTACTACTGCTGTTTTATTTCTGCTCGCTTGAATCCTTTACTACCATCACTACTACTGCTGCAAGTTATTGATATACATGTGTGGTTGAGAGTGACGCCTCAATTGCTAAAGTCTTATTGATATTCTTGTGTTCCCATCGTGTCGAACTATAAATTTGGGGTAATACTTCCCAACAAAGACTTCAGCGATCCCCTATACTTGTGGGCATCAAGACGTTTTCTGGCGCCGTTGCCGGGGAGCCTAGCTTTATTGGTAAGACAACTTGATATCATTTATTTGCTGCATTTGCTTGTTCCTAACCATGGGAAAGGAAAAGACCACTCCGAAGGAAATTAGGCCTTCAACTACTCGTGCAGGTAACAATTTGCCAAGTAGGCCAAACTTTTCACCTGATGTTGCTTCTGCTGTTGTTCCTAAGAAAAGAGGAAAAATTGTTTCTAGTTCACCATTGTCTAAAATGTCTACTAGTAATGAAAGTGATTTAACATGTGGTAGCATAGACAAAGGAGTGGCACTTGAAACACCTAAAATTCCTGAAATATCTGAGTTAACTGAAACACCTGAGAATCCTGAATCTTCTATTTATAAAAATGTGGAATCTGAACTAGAAGCTAGGGAATATTGTGAAGATATGGAAACTTCTTCTGATAAAGAGGATGCTATAATTAAGGCTTTCATGAGTCCAGATTATGATGAAATGGATAAACTTGCTAGCTACTTAAATTCTCCTCTTGATGACTTTTTCACTGTTACTGATAAAATGAATGGTTCAGCTATTAAAGTTAATGATAAAGACTATGAGTTTAATATTGATCCTGAACACATTGAAAGAGTTGAGAAGTCTAAGTTTTATGGGAGAGAGGATGAGTTTCCTTTCGATCACGTTGCTGATTTGCATGAATTATCTGAGTTAATTGGGAAAGGTGAAATTAACCAACGCTACCATTTCTTGAAATTGTTTCCTTTTTCTTTGGGAGGAAGTGCTAAAACTTGGTATAATTGTTTAGAACCTGGATGTATTACTAGCAAGGAAGAATGTTTGCGGATGTTCTTTGATAAGTACTTCCCTGCTAATAAAATTCATGGTCTAATTCTTGAGATTACTAATTTTTCACAGAAAGAGAAGGAGGATTTACCCCAAGCTTGGGGGAGGTATGATAAGATGGTTAGGAAATGTCCTACCCATGGCCTCAAAGAGAATGAAATACTTGATATATTTTACAATGGACTAACTAAAAACACCAGAGCCTATCTTGATAGTATTGCAGGTAATGTTTTCAGGGAAAGGACCGTTGATGAAGCAACTGAGCTATTGCGAACTATCTCAAAGAATTATGATGATTGGAACACTGATGAGATATTTCCGGAGAAAAAAGGAGGTATACTCAAACTGAATAAGGAGGCAATGAAAGTAGCCTCAAAGGACATTAAAGAGAAGGGAATTAAAACCTCTGATCTCAAGGAATTATCTGAAAGAGGTGTCAAATTTCCTGATGATCAACCATGTTTCCCTATCCCAGTCAATGTTATTAGCACCGCAAAAGGTAATGAAAAGGTAACATCTTTTACTGAAAAACCATATGAGAATGATTTTGCTTATCGTCATGATCCTAAAGAGCATAATATTAGAATGATGATCATGGAAAACTCTCACAAAATTAAATTTCTTCGTGAAAGTATGCATGTTAATGTGGGAGAGGTAAGAAGAATTGTTAAACATTGTGAGATGATGAATAATCAAGTAGAACAAATGATTTCTCTTCAAAATCAACTGTATGAAAAGCTTAATGTGAAGAAGCAGGTTTGTGGAGTTAATACTAGGGGAGGTGCAAGTACTCAGGACCCTGACTATCCTGAAGACCATCCCAAGAGGAAAGAGCAAGAAGCTCTTAAGAAGAAACTTTCTGCAGGCAAATCTCCCAATGAAAACCAAGATAAAGATGATTCTGAAGAACAAAATAATGATATCTCTATTTCTGATGCTGAGACTGAAGACAATAATAATGAAGAGGAGGAATCATCCTCACCTGAAGAAGAACCACAAGAAGATGAAAATGTTGAAGAACCTGAAGTAGCTGAGAAGGAAGACCCACAACCATCTATTGAAAAGAATAAGAAGAAAAACCATCCAAATCCACAAAAAGGTAAAGAGAGGGATCCATGGGTACAAAGACCCATACCATATCCTCAAGAGGTAATGAAAACTTTGGATGACACTAGGTTTGAGAAGTTCCTTGAGTTGATTAAATCTTTATATTTGCAAATTCCTCTTGTTGATGCTATTAAAATTCCTCCTTATTCAAAATACATGAAAGATATTGTCACTAATAAAAGGAAGATTTCTACTGATGCTATTTCTTCTATGCTTGCTGATTACTCTTTCAAAGGGAAGGTGCCTGAAAAACATGGAGATCCTGGTATTCCAATTATTCCTTGTCAAATCAAAGAAACTTATGTGAGATATGCACTATGTGATTCGGGGGCTGGTGTTAGTGTCATGCCTTTCTCTTTATATAAGAAACTTGACTTAAACAAATTGGTTCCAACTGAAGTTTCATTGCAAATGGCTGATAAATCAACTGCTATACCTATTGGAATATGTGAGGATGTACCCATTTCTGTTGCTAATGTGATAATCCCTACAGACTTTGTTGTATTGGACATGCCTGAGGATGATAACTTATCTATTATCCTGGGTAGACCTTTCTTAAACACTGCAGGGGCTGTGATTGATTGCACTGAAAGCAAAGTGACATTCAACGTTAAAGGAAAGGAGCACACTATCTATTTCCCCAAGAAGAAAGTTGTTACAATGGTAAACCAAATGGTGAATTGCATTAAAAGAAATACTCTTATGATTGGAAGTATTGAAGTTCCTCTACCACCTCCTGAACCAAAATATGCAACCATAATGATTGGGACTATTCCAGTCAAATATGAGGTAACTTGAATCTCTTCTTTACTTATAAAATAAAGATCATGTGTTATATCCTTTACATATTATTAATGAGACCTGATCAACCTCATTATTAATGTGGAAATGATGAAAACTTGATCCTTATAAAGATTGTTTGCATTTTTTATTTTATATACTCAAGAATTCTTAGAATACTTGCTTGGGCATATTTATTTCAAAGTGCAGAAATTTCAGAAATCTTGTTTTGAAAAGTCTCTGTAGAAAATTTTCTCGTAAAATTCCAGAAAAATTTGGAGGTAAGTTATTTTACCAGAGGAACTAACTGCCAAAAGGGGAGCACCAGAGGGCCACCAGGGGCCAAAAGGGAGTGCCCCACGCGGCCACAGTACCTGGCCACGTGGGACCCTCCATCTTGGGCCACAGAGGGAGTTAGGTGGCTGGCCAGTGCCCATCTCCTCCCCCTCGACAAAAAACCAGCTCCATGTATTTTTCCAAATTTTCCCGAGCCCTCTTCCTGCTATCCTTGGATCTTCAAGTTTAGGGCAGATTTTTCAAATCTATTTGGTGGGATTACTCATTGGTATGTGACTCCTCCACTCATCCAATTAGTTTTTGTTCTTGTGCTTTATATATGGAGTATTTTGCTGCACTAGTTGTCACTAAATATGATTGAGAAATCCATGGATTTAGGTTTCCTAGTTGATATTGATGCATGATATTGATGTGGGGACTAGATGTGGATGGCTTAATGTTGTATTATAGTTTCACATCTTGAGTTTTGTTGAAATTTATTTATGGGCAGCAAGGTACCATGTTTAGCAAGGGCAAAGGATTGCTTGGGATGAGCTCAAGGCCCAAGAGAAGAGCATGCAAGGTCTCCCTCAACTACGATGACAATCACCTTTGGGAGGACTCCGCATTCTTTGTGGGGGAGAAGTTGAGGATTCACACCATGAGATGGCAAGACCCCCATGTTCTTCAAGAATGGGGAATGGAAGAGGACTTCAACTCCTTCGCCACAGCATCCGGGTTGCTGGCATTTGCTCAAAACCCGCAGGACACTTACGAGGAGCTCTCACGAGAGTTCCTCTCTACCTTCAGATTCGAAGGGCCTGAGACTTACAAGTACAAGAATAAAAGTAAGGCACCTTCTCCCACTTTTGTTTGCAAATTTAGTATGAAGGGAGAGCGTCTTGTTATGTCTCTAGATGAGTTTTGCAATGCTATAGGTGTAGCAAATACGGGGAGTTGGGCAGAAACCGGTGCTGATTCAAATCCTGAACTTGTTAATTTTTGGCACTCTGTTTCTGTTGGTTCCCTTGATAAATTAATGAGGGGCAAATTTACTCACATACAGCACCCTAGTTTGAGGTACTTTGCGTTGTTCCTTGCAAGAGACAACACTTCTGCTTGCACCGGACCTATTGTTTATTTGCTAAAATGTGCAAAAGAGAACAAGGCATGTGAGTATAATTTGGGGGTCATTCTAGCTAGATCATTGCATAATGCTGTAAGTAGGAATCTCTGATGGAACCCCTATCTACGCTCGTGCTATTGCTACTTAGATCTATAAATACATTAAAAACGAAAGAGGATATGATGATAATATGGGAACCCTTGTAGAGAAATCCACATTACTTGATTTTGCTTTGTTATCCAACATGGGAGTGAGTGTTCCATATGGGGGGTTTCATCTCTACACATATTTGAGTACTAATGGACAGAAAGTGTCCATTAGGCTCCCTTGTCCTGACCTCTTTGACAGGAGCACTGGAAAGTGGATCGTGAGGGAGGAGCCACCGCAGGAGGAGGCACAAGCTCCACCACAGCAGGGGTACCAACCTCAAGAGATGCCACAATACCCAAGCATGGGAAGCTACCCATATGGTTACTACCCTGGAGGTGGAAGTGGTGGATATGGTTACCACCCAGGATATTAGCTTGACTGCAAGCTTGGGGGAGTATTTCTCTCCCTCTCATTTCATTGTTTTATATCACTCTTATTTTGTTTCGGTTTCTTTCTTTCAAATTGCAAAAACACAAAAAGATTTTATTTGTTCTTATTTCTTATTTACTTCTGGTCATTTGCTTTATGCTTCTAAAAACCAAAAAGAACAAAAAGATTTTCGTTTTCTTGAATCCGATGCAAAAGTGGAGATGCAGGAATTTCTGAAATCTGCTCACTGTTTTATTTTTCATTTTTTTATGCAACTCCAATTGAGCTGAAATTTTAACCACAACTTCAAATTTTCATAACCTACACACCTGTAAATTATGAAAATTTTCTGAGGTGTTTAGGTAGGGTAAAAACAGTACTGTATGCAGTGACATTTTCTGGCAGATTTGAGTTTTTAATGTGCAGTTTGAGTTGGGAGAGGAGAACAACAATGATGAGCTGATGTGCATGAAGTAGTTAAAAGGTATGACACCTTTGCTGTGCTTATGAAGACTTTTTAATAACAGCAAGTGTGCACTTCTTAATTTCTTTAACATCTAGGGAACTGGTAGCAAACGTTTATCTTCTCCATGTTTAGTATGTATGATGATGCAAGTGAGATATTATTTAGATAATACTTGGCTATGGTTTGAACAACTGTAATTCTAAACAAAGTTCTATGCATCCCATTGTGCTTACTAAACTTGCCAACCATGGAGAAAATGAAAGAATTTTTCAAATGTTCAAAAATGAGGTCATATGCTTGACAAGCTTAGTGGTTAGGAGCTAGCTTAAATGTGCTGACACATGGAAAGCTTTTAACATTGCACTCAAATGAAAAAATTAGTTGATATCATGTACCTTTGTCTATGAATGCCTATCATGTCGAAATAAAAGTGGAAACTAGCAAGTTTGAGGAGTGGAAATAATTGGCTAGAGAGACGCCCGGGCCGCCAATTTAAGCCATGCATCATTCATGGTGGAAATTTACGGCATATCACATTGAACATTCAGTGATGCACTTGATAATAAAAAGCTAAACCATTAGTAAATAAAAGAAGTGATGATATTGTTCATTGTCCGTTTGTCTTGTTGTTGGGACATGGGCTTGTCCATGTCCGGGGGCAAGAGGTACCCGGTTGACGCTCTTAAGGATGTCTTTATTCTCGCAATGACTGAAAAAACTCGAGCTTGCCTAGCTACACGAGTTGAGTAGCACATGGTGTAGGTACTCGTATTCACGGGGCATGAGGTTTTTAACTACAAGTTTGTCAAGCATGTGAGTCATAGTAGGGAACATCAAATACTTTGATAAAATTGAGAGCAAAGTGGTAAGCACAATGAGTTCACTAGTCAATACATGATTCAACCAAAAGCGATGCAAGAACCTTTGTTTATCTCTACAGTTAGGCAAACTCATCCAAGTATTAACACTATGTGCTATTTCTCTTGCGACATGTATAGATGCTTTAACATTGATAAGATATACCTTCGCTAGCATTTTGTTAGCTGTTGTAGGAATTATGGATTGAATACTTGTTGCTCTTAAACAGTAGTACATATGCAATGCAAAGTTCTTGTCAAAGTCTTTTTATCGCTTCTGCACTACGTTTGAGTTGTTTGAGGACAAACAACGAGCTAAGCTTGGGGGAGCTGATGCATCCACTTTTCCAAGCACTTTGCCTCATAATTTGCTCCGAGATCCTTCCATATTCGAATAAAACTGCTGTTTCTGACGTTGTTTTTAGCAAAGTCTCTCCCCTGGCTATTTTTGCAGGAAATAAAATCGGGGAAAAATACCACGTCACTTTTTATGGAAAAGAAGCAAGATGGACAAAAGATGGACACGAGGGGGTGCCGGAGGGCCAAAAGGGGTGGCCCCACGTGGCCCATGTACCTGGCCGCGTGGGCCCCTCCCAAATGGGCCTCGGGCACCGTCTCGCCTCCGGTCTTCGACGTATGCCTTCATATATGAGGAAAAACACTTGCCCTAGGGGAGGAGGAGCTTTCGCGAAACACACCGCCGCCACCATCACGATCTTCGTTTCGGGGGACAGATCGATCCAGGATTTCTTCTCCGGTGGAGGGATCCGGAGGCCGTCTTCACCGCCATCTTCACCGCCTTCATCTCCATCAACCATGAGCTCCCTCACCATCACCATGTGTGAGTAGTTTGCTGTAGGCATGTGAGGTGGATGGGGATTAGATGAGATTGATCATGTAATGCTACCCGTTGCTCGATAGTCTTAGGGTTTATCTTGAGGATGCTTTTGTATTGTGTTGATGCACTTATGCTATGTTTAATGCTTTCTACTAGGGCCCGAGTGGCATGATTTCAGTACTGAACCTTTTTGCTTCATCATATAATTGAGTTTAGTATTTACCTGCAAAGTGTATCACCTGCTGTTATGTCGAACCTGCGAACCCTAAAAGTGACGTTTGGGGAAAACAGGGGGAGATGTTCTAGTTTGAGGATCCTATGTGTTCATGGAGTGTTAATGCATTGTCTCGGTCTTCATGAAAGGGTAGACCTTAATTACCTGTAGTTCCAAGTTGGCCCCGGTGAAATGGGCAGGTAGGGTAATAGATGTTGTGCAAATTCTCTTTGTTAGTGCGCATAACTATTTAAGGAACACATACCTACATATATCGGAGTTAGAGAAAAAGCCCCACTACTAGCTTTACTTTATTATATGATCAATCTCATTCATGCAACGCCCCGCTGTCACCTCATGCCTACGTTTTTAATCTCTGAGTTACACTTTCACTTTTCCGGTGAAAACTGGGAAATACTTGTTACTACTGCTGTTTTATTTCTGCTCGCTTGAATCTTTTACTACCATCACTACTAATGCTGCAAGTTATTGATATACAGGTGTGGTTTGAGAGTGACGCCTCAATTGCTAAAGTCTTATTGATATTCTTGTGTTCCCATCGTGTCGAACTATAAATTTGGGGTAATACTTCCCAACGAAGACTTCAGCGATCCCCTATACTTGTGGGCATCACTATCTCCTGTATTATTTGATCTGGAGCTGGAGTTTACCCCGTGGTGCACATTCTACCAAAATGGACCACATTGCTAATGGTCAAGTTAGTCCCTTTTATTTTATTTTGAGATGTCATACATTAATTTGTGCTGCACCTACTCTACAGTATTCATATCAGTTCTGATATGGTCATTCGCATCATAGCTGCAACTGGGAAACCAATTTTAAAGTCCATTCTTATTCTGGAAACTAAAATAGTGGCATATAATATTCTCTTATAGAACAATATACATGCTCCTGCTTTCAGTAGATATCTGATCATACATATCCTCAATTTGATTTTGATCTCTGTGTTACTTTGTATGTCTCTTGAACGAAATGAATATGAAGGAAATGCTCCAAGGAGAAAGAGAAATCATTTGCAAATACAAGCGTGTTGTGAGTTTTCTATACCATTATCTTGGTGACCATGGATGGTGTGGTGTCTTTTCTATATGATGCAGTTGTTGTCTACATACTCATCATGTTTATGCTACCAACTGTCTATGATGCAGTGGGAACCGAGCAGCAACATCGTCGGATCCGGCTACCGCGGAGAACACAACGTCCTGAATCCCGATTCCCTGGTCCCCACCCCCTCCTCGCCATCGACTGCTGTCGGTCCTCCGACTCCCATGCCGCTATCGGGAAACCCCCTCCCATGCAGGTAGCGTACAGAAGCCACCTCCTATTTTAATTTATGCCGACAAATTCAAAATTCTTGCACACTGCAAAAGAGGTAAGCTTGTGTTTATTATTGGTTTCAATTTTCCGCTCCTTCTTTTCCGTGCGGGAATGTGGATATGTTTCATGAGCAAGCTAATTAACACCCATTACATACTTTTTGTATGTTGACATATGGTGGAAAGTTCTGTTGAATGGATAAAATACTGCATGTACTATTGTTTTGTAGCTACTCAGAATCATGAACATTAAGTGCAGATCACGATTATTGTTTGGGGTGTTTGAAGTCTTGCATGAAATGCCAGGCACGAAGGTGCTTCTCTGTTCCTTATTCCTCTAGATTTGTGGCCTCAGCTACATTTGATCCTAATGTCGATGTTGTTCTTGCATCATGTAGCACAATGATGTGGGGTTCAACTATCTCAATTGATGTTCTGAAAGTTGTTAAACTACGCCTCCTTTGTTTATAACATCTACCGGCAGGGGTGGTGTTCTTCATTAATTAGCTTGAAACTAAAAAAGTTGTATAAAACATGGTAATTGAGATTCTGCTGCTTTAGGTATTTATGAGAAAAAAATACTGTGCACCGATAAAACAACTTCTGTTAAGTAGAATGTTAGTCATATACTTGGGTTATTTGGTGTTGCACTTAAAAGAATTTCTGAATTTCCTTTTGGTTGCAACAAATCACACAATGGTTCGACTACTGTACTGATCAAACCAAGTGTTTGATTTAGTGGAGATTTTAATGCCTCTTGCGGGATTTTCTTTTGTAACTAAACTCTGTGTTCTGCTGGATTAAATTGTTCACTCATCATTGTGACATGATATAATTAATGAAGTTGTAGTTTGCTAGCCTATTACCTAACATATTTGGGCTTGTTATTTGTTTAGTTTCGTTAGCTTGTGCTAAAGCATCATGCTGACCTTTTCCGTTCCTATTTGAGGAGCTTTGATAATATCACCTCTTCTATTCCAAGGGTATATTTGTATGGCTCTCTGATTCTCAATTCTTTATTCTTGCATTCTTCAAACTCTGCTTTGTACAACTTTTTTGAAGCAGGGGTGCAAGAGTTACTATATACTGCATGGTGAATGAGGTAGAAGATGGCGGAGACGCAAGTGTATCCGGTATTGCCGGCAACTGAGTAAGAGCCTCCAGAAGTTAACCTCTGAGATTGATTGTAATTTTGTGATGAATGACTATAGTAGGGCGTTTTTATCTTGTCAGCTTTGCTATGTTAGGCAAGCTACTTTTGTTGCCCATGTATGTGCACAAGTTCTGCCGAAAGACATGTTCGTGCATAACAAGTATCATGCATATTGACATGATATCAACAACGCCCACTTTCGCGATTCTTGGTACATATTTGAAGGAAGACGAAAATGAAGCTAAAGACAATGTCCCTGCGAACCGGCCATTCTTGATTGTATGCATATAAGCTCTTTCTCTTAGTACTAGCTGTTTTTTTTCCAGTTTTACATCAAACTAGAGTTGAATGATAATATGTTGCAATTAAATATACTGCATTTATTTCATAAATATGTAGATAAAAGAGTAGAAGTCGTGCGTTGCACGTGTAATTTTACTAGTTTCTCTTTGGAGAGAAACTAGGGTTTAACAAAACACGATGCTATTGGCCGGTTGTCGTCTGACGGAACCCTCGAGGCCTTGGCCTCCGTGAGATCGTCGATCAGGCGGTGCAGATCGCGCCACGACGACCCATTCTCGCTGACCGCGGCGCGCGCGCTCTCCGCCAGCTCCTGTGCCCTGGCCCTCATCTCCTCCCGTCGCTCACCGCCCTCCATGAACTCGGCCACCGCCCGACGGATCGCCTCGGCCGGCACGACGTCCGCGTCCTCCACCCGCACGCTGCGCTTGCCGCCGTCCCAGACTCGCGCGCCGAACGCCGCCACCTCGGTGACCAGCCGCTCGTTGATGAACTGCTCGAACACGAGCGGCCAGGTGAGCACCGGCACGCCGGCGGACGCGGCCTCCAGCACGGAGTTCCACCCGCAGTGCGTGACGAACGCGCCCACCGACGGGTGTGCCAGCACCGCCAGCTGCGGCGCCCACCCTCGCACGACCATGCCGCGGCCGGCGACGCGCCGTTCCCACCCTTCCGGCGCGTCAATGGAGTCGCCGGAGCGGACCACCCACAGGAACGTCTGGTTCGATGCCTCCAGCCCCAACGCGAGCTCGCGGACCTGATCGGGCGAGAAGTGGGCCCAGCTTCCGAAGCAGACGAACACCACCGACCGGCTCGGCTTGGTGGACAGCCACCGCAAGCAGTCCACGTCGCCGTCACCGCCGCGGTGCAGGGATGAGTTTGACGGCTCGCCGACGGGGCCGACGAAGTAGGCGCGGCGCGCGTCGACGCGGCTGAATTCGTGGCAGTAGGGCCTCTCCAGGTCGACGAAGGTGTTGACGATGACCCCGAAGCCGGCGAGTTGGCCCGCCTTGATCCGATCCCACGACATGGCGAGGTGGTCTTCCTGGACGAGGAACTCCGGGAGCTCGGACGCCGGGATGACGATCTCCTTTCCCCCGCCGGGAATCCCCGGCACGGCCACCGGCGGCCCCGCGGCGCCGCCGGCACGGACGATGTCGGCGCGGAGGGCGGCAAGCTTGTTCATGGCGAGCTGCGGGAAGATGCCGACGGGGTGGAAGGTGAGGCGCGGGACGCCGATCTCGGCGGCGACGTCCGTGGTCCGCCAGAAGGGCGCGTCGGCGACGACGGCGTCGGGGCGGTGCTCCCGGAGCAGCTCCTCGTGGATGGGCTGCGCCAGGTCCACGGCGTGGTGCACGCGCCAGGCGTCGCGCGCGGGCGCGTCGCCGAGGCACTCCACGCCGGTCGCCAGCCCCGCGTCCGGGAACGGGTAGAGGAGCAGGCGCACCCCGGCGCGCGCGGCGGTCGTGGCGATGAGCGCCGCGTTGGCCGGCGTGACCACCATGGTGGCGTCCACCTCCGCCGGGCGCGCGGCCACCATGCGGCACGCCAGGTCGGTCATCGGGATG
The DNA here is from genome assembly GCA_012064385.1 of Puccinellia tenuiflora. Taxonomy (NCBI): domain Eukaryota; kingdom Viridiplantae; phylum Streptophyta; class Magnoliopsida; order Poales; family Poaceae; genus Puccinellia; species Puccinellia tenuiflora. Next base: position 886,507 of record QRDG01001574.1, read on the forward strand.
AGATGCCCCCGCGCGAAGAAGGGCAGGAAGAACACCCGCAGCGGCCCGTCGCCGGCGCCCGCACCCGCCATGGAGGTCAGAGTAGACTTTGCAACTGCACCCGTCTGTGCGGGCGAGATCTCATCACTGGGCATGCGCGGCTATACACTGATGGATGCATGGACGCGTATCTCCCGCGGCGCCATGGTCTTGGTCCATGGACGCATCGTTTGATGGTTGAAGCCTGCGTGCGCGCGTTTCAAGGATCGACCTGGACATTGGGATGCCATGCGAATTCAGTGCGTGTTGTTCGGTTCGTGGCGTTTGTGCTTTGAAGGAACCTCTCCGCTTCCAAATTATAAGATTTTCTTTCCTTTTTCTGAATTGTATGTATCTATACACGTTTCAGTGTGTTTGTTCACTCATTTTATCCTGTATATATAGTCCACATTGAAATATTCAGAACAACTTATAATTCAAAGAGTAAATACTTCTTGAATTATCCAAATTATTTACACATATCTGCTATAAAAATAAGCACAAGCGCTTAAGAAAAACTAGTTTGTTTTTGCAAACACCTCTAAAACTCTAAGCACCTTGCATTGTGGATGGCCAAACGTTCTATAGGATGATACCAACCAAAGTGTTTGTTGTAGTACTGAACCTTTCTCGGAACGCCCTTCCAAGCTACAAGATAGAAATAACCAATGTGATCCAACTGTATACGATAATAACAATACGATACAACAGCAGAATTATAGATGAACAAACTTTACACATGACAAAACAGTTGCTGAGGTTGATTGCTAGACAAACTACCAGAACATATGTACAACACGAGGAAGCGAAAAGAAAACACCACCCGGTAACTTCACGGGTACTACCTGCCAATCCGCAGGCAACTCGAGCTTTTGTGGCGACAGAGAACAGGAGCGCACACATACCCTGCTCCCCAGACCTTCTCTTCCCTGTGTACTCGGCAACAGGTGATACGGAACAGCCAGAACGTTTCCGTGCCCGCAAGGAGACGACAACCGACCGGCAAAAGCTTCATGTCTTCATGATGCTAAGCATGGCAATTGTCACCACAGATATCACGACCTCGCGTCAATAGACACTGCCAGGAGCTGCGAAAGCTCTAACCGGCGCTCGATGCCTCGGATGTAGTGGCCCAGCAGCATACACCTGAACAACCATTGCAGGCACAGACGAACACAGTTCAGCCTCCAACATATCAATAGGCAACACAGAGAAAAACAAAACTATCGATCCAGTCGTATTACCAGAACAGGAGACGTGCAAGATGATCCCGAGGAATAGATATGAGGGGCTGAAATGGGAGCGACACGTCCTCCACGAGTTCAGCACGGTCATCATCCCCATTTCCATAATTTAGGGTTCCACCAGCCATGTTCTCCGACGGCGGAGGGGGCTTTGATTGCATCTTGGGGGAGAGAGTTGCTAGAAGACCATGTACCACCGAATGAATAGCTTCTTGCACACCGGGGCAGGAAGGTTCCGAGAGTTCGATAACCTATAAAAACAGTTAGTAGCTCAAATCAGACACAAAATAGGTACCCATGGATAGTAAGAAGCTTATCTAGATTTGTGGGATGTTGATTTGTTCAACTAAGTGCCCCCGAGAAGCACCTAATAGATATGTAGAAACAAGACTTAACATATTACTGCTAGATGAGAAGGTCCAAGACAGGACAAACCGTGTCAGGTGATAACGATCTCAAGTAGTTCAGTAACTCATTTTTGTCTTCTCCAGCAAACTGTTGCATTTGCAGGGAGGAATTTTTCCTCTTGAGTTCATGTAGCTCCTGAAAGATTGAAAATAGAATAAGCATCCAAAGAAAGTCTCCAGCAATGGTCAACAAGTGAAAGATTAAGTCAAGACGATTATAAAGAACGGGGACTAATTTCTCGCTAAAGAAAAGTATGATGACCTCAGATATTACAGAAACTAGTTTATCTTGCACCAGGTAGACATTCTCGGCAAAAAGGTAATTTTGTAAAAAAAAATGCCCCATGGCTCTGAGCATAGTAGGTCCGTGAACTTTGATAGCTAATATGTAGGAAAACAGAACAGCCATCTAATAGTGAGAAGTCTATTACTCCCTCTGTTTTACCATATCTATCCTCAGCCCACCAAATGCACAGACCAAGGAAGCACTAAAGCAGTAACGCTGAGATAAGTGTTCCAACCTCCATTCCAAAAAATAAGGCGTATTTAAAAAAAGTCAAACAGTGTAATGTTTAAACAATTTTTTTTTAAAGCCGTTAACATTTACAATAAAAATCAATGCCGTACCTCGTGAAATATATTTTCATATGCTGTTCATATAGTATTATAATTGTTGGTCGTTTTTTCTAAAATTTTGGTCAATATTTACATTGCTTAACTTTTCAAAAAAAAAATATTCGCCTTACATTAAGGAACGGAGAGAATATTAAATAACATAATATAACCATTTAGCCATTGAAAAAAATAGCCGTATAGAGTGGAATCAACACAATAACTACACTCTTGAGTTCCCCAACGGGAAAGCATTTTGAAACAGAGTATCCCAAGGCTGAGTACAAATATAGTGAAAAGGATGGAGTAACAACCGTCTGGGAATACAAAATCAGGTATGAGATAGATGTTACCTTTTCCATGGAATCCAAGCGAGATTGCAATTGGATAATATGTTCTTTTGCTTGAGCGTTTAAGTTCTCTAGTCCACCCATCGTTTCCGGGAATAATTTGTCATCCCTATTCTCTGATTCATTGGACAGTTCGCCATCTTCTGACAATCTCAAAGCAGCCAAAGGTCCTCCCAGATCAAGGTCACTGTGACTATGTTCAGTGTTGTATCTTTCCTTGCATTCAATTTCATCATCAGACAACTCTAGGGTTCTTTCAAGACAGAGCCTGTATTCAGCATTACACAGAGTGTACCTGAAACAGAAATAAAGTAACTTTGGGTAATAATCATCCCCGGTACAATCAAGCAATGTCCATTATGTCCATGAGTTGGAGATGCTGAACAAATGCACATATAAGCAGGTTAAAAAGACAAGGAGGCAGGAGCTGGTTCAGATTTTCAGTAATAGTGAAAGTGAACATAACAAGGTGTTCGATATCAGAATATCACTAGAACCACCACCTAGTGGTGTTTGTTATCGTTAATTTAACGAAAATGATCAGTTCATCACATGAAAGGAAGTTGATTGCCATTAATGTTTCAGGCGGAAATAGGAAGAATCAAGTTTGCTAGCAACCTGTTTCACCTGCAGTTTTTAGAATTATGAAAAAAAATGCAGCCCTTCGGTAACAACTGGAAGGACATGGAAGACATCAAGCAACATTTGCACATCATATATGACAAAATGTCTAAGTAGACAAGACAAAACTTTTACCAACACTAAAAGCATGTGGGTGGAGAAAACATGCAAGTAGATCCAGATTTAATAGTCCCGCACTTCACAGCCTCAAAACACGCTGTGACACGTGACGTATATGAACCATGAACCGAGGTGCAGCAAAACTGTCCAAACAACTGTGCAAATTATAGTGACCAGTGACACTGAATATCAACGCTACAGCAGGCTATCAGCCTACCACTAATGGCATGCTTCTCCAGTCCACCTCACATAATTAGCTGCCCTACATACCGCATCAAGTCATTTCCTACTTGTACATGCACACAGTTGCAAAAGGCGATCATGCCAAAATGTGACTTCTTTTGACCAACCAACCAGATCAAACTCAACTACAAAAAAGGTATGGTTCAGAAGAAAAGGCATACCCCGTCATTATGGAAGATATCACGAGCTTGAAGAAGGGATCCCAAAGGGCCTCCACGACAACACGGAACTGATCAGACGGAAGCAGGCCGAGCATGCCCGAAACAGTCCTCTTCATCGCGTCCACGGTTTCAGGAGGAACATCTCTCTGGACTACGCTCAGATCCAGAGGCTCCACGTCTTTTATCAAGTTCCAAAGCGAAGACTTCTGCAGACAGTACGAGCGCGTCAAGACGATGAACAGTGAAAACAGAGCGACTCGATAGGATTATAAGATGATGATTCTATCTAGATAGATAAAAGTTCTCCGGTGGTGGACGAAGAACACAGGAATCTGTTCTTCGTCGGTGGAAGCTAAATGACTTGTCTGGAGACATCTCAATCTACACAGGTCATCAGTCGGATCCTCATGATTCTAGCTGATATCCGCATGATTTTGGTAAAGTTATGTTGAATACAGAATTAGCATACAGTATACTATACTAAAACAACGAGGAAGAAATTTTGTTTACGGAATTACAAGGGACGAATAAACACACGGTCGGTCCACGGAGGAGCATCGGCGATCGCTCACCTCGGGGAAGCCGTGGAGATGCCTGCCCCGCGCGTGGAGCTCGTCGGGCGACGCCGCCGAAGGGAACGCCGCGACCACCACCCCGAGCCTCCTCCTCCTCCGCCGGACGCCGCCCGCCGCCACGGAGGCCGGTGGAGGAGCGCGGAACAGCCCCCGGGGAACGGATACGGACGCCCCGTGCGGCGGCGCGCGGATGCCGGCGGAGATCGGCATGCGGGCTCGCCGGCGGCGGAGTGTCTCTCGCGAAGTTTGGTGCTTGGTTGGTGGTGGTGGTGCGGGCGGGCGCCTAGCTGGACCCAGGATAAGCGCCACGCTGGGTGTCGCTGCCGCGTGGGCCCCCCCACCGGGCGTAACTCGTGGACGCGGCCTGGCCTCCCCACGTTTGGCCTCGCGTGGACCGTCGCGTCACGTTCACCCCGTGTGTCGTGTACCGCAGGTCGACCAGTTTATTTGTCTAGAAACACAATGTACAAGATACACGATTGACACCTAGTAGTACACAACTATGTGAACATATTCGGGCACATATCCGTGTACTTATTAAAAAAAAACCTAAAGTCGCATAAATTCATGATCAACAAAGTGGTGAATAATGGTAGTACAAAGCTTATCGGTGCGCCGAGGGCTCTCCGCCGCATCGTCCCTCTTCTTCCTCTTAAACTCGCCATGACTATGAGGTCGCACTCCGCCACTCCGCACGAGGTAGTATACATCATTGTCAATTTAAGATATGATTTTAAATTTAAAAAAATTAGGTGTTACCTGAAACTCGGCCCCCATTCAAAGTTTCTTCTGAAGGGAAACATCATCACAAACCCGTGAAGGTGTCATGTGAAACAAATTATGGATTAAGTAAACAGGTAAGCTGCGGTCGTTGGTTTAGCACGCGAGCTTCGTGAGCCTTGATCACTCGATGGTCAGTTCATCCCGTGGTCAAACGTGTAGGAAGGTACGTGGTAGCTGGTTGTTGGCGACCCGGCTGCTTACTGATTTGTCAAAGCCTAGCTTAAGCTCCTATAATTTTATTTTTTTTATTATGGGAAAAGACCAACTTAATTAATTAGCTACTGCCAAGTGCCAACCAGTGAAGCAGGTTCATGACCCGCCACCACATTGTCGATAGTCACAAAACAAAACAAAACAAAACAAAACAAAACAAAACAGCATCGTGTCTGTTATTCCCCACTTTTTTTTAACAGTAGTCATTCCCTCTTTATGCTTAGAAAACAAGGCACCATTTGAACAAGAACGGATCAATACCTGGACCGGAAACTGTCACTGGGTGATGGCCTGATGGGGTGCGTACTGAAACGGAGCAGGCACCCGGTCCTCCATTCCTTCACGTCCGTCTCCCAACTCCCAGCCTCCCAATCCGCTGCCACAGTAGACCCCACCACTCTCCCTTTTAAGCTGAGCACAATCCATCAGGTTAGGTGATCCGTGCAGATCCAGGCTAGCTAGTACTCAGAAATAGGGTTTCATCCCACTTTATAAATAAAGCCACAACGGCCGAACTGATACAAAGTGATGAGGAAACCCTTTTACAAACAGATCCAAGATAAACAAAAAAAGTACAAGGACAACCAAAGCTTGCCACCGAAGACACTGAAACGTGGTCAAGAGGAACCGGAGCTCCATGACGTCGCCCTCAAGAAGGTAACGATGCACCGCGCCGCCGACGTCAAGACCAAGACGGTCAAGGGTTTTCACCCGGAGCCCTACGTGGAGAAGGTACACACAATGACGCCCTCAAGAGGGTTACGACACCCGCAGGAATCGCCGTCGTTGGCGTCGAAATGCTAAGTTTTCTCCCGGAAAAACCTTCACGCCACGCTCGGTAACTACACCACCCGATGTCCCCAAACTAGGCCTCCCGAACGCGATCTGGGGGCTGTCTCTGCCGAAGCGTCGCCAGCACCAGGAACCCCAACGCCCGCTCCACGCCATCCACACGACCATAGAGCAAGGCCATCACCACCGCCACATCGCTCGCCGTAGAGTCGTCCGCGCAGACCACCTTCCGAGGCCGCCGCCTCGGCATCCAAGATCTCCCACCCGTGAAGAGGCAGGCGTCACGACGGCAAATCCACCTGCGCGGACGAGGGGTGTCCGAGCCAGCCAGCCAGCTCTTGGACGACAGGGGCTTAATGGGCAGAACGACGTCCGCCGGTCAAGCCCGCAGAACCCGAAAGAAGGGGACTGCTAGGCAGACGCCAGATCTAGGCCACCTGCCCGGATCCGGCACCCCAGCCACACCATGGCCAGGGGGTAGGCTCCCAGACATGCTAGGAGCCCCTGAAACCCTTGCAGGGCCAGCTCCGCCAACCGCCGTCCTTGTGCTCACCGGTTGTCCCATATCGCCCGACCTCCATAGCCGGTGGGGGGGCGCCGCCCTTGCAACCAGCCACGACACGCTAGTCGAGATCTCTGCAGCTCCAGCACGCCGTCGTAGATGCCCGTGTGGTGTAAACAGTCGTCCGCCAAAGGCAGACGTGGGCTCCAGCCAGGGCCCGCCCGATCCAGATCGGGCTCAGATGAGCCTAGATCTGGGCCTGCAAGCCCTAGACGCCGAGGAGCACCTGCTGCCGCACCCCCACCGTCACCATCGCCGGCCACCCAGGCCGCTCCACCTCCGTCCGCTCCAGCCATGGCCGCCGGGGTCAGACCTGTGCCCCAACGCGTGACCACCGCCGCCATGGACCGCCCCACGCCGCCCCTGGAACCGCGCCCCGAGACACCGGTGAAGGCGCCCGCGACGCGCGCCTGCGCCGACCAGCCCGCGCCGAGCGCCGCCGAGCCCGCGCCGAGATGCACCGCCTCCAGCCCGTGCCGCCCCGCGTAGCCGACCTTGAAGACGAGGAAAGGAAGATCCGCCGCCACCAGCACCAACCGGGCTTTGCCCGGCGGCGCACGCCGGCGGCGGCGGAGGGGGAGGGCGGGAGAAGAGGACCGGCGGCTGGGAAACTAGGGTTCGCCCAGGACGCCCGCGTGGAGCGTCCGAGGCGAAACGTTTTTTTTAGGCTAGCTAGTACTACTCCAGCCTTTGCAACCACATGCAGGGGAAATGCACCAAAGATAGGTAGATACCATGTTGCTAGGGGAGACTAACCTGCAGAGTGAGATCTGGTCTGCGTTTGCCACAAACCAACCAGGCAATTCCACAGCCTGACGCACCTCTGCGACCATTTCCTGCTATAAACATAAGAGTATAAACCTGTAGACATCACGTACTAAGTAGTAGTAGAATCTCTTGTCAGTTGTCACTCTCATAAGCAGTGCGTGCGTGCGTGCGTGCAATTTGGCTTTTGGGCGGAGAGCCGCAGAGCAGAGGATGCTCGCCGTCTCTTCGCCGCACGCCGGCCGTCCATCTTAGTTAGGGTGTTTTTTTTTTCTTTATCTCCTGTTGGGAGAACTGTTAGGATTTCATATAAAATTCCGTACTCTCTGGTCCACCCATTGGTAGGGCTAACAGGGACAAGTGATGTGATGACTGCTCTTCAAACAAAGACGTATGATACATGTTCGAAAAAAGTTTCGAAAAGTGTTTCTACCTTACCTTTTATTACTTTGTATCTGAAGAACCCTGTATATTCGATTCATCTAGACGAGTTTTAGTGTATTGGTTCACTCATTTCGGTCCGTATCCAGTCCAAACTATAATATCTAAAACATCTTATAATTTGAGATAGAGGGAGTGATTTTTATTGGCTGCATGTGGTCGTACTTTGCACTTAATTGTTTTTTGTTGGCTAAGTGCGATGGTAGTGGCACTCCACGTTAGTTATTTTTTTGTTGGATACTTCTGGTGGTGCTCCCTGCTCGTCTTGGTCCCAGCAGTCGGTTAATCGCCCTACACCCCCGGACGGTGGGAGTAACCATGCTTTCAAAATACTAAAAAGAGCATTAACATATTTCAAAAATCGTAAAAGCTTCACATGTGTTATGTGCGCATGTGAGAATACACTATTAATCTTCAAATTTTATGATAGAAAGTTTTTATCTGTGAGCTACTACAAATACATGGTGGTGCTAATCTTGTTGCTATTTCAAATTTCCATGCCGATTAGCCAATTTTGTAGATTCACAACGTGTTATATGCCGTGGGATTTTCTTTTTAAGCTCTGGATCTTATAGGTACTCTTGTCTGTGTTTCTATTTCAAAGGGAATTATAATTACGGTAAAGTAGCTAAAAAATGTGCTGCACCCCATGCTTTTAGTTCACTGCTACAGGACACACGCATTGCTACTGCGTAGATAACTAGATAACTAGATACTCGTGTGGGTGGCAACGGATTGGATGAGTATCCGAAAATGTCCTTCACACATCTTTTTTAATTTTTTTTAGTGCACATATGAATACAAAGATAGATGTTATCGAATAGAAAAAAAAAACGAAGTTGCATATAGATACAAATCAATTGTTTACTCAAGCCCGATACGTATACAAATATGTTAATTTATTGACTAATCATGTAAAATGAAGAATTAAGTAACCACATGACACAAAACAATGGACTTATGACATGCAATAAGTCGATGATAGGCTAATAGGAAAAAAAAATACTAGAATGGATAGTAATTTCTAGTCTATCACAAAAAATACATTTGATTCGCTTGTTAGGTTTTTGGTTTAGGTAATTGGTATGTGTGGATAGAATAGATGAAACCGGCTAACCTGGTTATCTTACAATGCACATATGTCCACTGTTATACCCCCATTTGCTTCAAAATCCAACACTACATTGTGTCCGTATCAGTAAAATAATTAAGAAAATTCTTCTCATATATCTTCAGACTCCTACTAGTTTAGATGCCGATGTTGAATTTTCATACTCCCTCCGTTCTAATGAATAAGGCCTATATTTTTTTTTTGGAAAAGTCAAGTTAAGTAAACTTTGACCAAAATTTTAGGAAAAACTATCAAAAACTATAATATTACATGGATGCCATGTGAAAATATATTTAATGATGTATCTAACAATGTTTATTTTGTGTTGTATATGCTCATAATTTATTCAAAAAACTTGGTCAAAATTCACATAGTTTGACTTTTCAAAAATAATATAGACATTATTCATTGGAACGGAGGTGGTAAGCATTTTCCTCAATACTAATATCGGATTTCTCGAATTGTCCACAACTACGTTCCATATTTTTTATTGAAATACTCGCATACTAATCTACAAGAGATAATATTTATTTGTACAATCTACAACATTCATGTCGACTTAATCTTGACATCGATACTTACGAGACGGCTGAGTAACATGATTAGTAATAAGCTGCTGTACCAGTCGGACTAGGATTAACATAAGCATAGTAACCTGGTATAAAAAGGGCCCAAAAAGGAGCCTAGACTGAAGTCATGAAGCATCCTGTTGGAGAGCCTGGCACGTGCTGACCACGTGCCTCGCCAAATCGCCGCACGCACCTCACCGTCCGCGGGCCGGCGAGCGGAACTCGCACACAAACGCATCTCGATGGCCGCCCACGCCGGCGCCGGCTCCGCGGCGCACGCCGAGGCGGCCCGGGCCGACGATGAGGCGCGCGCCCTCCTCCCCGCCTCGGCGCCCGTGGACGGCCACGACGACGGCGGCGAGGAGGAGGAGGAGGACCTCGAGGAGCGCGCGTTCGAGGCGTCCGAGAAGGTCATCGTGTCCCTCTCCTCGGACGACGCCGACGCCGACCTGGAGGCGCAGCTCGCCTCGTCCTCGGCGTCCCCGCCCTTCTCCTGGCGGAAGCTCTGGCTCTACACGGGGCCCGGGTTCCTGATGAGCATCGCGTTCCTGGACCCGGGCAACCTCGAAGGGGACCTCCAGGCCGGCGCCGCAGCCGGGGACACGCTGCTGTGGCTGCTCATGTGGGCCACGGCCATGGGCCTCCTCGTGCAGCTCCTTGCCGCGCGCCTCGGGGTCGCCACCGGCCGGCACCTCGCCGAGCTCTGCCGCGACGAGTACCCCGACTGGGCGCGCCGAGCGCTCTGGCTCATGGCCGAGGTCGCCATGGTCGGCGCTGACATCCAGGAGGTCATCGGCAGCGCGATCGCCATCAAGATCCTCAGCAGAGGATACCTGCCGCTCTGGGCCGGCGTCGTCATCACCGCCTTGGACTGGTCAGTTTGGAATTTTGCTGATTGGTTGTTGGATTTTTAATTTGAAATTGGTGTAATTTGATTGGGGGGTTGCTGAATCACATGATAGTTCCAAAATAAGTTACCTTTTTTCCCATTAGCAGTAGAGATCTTCCCAAAATAACTGAGATTTTCCCAAAATATGAGAAAAGGGAAAGGTTTCAGATTTTAGTCCTAGTTGTTTCTTGTGACATTTGGGTGAGGTTTTGGTGTTAGATCTCAGTTAGTTATGGATTTACTGCTATTTTTTTTGGTAGTGTCAGCATGTTTAGGTGTTGGTTGGCGTAGATTTGATTGCAAATCCGATGCGTGCTTGCTTGAACTTTCAGTTATTAGGAATGTTTGATCTCTTTTGTTGTGGTTGTACTATCAATGAAGTGACAGTTGATGATGTACATTTGATCTTCTTTTAGTTCATGATGCTGTATGAAGGCATGAGGGTTGCAGATATTTACCTGCCTGACACAAGAATTCACAAACCTTGATTTTTCTCGAACACGGATCTAAATGCAAAGCTGTTACAACACATTTCAAGTTTAAATTTTGAATTCTAATTTATTTTCCTAAATAGCTAAAGTGTATTTGGAATTTTCATGCATTAGTATATCACGATGCGTTCTTCCTTTAATTTTCAGTTATATGAATGTTTGATCTCTTTTATTAAGGCCATAGCATCAGTGAAGTGACAGTACATTTGATCTTATTTTGTTTCATGATCCTCTATGAGATATGAAGGTTGGGAGTTGCATATGTTTACCTGCCTTGACACAAGAATTCACGAAGATTTTTTTATCAAACACTGATCTGAATACCCGTCGTTTTGGATTCAGAAAGCTTTCACTACACCTTTCAAGTTGCATTTTTTAATTTGTTTTTTAAGTAGCTAGTAGAGAAAATGACTCGATAAGTTTTTCGTGCATTTCTTCTGGCCTTTGCTTTTGTTGCCAAGTTTTGTTCCCAAAATATCTTTACCTAATAATAAAGGAAGAGTTGCTTCTCCCAAATTTTTCGTCCAACTTTCTAATTACCATTACTTCTGAGCATAATTACGGAGACTGCCACCGTTTAAGTCGAAAAAACGGTTCGGTCAGAAATCTGCGCGCTCCGCCGTCTGTTGTTCTTCGGCCTCGCTCTTCTGAAGCACTGCCGCCCGCCGTGCAGCCAGGTCGCCGCGCAGCCCGCGCTCGTCACAGTCGTGCTACAGGGCGACCCTGCACCCCCCTCCGCCATCTCCCGATCGCCGGCGTCGGCCACGCCCTTGACAAACTGCTGATTTACCCCATCCATGTCCGCCGCTCGCCGTCCCCAGCTCCCCATCCATGCGCAATCTGATCCGCCGTCATCCAACGACTTCTGCCTCAAGCGAGGCATGCTACTCCTACACGGGCTCCACGAGCTCCATGCCCGTCCCTCCCAAACCATCTCCCCGGCGGCCGCCAGATGTGGGTGTGGCCCAAATACGTGCTCCAGCCCCTGTACACATAGCAGCTTCTGCATCGTGTCCGCACGCGGACGAGGCGCCAGCGCCACCGGGCTCGCGCGGAGGAGGGTCCGAACCACCGATAGCTGGAGAAGCGTCGGTGATTCGATACGTCCGGTTTCGTGTTCCCGATGCGCTGGCGGCGGCCGGGCAGCGGGAAATAGCGGAAGCTCTGTTCCAGTTCAGCAATGCCCCCGTCGTCAACCTCCGCCCTGAGGACATCGCCAAACCCCAGGCCGACCTGCTCCCGAGCGTCCTCTCCCGCCTCCTTCGTCGACGCCTCTAGGCTTCACCGCTTCAGCGACCTGGACGCGCTGGACAACCCTCCAAGCTGCAACACCACGACAAGAAGGACGTTTTCTGTATCAGCGTTGTTAGTTTGGTCCTGTTAGTTTAGGCACAGAGTAGTGCTACTCATCCGAAATCACACTGGGCTGATTTTATCATCAGAACTCTCTTTTATGTTATTACGAACAACATATTTGAATATACATCCACGATATTGTCCTTCACCGTATATGTCTACCTGTTTATGGATTTTATGTTGTCCCATATTAGCTCAACAAAATATGTTGACATTTTTTGTGACTTTTTGATATATTTTATGCAATTTAGGAGACTAATTTGTTATCCGCATATGTAGGCCTAAATTTGTTTGAAACCGTAGCAAGGCACGAGTATTTTGCTATACATTTAAAAATATTGGTAATTTAGTTCGTACTTATGTTGATTTTGTAGATTGCAGGAATTTCACCAAGATTTTATTTTGATGAATGATTAGACGTGGCTGACAGATCTGCAATACAATGCAGATAGGAAAATATTTGATAGATACTCTCCATTTATGCTACGGTACATGGAGTACCAATGTCGATATTTCTGGGTTTATCTCATAAAAATGTGTTTTGTTTTCCATTGTTGACACAATTTTATGTTATTACTTCTACGGCATAAAAAGAACAAAATATTTAAAAAAATGACTTATATTGAGTGATATGTAAATTGCAGAGTGGTTGTTTTTTAACTTTTATATAGCCTTTGAGAATGAAATGAACCTGGGTGGAATCCGGTCAAAACAACCCACAATACAATGTCATGATGCATGGTGATCATTATGATGGAGAAGATGTGGCATGAGCAAGTTATACGGAAAATATTACAGCCCACTACCTAGCTCCACCGCCCACATAGAAGAAGTCATACTCCTACTCCTTCTCCAGTTCCAGGGAACCATCGTGGGAAGAGATGTATGTCTGCTTCTTTACCGTGGCTAGAGCGACCACGAGGTGACAGACCATGAAGATCCGAAGGTCGTCGGGGAGGCGGCTGCTGACGGCACAAAGAGTAGCTATGTAGAGTATGAGCTTGATGTCATGGTGGCAGCGCTCACACATGTTACTATCTCCATGGTGTTGTAGCTTTGGCTATACTTCAGGTAGAGAACTCTAGGCTAATAATCTGAGTGCGGCTGGTGGTGCAAATGTGAACAGAGAGACAAATACTCACATTTTTCTCCACCGTTGCATCGCACGGGCACATGTGCTAGTTAATAAAAAAGAAACAAAACATTAATCGCTGGCACTGGCACCCCGGTTTCTCTTATGAACTTAAAATCACGTCAGTGGTTAGGTTGAGCATTCAGGCATGTATACAAATTGAACTTGTACTATCTACTATTCAGATTTCCTTAATAACCTGCCAACTTGAGATTTCCATGTTAGAGTTTGTTCTCCAAATTGCTGCTGTACATTTTTCTGAGATATTGTGGGCTTGTGGTAGGAGTGCCCTTTATGAGTTTTTTGGTTGACCCTAGCGAGTGCAATGCAAAGTTTTATGCTGGCTTTTAAATCTGTTACTTATGCTGCTGATGTCTGTGTACTATATTTAATTTTACAAGATTTAAATGTTTAGCAACCTTGTATCCACTGTAGGGTTGTTAAGCACTGCTTAAAATTCATGCATAGATGCTACTTTGCTTCTTTCTACATAAGTTAGAGATGCTGCGATATTAGTTTTTCTTCTGTCCTGTTTCATAATTTATTGGATGGTACTTGCACTTTTCTCTAAATTGTCACAAACTCACAATTGACTAATCAAGAACTCTTTGTGTATAATATCAAAAGAACCGATATTATCTTGTTTGAGCTTATGCCTTGTGTTTTGCACCTTTTTTGGGCTAGCCTCCTTTTGCTTTACATGCTTAGTTGAGTGCCACTAGTATGTTTGTTAATGGTCAAAGACATGATATGGTTGTAGCTATCGTTATTTGAATCATCAACTTACTCCAATTTTTTGTTCAGCTTCATTTTTCTTTCTCTCGAGAACTACGGGGTGAGGAAATTGGAGGCCGTATTTGCCGTTTTGATTGCAACAATGGCCATTTCCTTTGCATGGATGTTCACTGATACCAAGCCCAATGGAAAGGACCTGCTAGTCGGTAAGGATCTCACCGGTCAACTGTTTGCGCTTAAAATTTTCCTCATACTCTCTTACCCATTGATCATATGTAATTTATCAACAGGTATTTTGGTTCCCAAACTGAGCTCTAAGACAATAAGACAAGCGGTTGGGGTTGTTGGCTGTGTTATTATGCCCCACAACATCTTCCTCCATTCAGCGCTTGTGCAGTCTAGAAAAATAGATCCAAAGAAGGAATATCAAGTTCGTGAAGCATTGAGATACTACTCAATAGAGTCAACGGTGGCATTGGCTATATCCTTCATGATAAATCTCTTTGTCACGACTGTTTTCGCCAAAGGATTCTATGGAACTAAAGAAGCTGGCAGTATTGGTCTTGAAAATGCCGGACAGTATCTACAAGAGAAGTTTGGTGGAGGGTTTTTACCTATCCTATACATTTGGGGGATTGGGCTACTAGCCGCCGGGCAGAGTAGCACAATAACAGGAACTTATGCTGGACAGTTTATAATGGGTGGATTTCTGAATCTGAAGTTAAAGAAATGGACGAGGTCGCTGATAACCAGAAGCTTTGCAATCGTGCCGACTATAGTCGTGGCTCTGTTCTTTGATTCATCTAATGCACTGGATGTTCTAAATGAGTGGCTCAATGTGCTTCAATCCATTCAGATCCCTTTTGCACTGATTCCGCTGATAACCTTGGTGTCCAAGGAGCAAGTCATGGGAGTCTTTAAAATAGGTCGTAACATGCAAGTAAGTTATCATCCTCTTTTTGTCCGTAATCTCGGATCCTTTCTTTTACGGCATAATCATATCTTGCGGCGAAAATGCTCGTCAAGTGGGTAGTGTTGTTGCAGGCAATGTTGTTTTAATTTCGTACATTCTTATCGATGCCATTTTTCATACCGAGTTATGGCATTTCTATGCAGGCCGTAACATGGACTGTGGCTGCACTGTTGATCACAATCAACGGCTATCTGCTGTTTGATTTCTTCTCATCGGAGATACGAGGTCCATTGTACGGATCGATCCTCTGCGTGGCAGTACTTGCTTACGCATCATTTGTACTATATCTCATCCTGCGGGGCACCGAGATGTCCAACCAGATCATCGCGGCGATACGCAAGAGATTGTCATGACAGCTGTAACCAAAATTTTGCCCCTTTTACACAGCCCTAACCTCTAAACCTTATAGAATGGTTCCGAGAAGGGAGAGACTGGAGATCTTGCTGTACAGTGACATCCGGTCGTTGGAATGGATGGGGTCCCAGCCCTCTGATAAATTTGTTGTAGCGCCCTGATCCTGGAGGAGGAAAACACACAAAAAATGAACTGCTGAACAGCTTGACATTCATTCCTTTTTTTTCTGTAATTTTGTTTGTCGCGAACTAAAGCATAGGGCGGAATAGAAAGAGAGTAGAAGCGGAAGAAAGCATGTAATTTTATTCTTGATCTGTACATGAAACTGTTTACAATCTGGACAGTGAATACTGATCATCCAATCCTCTCTGTTGTCGTCTGCAGTATGCCACAATGAAATATTCTGGTCCTGATATTTTTGTTGCCTGGGTTGTTCTGTTATCCTCAAAACTATTTTTTATCCATGCGAAGATGTGCAAAGCTTTTGTGCTTTCCTGAATGAATGAAGACAGAAAAGAAAGAAAGTGCTTTGACGCTGGTGGGAATTTGTTCCTGAACCTGTGATTGATGGTTGGGATGGGGATGATGAACAGAATAAATACCTGGAATCGTGTTGGTGGCTATTAGATATAAGAGAAGAGCACGGTCAGGGTGGATTTAGACAAAACTAACTCTTTTTTTTAATTCCGAATGAAATAACTTGATCTCCAAAATAATTTTGAAACTACCATATTTTCATGAATATTGCCCTCAAGGAGTCATGCTCTATACATGACTCCGTGGTCAGTAGTGTCCGTGGTATAGGGAGTCATGCTCTATAACATTTCTCTGTGGTATAGGGAGTCATGCTCAGTTATGACTTATGAGGTCGTAGACCGTGACGCACTGGACCATGTAGCCATAGTATTGAGCATATGACAGTTGTATTAAAAAAAGGGTTTATCTAATCACAAGCAGTCTCTGGCTGGGCGTAACTCCACGCACCATTGCCAGCTGTCGGATCGCGCGCGAACGGTCAGATTTCTGTTTCCTTCCTTTTTTCCTCTTCCCCCACGACCGCGACCCCGTTGCCGTCGCCACACACCTGCGTCGCCATGCCGCTGTCCCCGCCGCCTGGACGCCGCAGCAGCCTCCCGGTTCTGCGGCCGTCGCGCCGCCGCATCTGCCTCCCGGCTCTGCCGCCGTCGCGCCACTGCTGGCCGACCGTCCCCGAGCATCCGCGTGGGATCCCGTGGTCTGGGCCTCTTCAACGTCGCGCCTCCGCTTCGATCCGGCCGGCTGGGTGCGCGGCGGCGGCGGCTCAGCGGTGGAGGAGGAGGAAGCGATAGCGGGGCCGCCACCAGGGTGGGCGGGCGAGGCGGCTGGGAGGCCGTCCCCCTTGCGGGTGGCAGGGAGGCGCAACCTTGGCTCGGGCGGCGGCGAGCGCGAGTGTAACAGCCCCAGATTGGTACCCTAAAATATGGGCCAAATTTTCACTTTTTCTTTTCATTGCATCATGGCATACATATTTAAATTGCTAAATAAAAATAAAGCAAGATTGGAAAACACTTAAAGGGAAGTAAAACCCTTCCCAAACTTCCCACCCAAGTGCAATTGCTCAAATTGGCAAAAAAAAAAAAAATTCTTGAGCTTCCATATTTGTCTAGGAAGTTCCAAGAGTGCAAAATAATATTCTTGCTTTGTGCTTTTATAAGGCTATAAAATTGATAGTTGGAATTGATCAAATTGCCTTATGTAAACCCTATGAACAAAAGTTATGCAAAACTTTTTATTTTGCAACAACAAATTTTGTCGAGCTTCTACATGTCATGGGGAGGCTACATGAATTTTTTTGCAGATTTTATAAAAAGGTTTAAATGCCTCAATTAAAAATGAGGACTTCAAATAGTTGAAATCAACTTTGAATTTTGAAACCAAGTTAAACCTTTCAAAAATTCAAGAAAAAAATATGGTGAGCTTCCTTATATTATTCTGAGCCACCATGAATATTTTTATAAATTTTGGGAATGTTTTGATGCCTCAATTAAATAGAAAAATGCTGTTGTTTTCAATTAAAAATAAAAACAGAAAAATGGAAAAGGGGACAGGGGATTTTCTACAAAAACGCGTCGTCTCCTTCGCGCTGTAGCTCCATGGCTGTAGCGACTTGGATAGTCTCACGCGAGGTAAAGGTTTAACCACGCCCACTTGCCAGAAGAGAGCTAACTAGGCGAGCCGGACGGTACCAATGGGTAAATTAGTACACCCCTGCAGGGTTCAATCTTTTCGAAAAGCCGTGTCCGCGGTTATGGACGACTTGGGAACGGATTACGAGATCATAGAGAATCTTAACCTTAATTAATTAATTTGGCAGCTAGAGGTTGCAATTCAAAGTGTGATAAAAGGTTCATTTCCTCGAGGGTGATTCGAGGGAGTGCCTTGGTGGAGACGAGTGATGTTTTGGCTACAAGTTGGTTCGATGAGAACCGAAGATGAAAGTTACTCTCTTACCCCTTTTCGGAAAACATTCTGAGTAGACGATGCCATGGGTCTTTATGTCTTTTAAAAAGGAAAACTAGCTTTATGCAAATTAGCTACATCTACAGCTTTAGAGCCTCCGTCGTCATTGGGCCTATATCGCCCTACTAAACTTGCGAGTAC
Source organism: Puccinellia tenuiflora (assembly GCA_012064385.1). Taxonomy (NCBI): domain Eukaryota; kingdom Viridiplantae; phylum Streptophyta; class Magnoliopsida; order Poales; family Poaceae; genus Puccinellia; species Puccinellia tenuiflora. The sequence goes on from QRDG01001574.1 coordinate 904,664, forward strand.
GTCGTACTCAGTCTCTCTTTGCTGCTTATTAATTGTTTCAGAGGAGGACTACACCGGGCAGGAAGGTGGGTTCTTTGTTGACGTCGACGAATAGTCTGGGGTTCCCAGGTGGCAGTTTGGGACGTCTCGGAACAAGCTGGCCGGGATTTGTTATGTGCAGGCCTCTTAGGCCATAATTTGGATCTTGTTGTTTAGAACAACCTAAATTTGCTTCCGCTTGCTGTACTGTTGGGTCAGTGACCTCTGATTGTAATATTTGGCTATCTTTCTCTGTTAAGAGTTGAACTATAATGATTTGTGTCGTAGAGTCTGTGATGTGCCAGTTGTTCCGCAGTCTTGATCTCTCTACTATACATGATAGCTATGTCTGAGCTTATGGCATGATCGAAGTGTTGCGTGCCGATGATCCATTCCAAGCACGCCTGCCAAAGGTTTTGGCTTGGGATTGGTAAAATCAGTAACTTTCGATTGTGTAGCATGACCGGTTGCACAAAGCTTCATTGTATAGTTCTGGGGTCGGGGCGCTACAGCGAGCGAGCCGGAACGCTCCCGGCAGTGCCGCACTGACAGATCCTCCTCCAGCTTGCTACGAGCCACGGCTCGGCCGGCCGTGGTTCCGCCCTCGTCCCCGCCCGTTTTCGTCCTCCTACCACCAACGTCCGTTCCCTTGAAGGCATTAAGCTACCTCCATGAGTCCCTAGGCGGCGTGCTATTCCAAAGAATTGTGGCATCATGAATCATTCCTTCACATGGTGCACTCGTACAAAGCAATGCCAAAGTTAGTTCCATTTTGTCTTCTTCTAATTTCTTAGTCTGTTTCATCAGACAAGCACGAGCAATTAGCTAATTTTTGTAAGTTTGATTTATCTAATAGTGCAAGCACATACGTAAGCTTCTGAAGACTTGTTTATTTAGTCAAGTGCAAAATCAAGTACTGTTCCTAACTGCAACTAAGATTCAATTGGGTGTACATGCTTCACAGTGAAGGTGTCAAAAACTAATTTTCTTCAGTTTTCTACACAAACTAATTTTCTTCAGTTTTCTACACAAGCACTCTATGTTTCTGAATGGACATGGCACTAGATTGCTGTCCAAAAGGACATCATATATAATTTTTTCCAGACAGTTGGTAAGTGCATTTTGTAGGTACCATCTCTTACATAGTCACATATTTCTGCCACTTCCCACTGTGTAATGTTAAAAACTATTATTGTCTTTTTTTTAGAATAAAAAAAACTATTATTGTTAGGAATGGTTTTATGAGCATGTCTAAACGGTAGTTTAGTTATTGTTTTTCTTGCAGTAGGTCTGCAGCTTTATGCAAACAAGAATGTGAATTGTAATGTGAAGAGACGGTCTTCCATTGTTTGTATAATACATCTGATGGTAAAACACCTGTGGTATGTGCTTTGTTTGTGTTGTGCAAAGTACAACTTGTTATTGAATTTATTACCGGTTAATATCTATATCTGTCACTGACTTTGTCTACAACGTAATAGTTTGCTAAGATTTTTCAAGCAAGACGACAGAAAGACTGCAATGCACAATTATAGTAGCAGCTATGGGAAGCCAATGTACCCATTTCTCCGTGCGCAAGCTGATAGACTGATTTCAAACTAGTTAGAAGACAAAATATAGAAAGATTTGGAGGATTTTGTCCTGTCAAGTTGTAATTCTTTCACAAATGTCAATTTCAGTTGTAAAGTATTGGTGTTAATAAAGAAATAAAGATAACCTTTTTTTTCTTCCAAATGGTGCATCGTACTTTTCTATGTTATGTTCTGTTTTGTGATAGCACGGATATATGATTATCTTCATTTGAAACGAGTAATTGATTATAACTATAAAAATAATTCATTTTCACTTAAAAATAAAAACGTCTTAAAATAGTAAGGACGCCATAATGTATCGTAGAGACGATATGGAAGGGGAGATACTACAACGTCTCTATAAGGATAGACATGCTTTATAAATGTCTCATATCTTCTAGACACATTTCTAATGCGTCCTTTGGGATCTTGATGAAGTTACCACCCAATACTGAATTACTGATGTAGTTATTCATCCTAAACTGATAGAGTTACCCAGTTACTGTCCCTGTAGTGATGAATTTACCAACCCTAAACTGATGAAGTTATCACCAGTAGTGACGGAGTTTACCTACCCTAAAGTGATGAAGTTACCACCCAATAGTGAAGGAGTTACCCACCCTAAACGGATGGAGTTACTCATCCAGAAGTGACGGAGTTACCAACCTTAAATTGATGAAGTTACGGCCCCCGTAGTGATTAAGTTACCAACCCTAAACTGATGGAGCTACCACTCAGTAGTGATGGAGTTACCCACACTAAAGTGATAGATTTACCAACCACCAGTGATGGAGTTACCCACCATGTACTGATTAAGTTACCAACCTAGTAGTGATGGAGTTACCCGCCCTAAACTGATAGAGTTACCACCCAATAGTGATGACGTTATCCACCATATACTGATGGAGTTACCACCCTGGATGAAGGAAGTACCCGTCCTAAAATAATGGAGTTACCCACGCTAAATTGATAAATTTACCCACCTTAAATGATAGAGTTAGCAATGAGTATTGATGAAGTTACCCACCCTAAACTAATAAAGTTACCCACCCAGTAGTGATGGAGTTACCCACCGAACAGTCATGGAGTTACCACCCAATAGTGATTGAGTTACCTACCCTAAACTGATGAAGTTACCCGTCCGATAGTGATGTAGTTACTCACCCTAGACTGATGAAGTTACCACCCTGGACTAAAGAAGTTACCAACCCTAAACTGATGGAGTTAACCACCATAAATTGATGGAGTTATCCACCCTAAATTGATAGAGTTATCACCCAGTAGTGATATAGTTGACCACCCTAGACTGATAGAGTTACCCTCCCTGGACCGATGGAGGTACCATCTGTTGTATTGTTTGCGTTCAAAATGAATCGTTGTGTGGGGTGTTAACTTACGTGTTAGTGGTTCGTAACTTTTAGGTCCGAAAAAAATTTCGTCAAAAAATATTAACATGGTATCTAGTTTCGAAGATCTCGACGCGACTAGTCCAACGGTGAAAACGGATCATAAATTGCATAAACGGTTTGAGTTACAAAACATTTAAATTTTTTTTGAATTTGTTATTTAATGCTTGATGACATCAGCTTTTTTGCCTTTTTGTGCATGCATCCATGATAGAAAAGATATCTCACGGGAGCTTACGTTTTTGCCAAATCGAAACAGATTCTACGTAGTCGCGTCCTAAAAAAAGGTTCGAGATAAGATTATTCTGCGCTGAATTTTCTAACAAGGGTTAGTTTTATCGATTTTCATAGGGTCAAGCTCAGAGCCCTCCGTCGGAGCGCATCTAATAGTTCACCGATGATGTGTGCCCTTGACGATGAACACCGTCCAGAGCAGAATATTCTCAGACATGGGCCACTTCCTGTCAGCTTCAAGGACAAGCTGCTGTCATGCGTAGAACTGAAAAACCAAGGGAAGAGTACCAGGCACACAATCCTCTGTTCGTGGTGGTATTCTTCGTGGCCAACCCCACAGTACCAGGCGCAAAAGTCTCAAACAGATAGACATTTTAGTTGTCAAACCACATTTAGGTTGTCAGCAAGCAAGCATATGGCCGTGGCGTGTGATATTTAATTTCTTCAATATTTTTTTTACTGCTTAGCTTTAGTATTCGTCTGTATGTCTTTAAAGTATACTGTAGTTTGGAATGAAAAATCTATTCAGGAGTCAGGAGGCACGGTCAATGCTTCAATAATCAGTACCTGTATTGGGCCACATTGGACCGCCCGTATAAAGCCCATTGATATCACTTGCTTCCAAGTCCCATTTTCAGGCTAGCTTTGTTTTCATGGGCCACTGGCTCGGCCGTATTTATGTAGCACAATGGATGGCACAGATAGCTGGCTTGATGTGATCCCAGGATTATTAATAGGAGTAGATTGTACCAGGATGTCGATTAAGTAAGGCTGGTGCCAATGCACCACGGGCTATAGCCCGTGATAGTGCTGCCAAGTCAGTTTTTTCCCCCACTCTCACCCCACTCTCATCATACTCTCATCCCACGGTGCCAGTGCACGGGCTATAGTGTCAGCTCTCACTTCTCTCTCCTTCACATCAGCATTTCTTTTTCAGATTAAGTTATTTCACTCGCTTTTCCCGCTATCGTTGCTCCTCCCGCCCCGCTCCCGCCCCCTCCCGCCCGCCTGTCGCCCCGCCAGCGCGCCGCCCGCCTCCCACCCGCCTCCCGCCTCCCTACCGCCGCACTCTCGCCGCCAACGCGGGCGGCAGCGGGGCGGTAGCGGCCGCTACCGCCAGGTGGTGGATCCACCGCCCCCCGCTACCATCCCGCCCCCCTACCGCCCCCCTCCCGCCTCCACCGGGCGATATCGCCTCGGCTACCGACCGCGTTGGCACTAGCCTAAGACTAGCCCCAATGAGGGTAACATAAGTAGTATCATAGATGGTCACATTGTTAAAAAATAATGTGGCATAACAATAAATGAAGAGAGAAGAGGTAGTAGTATCATGATATGATACCGTAACATAACGGATTTCAAGACACAATGAGTCTACACCCTAATAAATGCAATGCCTCATGATACCACAAATATGATACTACCCATTATGGAGATAGTAACATAGACTAGTATCATATGCATGATACTAGTTTATGTTACTTTACATTGTGACTAGTCTAATAAAGCTCCTAGGTTTTCGGTGCAAAAAAAAGCATGTTTTTGCAAGAGTGGCTCTTCTGTTCTACAAATGTCTTCTTCCCCTCCTTCATGGCGTCACGAGTTCTTCAGATTACATTGCAATTGTAAGGGATTTGTATTAAGAGCAACTCCAGCCGCCCCCCCAAGAGCCCCTCCAGGACCGTTTTTTGGACGCCGGCGGGCGATTTTTCTCCCAGTCGCGCCCCCAGGGTCTCGTTTTCGCCGGATTTGGCCCAAAAGTTATCCGGCGTACCCAGGCCGAACCCAGCGCGCTGGGTTCGGCCTGGGGGCGCCGGCGCAAGGGAAACGCCGCGCGGGCCAGCCCTGTCGGCGAGACAACACGATTCCCGCCATTTTTGTTTCGCTTTCCCTCCATTTTTCCTTCTCCATATACCGTAGCTCCCGCCGTTTCCCGCGGCAATCGCCTCCCATGGCGCCCAAGAAATTCAACAACCCACGAGCCGCCGGCGAAGAACCACCGGCGAAGAGGGCGGGGGCGACCTCCGCCGGGAGGGGTAGGGGGAGGGGGAGGGGGCGGCCGGACGGCTTGAGCAACACCGAGTGGGCGAAAGAAGTCGACCGAAGGAAGACGGTCACCGCCGACCGCAAGGCAAGGGACGAGAGGAAGAAGGCCAAGGAGGCGGAGGAGGCCAAGGAGACACGACGAGCGGCGGCGGCGGCGGCCGGGAAACCGTGCTTTCCTGCGCCGTCGCCACTATATGCGCCGCCCGGTCTCTATTTGCCGCCCGGCGCTTGGGGAACCCAAGGAAGCCAAGGAGGAAGCCAAGCAAGCGTGGCGTCACCGTCACCATCGATCTTCTCGCCGTCGGCCTTCTCGCCATCGCCCACCGCCTTCTCGCCAGCGTCGCCAGCCACACCCACTGGAGGGGGGACACGCTGGACGACATCATCGCGTCTGGCTCGGCGGCGGCGGCGTCATCCCCCCCGGGAGAAGAAGAGGCCGACTTTGCCGGGGGAGACTTTGCCGGGGATGAGTTCGCCGGGGAGGAGGAAGAATACGGCGAGTACGAGGAGGAGGAAGAACAACCCGTCGCCGCGGAGAAGAAGAAGAAGAAGGCCGCCGACAAAGCCGAGCCTCGCATCATATGGTCGCCCATGGTCTGTTTGTTTCTTCTTCGGCTGACATTTTCCTTTTGTTGCGCGCCGGCAGATGGTCCGGATGTTCGAGATGTACCGGCAGGACAGCAAAGGCGCCGAGTTCAAATTCCTCCATGTCTTCTCCAGGATCGAGAAGTGCGAGAAGTGGGCCGAGGTTCATCTGAACCTCGGCAAGGGGAAAGAACCTTTCAACCCCGACGAACCGGGGTCGGGAGCCTCGGATGGACGTCCAGAAGGGAACAAGAAGGCGAAGGCGGCGAGGGCGAGCACACCGGCGACAGAAAGGCTGCACACGTCGATCGAGAAGTGCATTGCCGACGCCAAGACCCACGCCGTCAAGAGGGAGGAGAAGTTCGACGCGAGGTGGTTGCAGATGATGGAGAAACAAGACGTGAAGATCGACCTCCTGAAGACCAAGGTCGCGGCCAAAAAGAGGAACACCGATCTGGCGTTCCTCATGAGCGCCGACCCGGCGACGATCATGGACGCCAAGGTCAAGGCGTGGTACATGAGCCAGCGCGACCTCATCCTGAACGAGATACCCGTGCCGATCCCGACCCCGACTCCACCACCGACCCCGACCCCGACTCCACTCCCGACGATGACCCCGACTCCGACAACGGAAGGCTCCACCACGAAAACGACGCCGAGCACCAGTACTACCCCTGCATCGTCGCCGCCGATCGCTGCACCATCGACCGCCCCCTCCTACGTGGTGCAAGTGGAGGACGACGAGCCGGCATCGTCGCCGCAGATCGCTGCGCCATCGACCGACTTCTCCGTCGTGGTGCAAGTGGAGGACGACGAGCCGGCGATTTGAGGTCGACGTCGTCGATTTGGCCTCTTTTGACCATTGAATTATGTTTTCTTTTAAGCTTGACCGGACTAGCGATGATCGCCGATATGTAGCGGGAACACGCCGATTCAAAAAAAAAGTGCCTTGGGGCTGAAAGCTGGGGGGGGGGGGGGGGGGGGTGGGAACCGAGGCCTCCCCAAGACTTGGGGGGCGCCGACAAACGGGCTAAAAAACCTTCGCCGGATATCCTGGGGGGCCAACGGCTGGAGTTGCTCTAAGCTCGCGGGTAAACCAAAAGCTTAACTCCGCCGAGAAACCGTTTTTGGTCAAACGCATCCCGCTACGACGACGACACAGCGATGGCACCGAACGCAAGAGACGCGGCTCACATGCCGAAACAAGATTGAGAGTATGGTACTGACTATGGACAAGCATATATGTATGCATGTGTTACGGGAGCTGCATGCTCAAAAGCAGTGTATGTATTGCAGCTCCTTGTTTGGCAAAGATGGTCAGGCTTGTAAATAATCCATTTCTTCCACTACAGCAGGGCCGACCCTAAGGGGTGGCGAGGGGGGCGACCGATCTGGGCCCCACTCCAACTACATGGGCCGGCTATAGGCACATGGTCACGTGGCCCGTTAACACATCGCACAACACCCAACCTGCTTCCTTCCGCCTAGCTGGTTTAGATCACAACGATTCACTAGCTCCGCCTATTTCATTTCCGTCTGTTCGTCTCGCTCGGTTCTGCCTGTTCGTCTGGTTCGTTTCCGTCAAGGCGAATTGCACAGCATTTATAGTCTGCAGATCGGTTCCAGGTCGCCGCCGCTACAGTTCGCTAGTTCCGTCGAGGCGAATCCCCAATTCCCCAGGTCGTCAAGGTAAATACTTTACACTAATTTTGTTGTTGTGTGTGACCCCTTTACACTAATTTTGTTGTTGTGTGTGACCCGCGAGCGTGATCTGACGATCTCTATTCTCTAAATTCTCTTCTAAAATCCTTTTAATGTCGATGGTAAGTTCTTCAATTTCAATTGTCGAGGCCCCAATCGCAAAAATATCTTTTATATGTATTTTCATTATTATTTTTATGTTGTCCATAATAAGGGCCACACGTTTCAGTTTTGGTCAGGGCCCCAAAAATTTTAGGGCCGGCGCTGCCGCTACTCCCCCTTCTTCCTCCTTGCTTCACACGGTCTTTTTTTCTTTTGTAAGAGCATCTCCACCGGTGCCTAAATTGTGTCTCGGCACCTCCCAATTAGGCCCCGGTGCCTAAATTGTGTCTCGGCACCTCCCAATTGGAGGCCCAATTGGGGGTGCCGGACACTGCGTTTTTTCCCCTCCCACACTGGCACCCCCTAAACAACCGGGCCCAAACAGAATTAAAAAAACGAAAACTACGAAATGGTTCCAATTTTATTCAAATTTTGTTATATATTACAAGATTTGAACGAAATTTAACTAAAACACCTAAACCTAATCTATTCTGAGGAGGTGGACCAGTCGAAGCTATCGTCGCTGTCGTTGAGGAGGATGAGGGTGGAGGACGAACCGACGCGGGAGGTGGACGCGCCGTTGTGATGCGCACGGGAGGTGGAGGCCGAGGCCGCCATCGCATAGCGCTCCACGGTCTCCATGAAGCCGGGGGAGTTCCGCTCGATCTCGATGGCCGACGCCACCAGAGCGAAGCTGAGGACAGGGAACTCGCGTCATGCGCCTCGTTGTGCAGCGCGGGTGGCAACTCGAACCCCACCGGAATCACCAGGGGCTTCACGTCCTCCGGCTCCTCCTTCACCCGCGTGTCGTCGCGCCGACGTAGGCGGAGGCTCCCACGTGGTGGCGACTGGCGATGTTGGACATCGCGGATCACCACCCCGCCGCCTCTGCTGCGCCCTTCTTCGCAGCTGCCGCTGCTCCCACCGCCGCCGCGAGAGCAGAGAGAGAAGTAGCCGCCATGTCCCTGACGCTTCAGTGGTGACGGGGGTGGCGGCCGCGGGATCGGCATCAGCCTCAACGGCATCGGGTTCCCCATGGTGGCGGGCGACCTCAATGGCAAAGGCCACCGTGTGGCTGGTGCGCTCCCACCAGTCGTGGCGGCCGGGGGAGTTCTAGCGTGGCAGCTTCGGCAGGTGCCGGTCGTAGTCCGCCACCTCCTCCTCGCGCTTCCGCACGAGTCGCGCCCACCAAGCGTGCCGGTTCTCGACCACGTTCTCCGGGCGGTTGCGCTCCGCCTCCATCATCCTGTCCCGCGACTCGAGGACGGCGTGGTGGAAGGCCTCCTCGCTGGTGGAGAGTGGCGGCATGGCGAGTCCGTCTTAGTTGATGGACCAGTCCTTCGGGAGGCGGAAGTCCGGCGACACGAGGAAGCCGTACCGGTGGAAGGCCCGCGCGTCACCGATCGGGAGGGTGCGGCCCTGATGTCTACTACACGCTTCTATTCTTGTAGAATTGTTGGGCCTCCAAGCGCAGAGGTTTGTACGACAGCAGCAAATTTCCATTAAGTGAGTAACCCAAGGTTTATCGATCTCAGGGAGGTGTAAGGTGAATGTATCCTCTCTCAAGCAACCTTGCAATTAAGATACAAGAAGTCTCTTGTGTCCCCAACACACCTAATATAATTGTCAGTTGTATAGGTGCACTAGTTCGGCGAAAAGATATCAAAATATGGGTAATATGGATGGTAAAACAAGGATTTGTAATTCTGTAATAAAAATTGCAGCAAGCGAACAAATAACAAATGTGACTAAAAACAGTGTATCAATGCTTGGAAACAAGGCCCGGGCTTCATACTTTCACTAGTGACTACTCTCAACATCATTAACATAATTAAACACATGATAGTTCCCACAAAAACACATGCATGGTAGACGTTACTCCGAGATCATTCTTTCGTGGATCAAATAGGATGAGAATTGCGTAGGGCTACGAAAAGCACACCTTAAAGTTCGTATTCCTTATCTATGGACACTTCATGCTGTCACTATCCGCATCCAAAGATAGTACTAACAAACACCACAACCTATTTCTTGAATAGTCTCTTTCTTCAATAACACAAGCATCAAGAAACCTCATGATCTATTCAATCCAACAATAATAAAGAATAAACTCATGATGAAGATCCCTCTAAGCTTTTATCATTAGAGTCACACACGGCACCCATACTGTCACCGAGATACCGTGATCACAACGGTGACTCCTGAACTTATACTAGATGACACCACTTGAGCAAAATCATATCCATTACATGTAGGGAAACATCATGTATTCAACTGTGTTAACAAAGCTCATGATCACAACGAGGATCACTATTGGGAATATGCCCTAGAGGCAATAATAAAATGGTTTATTAGCATATTCTTGTTTATGATAATGGTTTATTATCCATGCTATAATTGTATTAATTGGAAAGATAATACATGTGTGGAATATAAACAACCAGGTGTCCCTAGTAAGCCTCTGAAGGACTAGTTCGTTAGTCAAGAGATGGTTAGAGTTTCCTAACCATGGACTTGTTATAGTCACTTGATAACGGAGTCATATCATTAGGAGTAATGATGTGATGTGACAAGACCCAAATAATAAAGAGTTGTAATTAATCGTGTCACACAGTTTTATTGCCAACACTTTTAGTATGCCAAGTATAGCTTCCTTAGACCATGAGATTATGTCACTCCCGTTTATCAGAGGAATGCTTTGTGGACATCAAACGTCACTTCATAACTGGGTGATTATAAAGGTGGCTTTCAGGCATCTCCGATAATAGGTTGTTGGGTGACATGAATCAAGAGTGGGATTTGTCCCTCCATGTGACGGAGAAGATATCTCCAGGCCTTCTCGGTAATATAGCATCATAAAGTCTGCAGACATGTGATTAGGTGGTAATCACGGAGATCCTATATTATGGACGAGTAAAGAGAACTTGCCGGTAACGAAATTAAACTAGACATGGGGATGTCAACGATTAAATCTCGGGCAAGTAAAATATAGTGAGACAAAGGGAATCGTATATGAGATTAATTGAATCTCCGGCATCGTGGTTCAATCGAGAAAGAGTTTCGTTGAGTGTATAGGAATTAATATGGACATCCCGGTCCTGCTATTAATTATTGATACGATCATGTCTATGCATTCTCGAACCCGTAGGGTCACACAGTTAACGCTCCGATGCATTTAGGGTTTACGATGAGATAAATGATGAAATGAACGAATTGGTGATTCGGAGTCTCTGATGGGATCACAGACATCACGAGGAGTTCCGGAGAAGTCCGGAGAATAAGATTCATATAAGGAAAGTGTTTTTGGAGGTATCGGAAAGGTTCCAGAATATTTGCATAGGGTATCGGAAGGTTCTAGAAAGTTCTAGAGGAGTCTAGAAGTGGGACCCACGTAATGTATGAGGCCCACATGGACCAAAGGGGTGCTGCACCCGCATGGGCTGCGCACCACCTAGGCCCACATGGGCCAATTCGGCTGGGACAAAGGGAGGGAGTCCAACTCCTAGTTGGACTAGGAGTCAGGCCTCTTTCCTAAAAGGGAAGGCCCAAGACGAGTCCCTATGGGACTCGTCTTGGGGGCCAAGCAAGGTGGCCGGCCCTAGCCCTAGCCGCCACCTATTTAAGGAGGGGTAGGGAGGGGTGCGGCACACTAAGGAGACCACCCATAGGCTGCCGCCCCAAGCACCCTAGCCGCACCCCCACTAAACCCTAACCCTAGCCGCACCCCTCCTCCCGGAGGGCTGCCGCCACCTCCACCTCCATCCTAGCCGCACCACCCCCTAGCCCTAGGGGCTGCTGCGCCTCCTCCTCTCCCTCTTCTCTTGCTTGGCTTGGCGAAGCCCTGCTCGTGGAGATCGTCATCATCACCAACACAACCGTCGTGTTGCTGAGATCATCAAGGCCACGTCTACCTCGCTTGCGGGATCAAGGAGTGGCCGTCTACATCGAGCTGAACGTGTGGATACCGCGGAGGTGCTGCCCGTTGCGGCACTTCGACGGATTGGATCTCGAGGATAATACATCTCCTAGCGACTAGACGGGTCTAGTTGCAGGGATCGACTAGCCAACCCCTGCACCGACAAAACACATTTTTTCGATCTTCAAGGGTAAGAGATTGGATCTCACCTTAGCTACCTTCGTCTAATAGATCTAGATCATGGTGTTTCTTCCGCTTGTTTCGTAGGAAATTTTTTGTTTTCTATGCAACGACCCCTTCAGTGGTATCAGAGCCTAGATCTATTCGTAGATGTTGGTGCGATTAGAACACAAGGAGTTGTGGTCGTTGATATTTTATGTTGCTACCTTCTCGCGTGCACTTTGCGTCTTTGCGGTATTGTGAGATTGAAGCGGCCCGGACCAACCTTACTCGTCCGCGCACGAGAGACCGGTTCCACGATTTACATGCAACTTGTATTGCATAAGTGGCTGGCGGGTGTCTGTTTCTCTTGCTCTAGTGAAGATGCAATTTTCAATGGAAGGCCTTTCAAAAGGATATAAAATAAGCGACTATTATATCACCGTTGTGGTTTTGCGTAGATTAGAACGGTTCTATCTTTTGACCCAAGCCACGTAAAAATTGCATAAACAAAGTAGAGGACGTCTAACTTGTTTTTGCAGGGGTCATGTGATGTGGTATGGCCAATGTGTGATTTGTGATAATGTATGCAATGATCATGTTTGTAATCTTTCACGACTTGCATGTCGATGAGTACGGCAACCGGTAGGAGCCATATGGTTGTCTTTTATTTTATGTGACCTGCGTGTCATTGAATCACCATGTAATTGCTTTACTATATTGCTAAGAGTAGCATTAGTTGTAGTTGCAATAGTTGGTGGACAACCATGGTGATGGCGCCACAATGCTGGAGGTGATGGAGATCATGCTGGTGCTTTGGAGATGGAGATCAAAGGCACAAGAAGAAATGCCATATCATATCACAATTTTGAATTACATGTGATGTTAATCCTTTTATGCACCTTATTGCTTGCTTAGATGTGATCGCGACGGTAGCATGATAAGGTGATCTCTCATGTTAATATCAAGATAATTAAGTGTTCTCCCCTAGTATGCGCCGTTGCGAAAGTTCGTCGTTTCGAAGCATCACGTGATGATCGGGTGTGATAGATTCAATGTTCACATACAACGGGTGCAAGCCAGTTTGCACATGCGGAAATACTACGGTTGTCTTGACGAGCCTAGCATGTACAGACATGGCCTCGGGAACACGGAACCGAAAGGTTAAACACGAGTCATATGAATGATATGATCAACACTGAGTTGTTCACCATTGAAGCTACATCATCTCACGTGATGATCGGTGGTGGTGTAGTGGATTTGGATCGTGTGTCACTAATCAACCGGAGAGATGTTGAGTTTAGTGGGAGTTCGTTAATTTGATTAAATTGAACTAAAATTATCATAAACAAGTGTCCTAAAGATGTCTTTGCAAAATCCTTGTAGATCATGGGAGACTACAGTAGTATGTTTCTTGCTGAGGAGCTGCGTCTCGATGGGTCAAACTTTGCTGAGTGGTACATGCGTCTGAGAGAAGCCCTATACGCCAATGATGAGCTCTACGTGATAGATGAACCTTTAGAAAAACGCCCTGATGTTACTGTTGACTATGAAGGGTATATGGAGTGGTACGATCAAAAGACCACCTACTTGAGAGTCGAGTGGCTGATATGCACCTTCATGGATTCTAACCTTGGTAGACAATTTGGAAACTTGAGCGCAATGGAGATTGTCGATGAGCTGAAACAAAGGTTCATAGCACAAGTTAAAGTTGCAAGGTTTGAATGCCTGGATGAATTTCTTTCAACTAAGATGGAAGAAAACACTTGCTTGGAACAGCACCTAAGTAAGATGCACCGGCTGTATTATACTATGGTGGATGTTTGGAACCATGAAATAACTGACGAGATGGCAATAGATGGGGTGCTGCGCTCGCTTCCCCCCCAGCTATAAGGATTATGTGAGGAACTATATCATGGGAAGGGATTCGATCACTTTCTGTGAGTTTATTTCCCAGCTGCGTCAAGTTAAAGTGGAACCCATAGCAGGAGAAGTAGTCAACGCAGAAGGTATATTTTGATATACTAGTTATAAATGTTTAAATGTCCCATTTACACTTATGGTGAGCTAAGTATTTGATACTTGTGCTGTTTTATGAAAACAGGGCCTGCCGTTTGAGAAGTGCATGGAGAGACTGAGTGGATTTCGCGGGAAGATGGCAATCAAGGAGTTGATGCTGGCGATGTTCTACTTCTACATTTATCGTTTTAAATTAGAGGATTTGAATGAGTTTTGTAATCGAATTAAGTGTGATCTTAAATTAGTGTGTCTCGGTTTGTGAGACGGTCATTCATGTTAAAGACAAGTGGTTGTTCTGTTTTCATGAGTAATCCTTCTTGGAGATCACGTTTCGATTATGAGATTATTGTCCTTTGCTAGATTTAAACGATAATTAGTTAAACACTTATAAAATAAACACATACTAAAATATCCAATACTTAATGATGAGATTTGTTTTAATTGTACTATTAGTGCTGAAGAGCATCTTGATGCGCATCACTAAGTAGTGTGATTAAAAATGCCATTTTTTGAAAATGCCATGAGTTGCTGAAAAATAAACACAAGTGTTGATTGTATTTTTCAAGTAAATAAAAGACATCATTGTTTTATCATGGATGAGTAAATAGGAGTATTTATTCATGTCATGATGATATTTTGGAAGTAGAGGATATTAAGTTAACAAGATAATTGAGTCTTTTCGATTTGATCAAAAGAGACAAAATATTTGAGTTATTGTTTAGTATGGTGACTTGTGACAAGTGTTATCACAAATTACAATGTTTAGAGATTGTTCAAAAGTGTTTTGATAAACTTAAAGTATTGTAATCACATTATATTTGATATCATGCGGTCATAAAGAAGGGTCTTTGGTTTTAAGGTTTCATTAGTATCATTTAGATTTATTTTGATAACACTCCTATTTTAAATAAAGGATCTATTTAATGATTTGCGTTTCGCATATGAGTTATGAGAAATAGTGGTTTCAATGATTATGAGATAATTAAAAACCAAAGCAAATAAAGTTTTGTAGAATATTCATATGAGATTATGAATAGAGATTCCACAATGTGAGACTAAAAGGGACAAACCAATGTGTTTGGTTATGTTGTGTATTTTAGTGGTTTTATCGTGAAATGGTTTCATGGATAAAAAGAATTGTTGGAATAAACTTAGAAGGCTTAAACCTTGCATGTTTATGTATCAAGTGGCACATATGTAAAGTGCTATGTTGGATAAAACTTGACACATAAAGGTTTTGATGATGTGATCATTGAATTTTGGTTTAGCTTGTCTAAAGAGATGTAGGTTTCAAGAATATGAATTTTGTCAAAAGTTGCAAAATAATGTTCATGATTTACTTGTCGTGTTTGGGAAACAAGACATACCTGCAAAACTACAAAAGAAGAAATAGAAACTTTAAATACGAAAGTGACTAAGAGTCATTCTACTTTAAGTTTAAATCATAAAGTAATTGTTACTTGATTTTGTGAAAAAAAAATGTTTCACATATTTATTTTGCAAAAGAGTTTGCGTGGAATAAATAAAACTTAGAGCTGGCAAGGTGCTGGTGTTTCGTATATGAGTTCTCGAATCTTAAGAGTTAAGAGTTTTGGAGGAGTCCAAAGTGTCGAGAAAGTGCATAAGAAACTGAGTGGGATCTAATTAAGATATGTGGTGACATATATTAAGTTAGAGCAGAAATTAATTTCCATAATCAAAATATGTGGTGACATATGTTTGAGTGGGAGCTAGTTAATCATGGTCAAATATAAAGATAACATATTTCTGAGTGGGAGCCAAAGTGGCTTCACAATTTAATATGTGTATGAGGTATATTTGAGTGGGAGTTTACAACATAGTGTTTGAATGAAATGGAGATTTCATAAATGTTGTAAATGTTGTCATGGACCAATGCATAACTTATGAAGTTGGTTTGAATGTCAAATATTCATGTAGATGAATGTATCTATGGAGGATAGATAAATTTGATAAATATCAAAGTCAGGGTGTTTTACCTATACAAGTTTTTGAAGGAGTTCAAAATGGAAACAAGAGAAGAACGGTTCATCTCATTGTGGCATATAGGTGAAGCATTGAGTTAGAGAACTCAGTACAAAATTGATGGTTGGAGGATATGTTGGAATTCAATATGAATTGTTCATAGATCTCAACATATAAGTACCATATGTTTGTATATGACGATATGTGACCCAAGTTCTTAATTGTAAGAACATGTTGAATGAGGAGTCATTTTTCATGAGATTGAGATAAATTTAGAAAATGGTGGACTTGGTTGAAGTCATAAAGCCAGACTAAATTAGGGATCTCTTAATATCGGAGTAGCACAGCGAAAGCATGATCGGAAATATCAAAGTGACAAGACTCACTGTTGATTTGTTAAGTCAACAACATATAGGAGTATATGATTAATTCAAGGATTGGAATAAGATATAATATTTTTGTTTGAGAAAGTTGTTTCAAGATTGAGTGAGTTCCAGATGCATATGTTATGAGATCATGTAGTAATTATCCTCTAGTATGCACCGTTGCAAAAGTTCGTCGTTTTGAAGCACCACGTGATGATCGGGTGTAATAGACTCTATGTTCGCATACAACGGGTGTAAGCCAGATTTACACACGCGAAAATACTACGGTAGATCTTGACGAGCCTAGCATGTACAGACATGGCCTCGGGAACACGAAACCGAAAGGTTAAACACAAGTCATATAAATGATATGATCAACACTGAGTTGTTCACCATTGAAGCTACATCATCTCACGTGATGATCGGTTGTGGTGTAGTGGATTTGGATCGTGTGTCACTAAACAACCAGAGAGATGTTAAGTTTAGTGGGAGTTCATGTAGTAATTTGATTAATATGAACTAGAATTATCATAATCAAGTGTCCTAAGAAAATTTCTTTGCAAAATCCTTGTAGATCATGGCCGACTACAGTAGTATGTTTCTTGCTGAGGAGCTGCGTCTCGATGGGTCAAACTTTGCTGAGTGGTACATGTGCTAAGAGAAGTCCTACACACCAATAATGAGCTCTACGTGATAGATGAACCTTTAGAAGAATGCCCTGATGTTTCTGCAAACTATGAGGAGTACAGGGAGTGGTACGAACAAAAGACCACCTACTTGAAAGTCGAGTGGCTGATGTGCACCTTCATGGATTCTAACCTTGGTAGACAATTTGGCAACTTGAGCGCAATCGAGATTGTCGATGAACTGAAAAGGAGGTTCATAGCACAAGTTAGAATTGCAAGGTTTGAATGCTTGGATGAATTTCTTTCAACTAAGATGGAAGAAAACACCTGCTTGGAACAACATCTGAGGAAGATGCATAGGCTATACTATACTCTGGTGGATGTTTAGAACCACGAGATGACTGACGAGATGAATTATGTCAGGGACTATGTCATGGGAAGGGATTCGATCACTTTCTGTGAGTTTATTTCCCGGCTGCGTCATGTCAAAGTGGAACCCATAGCAGGAGAAGTAGTCAATGCAGAAGGTATATTTTGATATACAAATTATAAATGTTTAATGTCCCATTTACACTTGTGGTGAGCTAAGTATTTGATACTTGTGCTGTTTTGTGAAAACAGGGCCTGCCGTTTGAGAAGTGCATGGAGGGACTAAGTGGATTTCTCGGAAAGATGGCAATCAAGGAGTTGATGTTGGCGATGTTCTACTTCTACATTTATCGTTTTAATTAGAGGATTTGAATGAGTTTTGTAATCGAATTAAGTGTGATCTTAAATTAGTGTGTCTCAGTTTGTGAGACGGTCATTCATGTTAAAGACAAGTGGTTGTTCTATTTTCATGAGTAATCCTTTTTGGTGATCACGTTTCGATTATGAGATTATTGTCCTTTGTTTTGATTTAAACGATGATTAGTTAAACATTTATAACATACTAAAATATCCAATACTTGATGATGAGATTTGTTTTTAGTTGTGCTATAGTGTTGAGGAGCATTCTGATGCGCATCACTAAGTAGTGTGATTAAAATGCCATTTTCTGAAAATGCCATGAGTAGCTGAAAATAAACACAAGTGTTGGTTGTATTTTTCAGTGAACAAGAGACATCATTATTTTATGTGCTTCATCATGAATGAGTAAATAGATGTATTTATTCAAGTTATGATGAGACCATATAAATTTTAGAAGTAAAGGATATTAAGTTAACAAGATAATTGAGTCTTTTCGATTTGATCAAAAGAGATGAAATATTTGAGTTATTGTTTAGTATGCAGACTTGTGACAAGTGTTATCACAAATTGCAATATTTAGAGTTTATTCAAAAGTGTTTTGATGCACCCTAAAATATTGTAATCACATTGTATTTTGATATTGTGTGGTCTTAGAAAAAGGGGGTTTTCGAATTAAGGGTTTATTTAAATCATTTAGATTTATTTTTGATAACACTCTGTTTTAAATAAAGGGTCTATTTAATGATTTGCATTTCGCATATGAGTTATGTGAAACAGTGGTTTCAGTAATTATGGGATAATTAGAAACTATAGCAAATAGAGTTTTATAGTATATTCATATGAGATTATGAATAAAGATTCCACAATATAAGACTAAAAGGGACAAACCAATTTGTTGGTTGTGTTAAGATTTTTAGTGGTTTTATCGTGAAATGGTTTCATGGATAAAAGAATTGCTGGAATAAATTGAGAAAGCTAAAACCTTGTATGTTTATGTATCAAGTGGCACATATGTAAAGTGCTATGTTGGTTAAAACTTGACACATAAAGAATTTAATGATGGTGATCATTGAATTTTCGGTTTAGCTTGTCTAAAGAGAAGTGGGATTCAAGAATATGAAATTTTGTCAGGTTACAAATAATATTCATGATTTACTTGTCATGTTTGAGAAACAAGACATACCTACGAAACTACAAAAGGAAGAAATAGAAACTTTAAAATACGAAAGTGACTAAGAGTCATCCTATGTTAAGTTTAAATCACAAAGTAATTGTTACTTGATTGTGTGAAAGAGATGTTTCACATATTTATTCCTCAAAAGGGGTTTTGCAGAGAATAAATAAAACTTAAAGCTAGCAAAGTACTAGCATTTCGTATATGAGTTCTCGAATTTTAAAATTGAGAATTTTGGAGGTGTCCAAAATATCGAGAAAGTACATAAAGGACTGAGTGGGATCTAATTAAAACATGTGGTGACATATGGTAAGTTAGAGCATAAACTATTTTCCATAGTCAAAATATGTGGTGACATATGTTTGAGTGGGAGCTAGTTAATTTTGGTCAAATATAAGGATAACATATTTCTGAGTGGGAGCCAAAGTGGTTTCACAATTTAATATGTGTTTGATGTATATTTGAGTGGGAGTTTACAACATCTTGTTTGTGTGAAATGGTGATTTCATAAATGTTGTAAATGAGTCATGGACCAGCATATAACTTATGAAGTTAGGTTTTGTTTGAACGTCAAATATCTATGGAGATAGATGTAAGCATTATATCAAGATGTTTAACTTAAGTAAGAATTTTTGAAGGAGTTCAAAATAGAACAAGAAAAGAAATGTTCATTTGCTTGTAAGAATTAAGTAAACATTGAGTGGATGACTCAGTACAAAACAGTGGTTGATGATATGTTAGCTATGAATTGTTCATAGGACCAAACATATAAAACCCATATTTTTGTATTTGATAAAATATGACCCAAGTTCTTGGTCAGAAGAACGTGTTAGGAATGAGGAGTCATTTCAACATGAAGATGAGATAAGTTGAATCTAGAAGAGTGGTAGACTTGGTTGAAGTCATAAAACCAAACTAGATTGCAATCTCATAATATCAGAGCAGCGCAACGAAAGCATGATCGAAAATATCGAAGTGACTTGGATTGCACTGTCGATTTGTTGAGTCTACAACTGAAAGAGTATGGTTGCCCCCATGTGTTGTTTTGGTAATTAATGACAATCTCTATGGACTAATGTGTGCTTTGAGTTATATTTGAAGTGTTGGTCCATAAGGAATGCTTGGACTCCATATGTTGGAGTCAAGGCTAAAAGAAGAAGACTATATGTTGATCAAGGCTAAGTGCAATTTGATCAACATACATGATTAGGGCATGTGAAGAAGAAGATCATTTGTTGATCAAGGCCAAGGTGTTTCTCCATGAGCATGAATCAAGAGGAAGATCCTATGTTTCCCATGGAGGATGGCGTCACGTGGTGATCGTCATCAAGATAAAGGCCAAGTGAAGATATGTCGAAGAGTGCCTCTCCCATCTTGGTGTATGGGGGAGCAATATGCGAGTCTTCACCAAGCGGAGCACAATCAAGAAAGGTGATCCACTTGAGAGTAGATCAAGATCATCATCATCTAGCTCAAGTGGAATGCGCAAGGCAAAGGTATGATCTTGATAGGGTTTCTATTTTACCGGTCTCGCGGTGTAGTTGGGAGACCGGGTTTTTTAGATAGGTAACCGTACTATCAAGAGGGGCTCTCAAGTGAGCTTTAGCGTATCGGTCGTCGAGAGCTCAAACCTTTGCATCCTTGGAATCATCTTTATTGGTTCCTATTTGGCTCTTATCGTGGTGTGGTATTTGTGCTTGTCGTGCTTGTCATGACAAGGACAAGGTCACCGAAAACGGTTTTCATATGTGTTCCCTATTGAGTTTTCAGTGTCGGAGATTTTGCCGGTCCATCTATGCGGAAGGTTTTACTCTTCCGTTTAGTAGCAAAATTTCCCTTACTTGGTTTGAATATTTTCACTTGTTAGTGGGTAGCATTTGTCGTCCTCTTTCCAACAAAGTTGGTTTCACTTCATTCGGACTTCATTTGCAAAAGATATGGTTTTCCGGTTTTCAATAGAAAGGTTTTACCTTTCATCTTTTGGTTTTACCATATCCTTTTGAACAATGATGTTTCTATGCATAATATTGTAGGGCTCGTTGTGACGATTCCAACGAGTCCAAGATTATCGGAAACGGAGTTCGCATGTGGAAGTTATTGCGTTTTCGGTGTCGAACGATCTTAGAGAGAAAATTAGAAGGCGTCGCCGAAGGCTGGCCGGCCCCCTGGCCTAGGCCGGGCTGCTAGCCGGGGGCCTCTGGTGGGTGGCCGGCCCCCTGGCCGGCCCAGGCCGGGCTCCAGGCTGGGCGGCTCTGGGGGGTGGCCGGGCCCCAGGCCGGCCCAGGCCGGCTGCCAGGCCGGGCGGCTCCGGAGGGTGGCCGGCCCAGGCCGGCTGCCAGGCCGGGCGGCTCTGGGGTTGGCCGGATCCCAGGCCGGCCCAGGCCGGCTCCTGGTGTGCCCCTGCGGTAGATCCCAGGCCGGCCCCCTGGCCGGCCTCCCTGCAGTCTCCAACGGCTCCATTTTGGAGCCTCCTATTTAAGGGGTTTCTTCCCCAAATAAACCCTAACCTTTTGCCAACTTCTTGAGCTATTTTCTCCCTCCATTGTTGACCCTCTTGAGCTTGGCTTTCTCTCAATCTCTCCGATAGTTCTTGCTTCCTTTTGAGAGAAAAGAGAGAGGAGATCTAGATCCTTGTTTCCACCGATTGATTTCTCCTCTAAGTGAGGGGAACACTTTGGATCTAGATCTTTGGAGTTTCTTGGTGTTTCTCCTTTGTTCTTCCTCTCTAATCCCTCCCAAGCATTAGTTGCTTTGTTTGGATTCGGGTTGGAAGAACTTGATCACTTAGTGTGTTCTTGCCATTGTATTAGTTGCATCGGTTTGAGTTCTCCACGGTGATACATGGAAGTGAAGTTGAGAAGCTTGTTACTCTTGGGTGCTTTGGTGCCCTAGAGCTTGTTCCTCTAGGGCACGTTGGTACCCTAGACGGTGTTTGTTTTCTCGTAGTCTTGGTGGCTCACGAGATTTGTTGGGAGCCTCCAATTAGGTTGTGGAGGGAGGCCCAACCTTGTTTGCTTCGGATCTTTGGTATCTACGAAGACATTGCCGGGAGCCACCAATTGAGTTGTGGTGTGTGTCCTAGCCTTGGGCATCGAGTCTTGGCGGCTCGGTGCATTTGGTGAAGACCCTCCAACTTGTGGATTGAGCTTCATCCTTGTAAAGGTTCTAGTTGTCAACCTCAACGGCAACATAGTGACAAGTGCCTCGCCATATTGGTGGTAAGACACAACAGAGATATGGTGTGCCATATCAAGGCTACTCGGTGTTTCACATTGGTGAACACCGCGTCGCTCCAACGGAGACTAGCTACCATTGGGAAGTGAACTTCGGGATAAATCATCGTCTCCAAGTGCCTCGGTATTTCTATACTCGAGCTTCTTACTTATGCTATTTACTTTGTGATAGACATCGAGCCTAAAGTCATATATCCTGCTATCACCTAGTTGATTATATTGCTTAGCATAAGTTGTTGGTGCACATAGGTGAACCTAGCCAGTTTAGGTTTTGGCTTGATAAATTAAACGTTAGTTTTATTCCGCATTTATTCAAGCCTTAACCGTAATAATTTTAAATCGCCTATTCACCCCCCCTCTAGGCGACATTCGTGTCCTTTCAACAACATATAGGAGTATATGATTAATTTAAGGATTAAAAGATATAATATTTTGGTTTGAGAAATTTGTTTCAAGATTGAGTGAGTTCCAGGTGCACATGCTATGTGAAAGTTCTATTGACTGATCATACGCCATGAAGGCATAAAAGGGAAACAAATGTCTCACTCTATAACCAAACATATTATATTCATCATATGATGATGAGTTTTATCATGGGATGGTAGGAAGTTTATCATGTGATGATAAAGTAATGTCAAATTAGGTGACAGTTATAATTTTGCAAAGGACATAAAGAATTGTATAGTACAAGCACGGACAGAACCTCTTCCATGAGCAAACATGATCAGCACAGAGACTTCATGAGTGTTAGACACCATAAGTGTTGGATCGGGAAAATGTAAACTAGATTATTGACTCTAGTGCAAGTGGGAGACTGTTGGGAATATGCCATAGAGTCAATAATAAAATGGTTTATTAGCATATTCATGTTTATGATAATGGTTTATTATCCATGCTATAATTGCATTAATTGGAAACATAATACATATGTGGAATATAAACAACCAGGTGTCCCTAGCAAGCCTCCAAAGGACTAGTTCGTTAGTCAAGAGATGGTTAGAGTTTCCTAACCATGGACTTGTTATAGTCACTTGATAACGGAGTCATATCATTAGGAGTAATGATGTGATGGATAAGACCCAAATAATAAAGAGTTGTAATTGATCGTATCACACAGTTTTGTTGCCAACACTTTTAGTATGCCAAGTATAGTTTCCTTAGACCATGAGATTATGTCACTCCCGTTTATCAGAGGAATGCTTTATGGACATCAAACGTCACTTCATAACTGGGTGATTATAAAGGTGGCTTGCAGGTATCTCCGATGATAGGTTGTTGGGTGACATGAATCAAGAGTGGGATTTGTCCCTCCATGTGACGGAGAAGATATCTCCAGGCCTTCTCGGTAATATAGCATCATAAAGTCTGCAGACATGTGATTAGGTGGTAATCACGGAGATCCTATATTATGGACGAGTAAAGAGAACTTGCCGGTAACGAGATTAAACTAGATATGGGGATGTCAACGATTAAATCTCGGGCAAGTAAAATACCATGAGACAAAGGGAATCGTATACGAGATTAATTGAATCTCCGATATCATGGTTCAATCGAGAAAGAGTTTCGTTGAGTGTATAGGAATTAATATGGGCATCCCGGTCCCGCTATTAATTATTGATACGATCATGTCTATGCATTCTCGAACCCGTAGGGTCACACACTTAACGCTCCGATGTATTTAGGGTTTGCGATGAGATAAATGATGAAATGAACGAATGGTGATTCGGAGTCTCTGATGTGATCATAGACATCACGAGGAGATCCGGAAGAGTCCGGAGAATAAGATTCATATAAGGAAAGTGTTTCCGGAGGTATCGGAAAGGTTCTGGAATATTTGTATAGGGTACCGGAAGGTTCTAGAAAGTTCTAGAGGAGTCTAGAAGTGAGACCCACGTAATGTATGAGGCCCACATGGACCAAAGGGGTGCTGCACCCGCATGGGCTGCGCACCACCTAGGCCCACATGGGCCAATTCGGCTGGGACAAAGGGAGGGAGTCCAACTCCTAGTTGGACTAGGAGTCAGGCCTCTTTCCTAAAAGGGAAGGCCCAAGACGAGTCCCTATGGGACTCGTCTTGGGGGCCAAGCAAGGTGGCCGGCCCTAGCCCTAGCCGCCACCTATTTAAGGAGGGGTAGGGAGGGGTGCGACACACTAAGGAGACCACCCATAGGCTGCCGCCCCAAGCACCCTAGCCGCACCCCCCACTAAACCCTAACCCTAGCTGCACCCCTCCTCCCGGAGGGCTGCCGCCACCTCCACCTCCATCCTAGCCGCACCATCCCCTAGCCCTAGGGGCTGCTACGCCTCCTCCTCTCCCTCTTCTCTTGCTTGGCTTGGCGAAGCCCTGCTCGTGGAGATCGTCATCATCACCAACACAACCGTCATGTTGCTGAGATCATCAAGGCCATGTCTACCTCGCTTGCGGGATCAAGGAGTGGATGTCTACATCGAGCTGAACGTGTGGATACCGTGGAGGTGCTGCACGTTGCGGCACTTCGACGGATTGGATCTCGAGGATAATACATCTCCTCGCGACTAGACGAGTCTAGTTGCGGGGATCAACTAGCCAAACCCTGCACCGACAAAACGCGTTTGTTCGATCTTCAAGGGTAGAGATTGGATCTCACCTTCGCTACCTTCATCTAATAGATCTATATCATGGGGTTTCTTCCACTTGTTTCATAGGAAATTTTTTGTTTTCTACGCAACGACCCCTTCAATCACATCATGGGAGAGAGAGATAACCACATAGCTACTTGTATAAGCCTCAACCCTGGTAAGGGACTACTCCCTCCTCATCGCGGGAAGCAGCGGTGTTGATGGAGATGGCTCCGGCGGTCGATCCCCGTCCCGGTAGGGTGCCGGAACAGGACCTTCTGAACCCTCGAAACTTGTCGGCGATGGCGGCAGAGCTCTGTATCATATTTGGAAAAATCCTCCGGGGGTTAGGATTTTTTTCGTCGGGGACAATTTATAGGCCAAAGGGCGTCGTGAGGGGACTCCCGAGGGGCAGAGGCGGGCAGCGGCCACGGCCCCCCTCTCACCCGCGGGTGGGACCCGCCCCTGGGCTGTGGGTCCCTCCCGGGGTCGCCCTTCTGGCTCCGGTCCTTATTTCTTCAATAAAAAATCGTCATAAATTTTCGTCCAATTCCGAGAATATTTCCAGAAGTAACTTTCTGCAACAAAATCAGCACAAAAACAGGGAACTAGCACTGGGCATCTTGTCAATAGGTTAGTCCGACAAAATACATAAAAATGATGTAATATGATAGTAAAAACAGGTGACAACATCACAAAACTAGCATGGATCGATCAAAAATTATAGATACGTTTGACATGTATCAGCAATTCAGCATCCCCAAGCTTAACTCCTACTCGTCCTCGAGTAGGTAAGTGATTGCTACTAATGAAGAGTTGGGTGGTGCCCCAAGCGAAGGCGTGGATGTAGCAAGCAGCAGTTTTCCCTCGATAACGAACCGAGGTTTATCGAACCAGTAGGACCTTGAAATCAACAACAAAGTGAATGTTGAAGATCTCTGGCGCTTAATCTTCAACAGACGTGGACCTGCACACACTCAACCAAAATACTTTGCCCCCAACGGCGGAAAGGTTGTCAATCTTTCCGGTCTCGCAGAAAACAAAGCAGTTAATTGTATAGTGAAATAAATGAAATATGAAAAGTGACCAGTGGAGTAATGATGATGAAAAGTAAATAAATGAGGTTGTAAACAATGTAAAAAGATGTACCGGGGACCATGGGTTCACTATTGAAGTCTCTCAAGTAAATAGAACGATCATATGATGGGTAAACAAATTACAGCTGGGCAATTGACAAGATTATAACACAAACTTAATTTAGCTATGATAAAGTGAACATGATAATATTTATGGAGGCATCACGACAATGAACAAAGACCGTTGAGTCCAACTGCATCTTTGTCTAAAAAGTCCACTGTGGGATCGCTATCCAGCCTGTCACCCATCAGTATTAAGTTGCAAGCAACCAACATTTGCTTTAAGTAAAGTGCATGAAGTAAGCAATATTAAATATCAAAATAGATTTTAACACTGCTGTTTTACCCTTAGTAGCAACAGCACACCCTCGCCCTTAGACGTTTCTGTCACTCGTGCCCAGGAACAAGAGGGGGCATGAACCCACTATCTAGCATAAATACTCTCTCTTGGAGATACACATAATCACTTGGACAAAGTAACTACGCACATCGGAGAGCATGCAAGAACATAAATCAACATATAAGAATCATGCACAATCTGATCATAACTTCATAATCCATCGGATCCCAGCAAACACATCACATAGTATTACAATAGTCGATCTTGATCATGTTAGGCAGCTCACAAGATCATAAACATGAAGCACAAGAGAGAGACTACCATCTAGCTACTGCCATGGACCCAAGGTCCAAGGTGGGACTACTCACAAATCATCCCGGAGGAAGGCATGGCGATGAAGAGCCCTCCGGGATCGATCTCCCCTCCGGCAGGGTGCCGGGAACTGCTTCAGATTAACCCCCGAACTAGGGTTTGAGGTGACGGCGCATTGGGATGTCTTCTGTGGAAAAAAATGGCCGTCCTGGCGTTTTTAGGTAAATTGGGATTTTATAGGCGTCGGAGGGGGCCGAGGGGGTACCCCACGGGCAGCAGCGGCCCCACCCGCGGGTCCCCTGTAGGCCGCGGCAGGGGGGCGCCTGTGCCCTGTGGGTGGCCCCTCAAGCTCCCCTTTGGTCTTCGGGTGTCTTATTTCGCATAAAAAATCTCCGTAAATTTTCGTCCAATTCCGAGAATATTTCTAGAAGTGATTTTCTGAAATACAAAAATAGCAAAAACAGGGAACTGGCACCGGGCATCTTGTCAATAGATTAGTCCAACAAAATGCATAAAAAATAATGTGATATGATAATAAAAACATGTGACAACATCACAAAATTAGCATGGATCACTCAAAAATTATAGATACGTTTGACACGTATCAGTAAGTGATAACAAAATAATTTTTGATGAGACATGCAACCAACACAATCATGATCAAGATAGTAATGTAAAGCTTTGACATGAATGAGGTGATACAAAACAATTGTCTATAACTGATAGTAAGAACGCAATGAATAACCAAGTTGAATCATTCAAGCAAAACCTTTCATAAATAGTACGTTAAAGATATGAAAGCAATGTGACCGATATATTTGACTAATTCTCAAAGGTAATAGTTCCACAACAAAAGTGTTTGTAAATCAACACAAGGAAGATGTAAGTATTACCAAAAAGATTCAACTTCCAACTGCTTATCTTATAGATAAAGTCAATATAAAGATTCATGTTCAATCTGACGATGCAATATGATTAATGATACCCAGGGTCAATACTATATGTTTGCTTTGGTGGAGATAGAAGGAAAAGTAAAACCAACTCAACATTAAAAGTAAAAAAAAGACCCTTCACAGAGGGAAGCAGGGATTAGTCATGTGCTAGAGCTTTTTGATTTTAAAAAATAGAGATAAAAACAATTTTGATAGATGCATGCTTTCGTCAATGATGTCACAACAGAGAAGCTATCTAGTCCCCCATAACAAGCAAGACTTTTAGACTTGTGAGAGCAGCTGGTTTTAGAGGAACAATTACATTCCTCTTTCTCCTTGGTTTCACCACTGTCCAATGTTTTGAGCTGATTTCTCAGATTTTTACTGTGCGGAGGAGAATTGTGAGTTATATTTATATTTTGCTTAAGCTGCTCTCGGGTTGATTCAAGTGAAGACGTAAACCATCCACACTGGGTGAAAAGGGGAAAATGACCTTGCTTGTCACAAGTTATATCTATTTCTCTACTGCTTCCTCATGAGCTTAAAAACAGAGACACAAAAAGGAGTATTTTGAATATTTTAAAGGTAGCACATGACAAATTTACTTTGAATGGCCGGAAATACCATGCATAGGTAGATATGGTGGACTCAGCTGGCAAGATAGTTTGGTTTTGGGATTTGGATGCACGAGTGAAGTCTACACTCAGAACGAATTTTTAGGCTTAGAAAAAATGGTAATTGAAGCAAACATCTAACATTAACCGGTAATAGAGTAACATAATACATTAGCCAATCATAACCATAAACACTCCATACCGTTTCTCTTGTTGACCAAACAGTTTTTTTGATGGAAAGATTAGGTTTATGAATTAACAACTACGAAACACCACACAATTTCAAGCTTTTAACTGTATTTCTTTACTAATCAATTCCACTCAAATAACCAGCAAGTTTAAGCATTCAACTTAATATCTCAAAACAATTGAGAAGTATCAAGTATCCACACAATGATCTACAAGACTATGCAGGCTTTTATTTCATTTAAATATCATATGCATAGCATTTTGTCACTTTGACAATTCAAGCAACTTATCAATAACAACTCTCCAACAAGTATAAGTGAAGAACAAGAGAGTTTAACATCAACAACTAGCAGCCCTAAATAAGATAAAAGCTAAAATCGAGAGCACAGTAGCAAACAAACAGTAGCTAAGAATACTCAACAAGATATAAGCGAAGCAAAGGAGTATTCAAATGAAAAAGCGGAACGTGTCTCTCTCCCACACAAATAAAGCTAGGATCCAACAAGGATATGACCAACAAACAAACAAACAAAACTGAAAGAAAAAATACGCTCCAAGAATAGCACATAATATGTAAAGTGATAAAAAGTTAGTTCAACGAAGACGACCTCATGATAGTCTATGAAGAGGAGGGGATGCCTTGGGCATCCCCAAGCTTTGACGCTTGATGGTTCTGGATATTCAGAGGGGGTGCCATGGGGGCATCGCCAAGCTTGAGCTCTGATCCATCTTCAATTTCTTCATTATCCTCTCCTTTGGAACTTAAAAACTCACTTCACACAAAACTTCTCATAAACTGATTAGAGGGTTAGTGCTTATAAATTAAAATGCACATGTGTTCAACTCAAGACAAATTGCAAAAAACTTTATTGGGAATTAACTACTGTTTACTAAGCCTCAATGTGGTATCCCTCCATTAGAGTATCACATTTGACGATAGTAAGAGACGAATACAAATAAAAGCAGAATCTTTCAAAAACTGAACAACCTGTAAAGATTGAATTTTTCGAGTCACTTCTATAGCTCAAATAAGAAAACTCAAAACTAACTAAAGATAGATAAAAGTATCAGGATTGCTGTCTAAAAATATCAGAAATATATAAAATTCAGGGATTTTCTGGATTTTCGAACAGTGAAGGACAGAAATCTATTTCTTGACAGCAAAACAATACCTCGCACTTTCAATGCATTAGAGGCTAAACTTGGCACAAAAACCAAAACAAAAAGATACAATGAAGTTGTTACAAAGGCAACAAGTCCATGACTCAAGAAAAGCAAAAAACTGAAAGAAAAGAAAATATGGGTTGCCTCCCAAGAGCGCTTTTCTTTTAAGCCTTTTAGCTAGGCATGATAATTTTAATGATGCTCTCATAAGAATAAGAGTTGGAGCGCAAAAGAGAGCATCATGAAGCAAATATCAAACACATTTAAGTCTAACTCTCTTCCCATGCATAGGCATTTTGTAAGAAAATAAATCATTGAAGCATAAAGCTAATAGCATAGGAAGGAAAAGCAAATGCAACATTAAAACCTTCAACATAAAGAGGGGAAACTCCATAAGATGAAAATTTATATAACCACGCTTCCCTGTCTCATAATAAATTTCAGTAGAATCATAAGAAAACTCAATAACATAACCATCACATAAAGCATTTTTCTCATGATTCACATGCATAAAACTATTATTATTACTCTCCACATAACTAAAATCTTTATTATTAGTAGCATTGAGAGTAGGACTATCATAACCATCATTGTAATCATCATAAATAGGAGGCATATCATGATCATAATAAACTTTTTCCTCAACAGTAGGTGGACTGAAAATATCACATTCATCATATATAGGAGGCATAGTATAATCAAAGCAAATTTCCTCCTCAAAGCTTGGGGGACTAAAAAGATCATATTCATCAAAACCAGCTTCCCCAAGCTTAGAATTTTCCATAGCATTAGCAATAATAGTGTCCGAATTCATGCTAATAACATTGCTACTATCATGATTATTATGCAAATAAAATCCCATAGGTTTTTAAATTTTCTCTTCAAAAGCATCATGACCAATTTCAAGATAGAGTTTATAAATCTCTCTCATTTTTGTTGTTGTTTTCCATTAAGCCTAACTACTGAAATAAAAACAAGAAACAAAAGGATATAACTGCAGGATCTAAGAAGATACCTTCAAGCACTCACCTCCCCAACAACAATGCTAAAAATTAGCTTCGTCGATGGGAGTGTGAGTACCGCTTACCTTTCCTCCCCGGCAACGGCGCCAGAAATTAGCTTCGTTGACGGGAGAGGAATTGTAGTGCGCCCACTTACTCCCCGGCAACGGCGCCAGAAATTAGCTTGATGTCTACTACACGCTTCTATTCTTGTAGACTTGTTGGGCCTCCAAGCGCAGAGGTTTGTAGGACAGCAGCAAATTTCCCTTAAGTGAGTAGCACAAGGTTTATCGATCTCAGGGAGGTGTAAGGTGAATGTATCCTCTCTCAAGCAACCCTGCAATTAAGATACAAGAAGTCTCTTGTGTTCCCAACACACCTAATACAATTTTCAGTTGTATAGGTGCACTAGTTCAGCGAAGAGATATTAAAATATGGGTAATATGGATGGTAAAATAAGGTTTTGTAATTATATAATAAAAATGACAGAAAGCGAACACGTGACAAATGTGACTAAAAACGGTGTATCAATGCTTGGAAACAAGGCCCAGGCTTCATACTTTCACTAGTGACTACTCTCAACATCATTAATATAATTAAACACATGACAGTTACCACAAAAACACATGCATGGTAGACGTTACTCGGAGATCATTATTTCGTTGATCAAATAGGGAGAATTGCGTACGGCTACGAAAAGCACACCTTAAAGTTCGTATTCCACATCTATGGACACTTCATGCTGTCACTATCCGCATCCAAAGATAGTACTAACAAACATCACAACCTATTTCTTGAATAGTCTCTTTCTTCAATAACACAAGCATCAATAAACCTCATGATCTATTCAATCCAACAATAATAAAGAACAAACTCATGATGAAGATCCCTCTAAGCTTTTATCATTAGAGTCACACACGGCACCCACACTGTCACCGAGATACCGTGATCACAACGGTGACTCCTGAACTTATACTAGATGACACCACTTGAGCAAAATCATATCCATTACATATAGGGAAACATCATGTATTCAACTGTGCTAACAAAGCTCATGATCACAACGAGGATCACATCATGGGAGAGAGAGATAACCACATAGCTACTTGCATAAGCCTCAACCCTGGTAAGGGACTACTCCCTCCTCATCACGGGAAGCAGCGGTGTTGATGGAGATGGCTCCGGCGGTCGATCCCCGTCCCGGCAGGGTGCCGGAACAGGACCTTCTGAACCCCCGAAACTTGTCGGGGATGGCGGCGGAGCTCTGTATCGTATTTGGAAAAAATCCTCCGTGGTTTAGGGTTTTTCGCCGAGGACAATTTATAGGCCAAAGGACGTCGTGAGGGGACTCCCGAGGGGCAGAGGCGGGCAGCGACGGCGGCTCCCCTCTCACCTGCGGGTGGGACCCGCCCCTGGGCTGTGGGTCCCTCCCGGGGTCACCCTTCTAGCTCCGATCCTTATTTCTTCAATAAAAAATCGTCGTAAATTTTTATCCAATTCCGAGAATATTTCTAGAAGTAACTTTCTGCAACAAAATCAGCACAAAAACAGAGAACTGGCACTGGGCACCTTGTCAATAGGTTAGTCCGAAAAAATGCATAAAAATGATGTAATATGATAGTAAAAACATGTGAAAACATCACAAAACTAGCATGGATCAATAAAAAATTATAGATACATTTGACACGTATCAGCCCCCCCCCCCCCCCCGATACGAGCTGGCTGAGCTGCCGCCGGCCTCGTAGTTGTGCATGGTAGCGGCGCTTGGGAGGGTGGAGGAGAGTAGGATGCGCTTGGAGGAGGAGATGTGTGCGTGGAGAGGTGCTTTTATACACCGGCGAGGGCAGTGCGGGCGGCGGAGAGGCGTCTGGGGGAACGGCGGTTTGACCGATGGGCAAGCCCGGCGCACCGGCGCGTGGACTGGCGCTTGAGCTGGCGGTGCTTTAATGCGCCGCGTGGCCGGCCAGTCCCGTCGCTGCCGCCTGCATGCTGCGCCGCCTGCTGCCTCCGTCGCTTGGGAAACCGGCGACATTTACGCTCGTACCGGCTTCCTGCGCGGCGTCATTAAGCCGGGGAAGACACCGTTCGTGTGTATGACGGGTGGGTCAACCCTGTCGCAGGCGCGGGCCGGACAGTGTCTGGCACCGTGAAAGCAACCCCCAAAGTTAGAGGCACTGTTCACGGTGCCGGATCGGTTTTGGGCCGGACGAGAGCTTTGCGACCCCCCGGTGTAACCGGTTTTTTTCCGGCACCCCAATGAAACTTTACGGACCCTTTTACGATCCCCGTGAAGATGCTCTATGGCTAACACCTGAATGGTTGCACGCAGAAGTTAGATTTCCCGTGCTACCTAGCCTTCGACATCACTCAACCAGCTAGCAAAAAAAGAAGGCATGATTACCCAAGATCACCGTAAAATGGTCCTGGCAAAATCTCGTACGAACCCCATGCAGTAAAATCTTGATCCGGCCGGCCACCTTACACACATTTCAGTTTCACCCACCTCGATCTTTTACCGCCTCGCATCCACGTGCACACAACGATATATAGGCTAGCTACACAGTTGTTTAGTTAGCTAGCTTCCCTTTCACTCCTCGATTTCACATTATCATATAGTACTGTACTTGCTCCCCCAAAAAGTTTTTGATCCTAAGTTTGGTTTAGTTAGGCTCTCGTCCCTCTCCTCTCGTCCGCCCCCGCGTGGCGGCGGGAGGGGAAACCCTAATCCCCACCGTCGCTCGGCCCTCCTTTCCCTCCCTCTCCCTCGCCGCCGCCATACAGATCGGCCGGGCAAAGCCCGGTTGGCCGGCGGCGGCGGGATCGATTGTCTCCTTGCGTGGGGAGGCCGGCGCGGGCCGGTGCCCCGGGCTTGGGCGTGGTGCTGCTGGGCGCCGCGGCGTGGCCTCGTCGACGGATGGTGCTTGGCTAGACGGGACGCGACGGACGGCAAGTCGGAGCTGGCGGCGGGACCTCGCGATGCGCTCGGGTTGGACGATTGTCCTCGGACCGGGGCGTGGCGTGGCCGCCGGTCATGGTGCTGCTGCTCTTCGCGGAGGTGCGGCGAGTGGCGCGGTGGCCGTCTCCAGGCAGACCGGCAACAACAGCGTGGTGACCTCCTTCTTCAGATCCCGGCCATCTCGGTCGATGGACCTTGGAGGTGAGGAGGGCGGCCGGTGCAAGCCGGGCTCAGGCCGACAATTGCGGCACCTGTGGGTGTCGTTACCTTGTTGAAGGAGTCGCCACCGCTAATCACCCGCCTCCTGCACTGTGTTCCGGGGGAAACCCTAGATTTGGTTTTACCAGATCAGATGATGGCGGCACCTTCGGTGTCGTTTACCCCATTGGGGGCATCATTTTTGGAACATGGGCTGCCTGGAGGGGGTCTGCTGGTGGTGCGGAGTTTCATCTTCGCTGACAAAGACGGCGAGCCTTGGCGGCGTGGTGCAGCAGGAACTCGACGACGGTTGCAGCATGGTGGACTCGCGCAGGGTGGTGGCGCTGTCTGACGTCGTCGGCAGGATCGGCGAAGTTCATGCAGATCTCAACTTTGAAGATTGCTCGGTGGTCCGATGGTGGTGACGACTTCTTTAGCGTGTACACAAGGTGCTTGCTAGGAGTCCGCTAGTACGGATGTGCGCTCTCATTCCTCCTAGAGGGCGTCTCGGGGTATGCGATTGTTCCCGGTTTCTAGCTAATGGTGGGATTTCATGTCTTCCAGGCAAAAGGCCTTGTTGACATGATATTCACCCATTGTCGGGTTGGTAGGTGTTGCGTGGTGGCTTCAAGTTTTTTGATGTATGCTCTTTATACATCCTTTGTGGAATAATTTAATAAAGATAGCCGTATGCATCTTTTCGACGCAGAGGCTGGGTGCCCCTTTTCGGAAAAAAAAACATAGTATTGTACTTAACTTTGCATGCTTGTCACGGTGTCACAGGCTCATAGCAGCACCGATTGTCACAGTGACAACGAATGTCATCACCGCTCAATCCACATTCAACATCTTTTTTTTTTGAACAGGGGACGGTCCCGAAGGACCTAAAGGCTTCATTCATAATCAGCACCGGTACAAATTACAGATAAGGCATCCAGAAAAACAAAAATTACAACCATGCCCTTACATTTTACACAAAGGACCCTAAGAAAATATTTGTGAACGCAATAGGATCCTGCTCCTTCTCCGGTGAGATTCTTCCAAAGCTCGGCATAACCACCATCCTCGTCGTCGGGGACTACGCCACTTGGGACCAGGGGGCGGGAGCACACTACGCCGTAGCTTGAGGGCCTCCAATTCGGCATATCAGCCAGGAGGTTGCAGAAGACCATGAGACGCTGGCCGGAATAAGCCGTAACCAACGCCACAAGCGGGAGTGGTCGCCTTCCGACCAAATTGAACGGCGACGACAAG
Organism: Puccinellia tenuiflora; assembly: GCA_012064385.1. Lineage (NCBI taxonomy): Eukaryota > Viridiplantae > Streptophyta > Magnoliopsida > Poales > Poaceae > Puccinellia > Puccinellia tenuiflora. The sequence goes on from QRDG01001574.1 coordinate 939,225, forward strand.
AACGCCACCGTGAGGAAACTCCCCAGAGAAGCCAAGCTTCTCCCCTGGCGCAAATCCAGTAGAGAACAAGCACAGATCGAAAGAACTCCTCCTTCCTCGCCACCATGACGAGCAGCAAGAAATTCTTCAAAATCCACGCCAGCACCACTGAAATCGCAGTTTACGAACCTTTTTATTGAAGAGGCCGCAGAAATGACGATGCAGCCCACCTCCTCCACCCCTTGGAGCTTGGCAACCTGCATCATCTTCTCCACCATGCAGCAAAAGAGGTCCCAGAACTTATGCAGCACAAGCCTCACACCAGCACCTCCAGATCTGACGATGAAGTGACAACACCACCCCCTCCCCTCGCCTCCACGGCCGGCCAGAGGGAGATCCACATCACCACACTTCAAGACGGAGGTCTCTTCGAGCTTATTCAAGCATACGCCTTCAGATCTCCTCCTCCAGCATGCCCACCACCATGGAAGGACGCTAGAAAGGAGAATCTCCAGGCCATGGTCGCCACTCGGTGACAACCCGGCCAGGCGCCTAGAAGAGGAAGATGGCATACGCCAAAACGCCACGAAGGGCAAAGCTACAAGAAAGTAAAGCCTAGATCTACTAAATACAGAAGAGCCTCGAGCACTTCGCCCATCTCTACTCCGGCCGGCAACGCCGCTGGAGCAGATCCGGGGACAGCTCGGGCAGCAGCGAACACGAGGGACTCTCAAGAGCTGTTTCGCGAGAGGAAAGGAAAGGAGAGGAAAAGATCACATTCAACATCTGAGTCCATGTGTGGTCGTACCGGTCTTCCTTTTTTCTTTTGTTCCAGCTTGCTTCCGTTCGTCGATGGAGAAAAGGTTAATGAGGGAAGGAAGAAAAGGCGAAGGTACGTACGTGGCTAGCAGCTAGCTGCCTGCTGCATATGCATATGCATGCATGGCGTCCCGACCGGCCGGCCTCTTTACACGAAAGGAAGTGCACAGTACTGCTAGGCAAGTGCTCTCACTGGATCTTGGTCTGGGTTCTCACACGGATCTAGCTACATCGATCGATCGGTGATCCCTTTTCCTTTTATGCATGCCCGCTCTAGCTCACCTCTAGGTTTAGAGCATCTTCACCGGGTGTCTAAATTATGTTCGTTGAAAGTTTGTTAGAGATGGCCGACTGACTAGCCGTGCCTGTGTTGGCCGGCCGATGCAATGGAGGTGTTTGCCTACCATGAGAGTTCGTTAGAGATGGCGTAGTGTTACATTGAAGAAAGTCAACCATGGAGATGAAGTCTGTTAGGGACAAGGATAGTTTTTCGATGTTGTGAAGATACCCACTCATCTTGAATCTTCTAAACGACCCGAAGAGTCACCCTTCAGTATCGGAAGTAGTTCAACAACTCCATTATGTGGTCTACAGTTTCACCATGAAGGAAGTTCTATTCAAGACATCTAGAGGAGGATTATGCTTCCAAGTTATGCAAACGGATATCCACCTATTGAAAATGAAGCTTACACTATATGGATTTCAAAGTATCAACCAAGGATCCCAAGGTATTATTTAAGAATGAAAAGAATCACCAAATGCTTAAGAAGAGCTGGTACATGCTATATCTATGGAATAAGGATGATGAAGCAAAACTCAAACAGTCAAAGATAAAGTTGATCCAACAGAGATCCATGAATCGCCCGTTGTGTGTTGTTGTTTGAAGTCAAGAATTCAAGACTGCCTACAAAAGTTTCTTTTAAGGGTGGTAGCCCACCTAGTTGTCCAAAACCCGGATAACCGAACCTATCTTTCTTCTAGCCTCTTCGAATCTCGGGGACGAGATTCCTTTTAAGGGTGGTAGGTTTGTAACATCCCAAATTTAGGAATGTTTTAAAAATCACAAAAATTTAAAACTTTTATTAATAATTAAATAAAGTCTCCAAAAAATCAAGAAAAACTTTTATAGAAGATTGTTTGGTCATCTTCCAAAGTTATATTTTAAATTAAATATTCCTTTATCTTGCAATCTCAACTTTAAAGTTTTGAAAATAAAATATTTAAATGAGTTTTCAAATAGTACTTTCCACTTTGGATATTTGGTTTTCAAATAAATAATATGGGGATATTATAAACCCCATTTCTTTGTGGAAATATTTTAAATACTTTTCCAAGCCTTGTTTTATAAAAATGTTTTATCTTAATTTATTATAATCTAAAAATGAGTTATCGTTTTGAATGATATTACTCATATTATTTCTCTAGTTTTTATTTAAATATTTTGGGTATATATAAACCTTAATTTGAATTTCCCAAATAGCCATATAAGGCAAATTTAACCAAAAAAGGGTATTTTGGTGATTTTATTTTTATAAAAAATAGTTCCTAAATATCTATGCTGACTAATGGGAATTTTACAAATTTTTATAAATTTATTTGACTTTATTTGGAGACCTAAATCAAAAATTATAAAAGAAAACAGAAAAGAAAAGAGGAGAAAAAAATAGGTGAACCGACCCATACTTGGGCCGACCCAGCCAATCCGGCCCATCTAGACCAACCGAGCGACCAGCTCGTCTGCTCGTGGTCGTCTTCCTCGTGGCTCCTCGCGTACTGGTAACGGCTGTGGCCACTTTCTCCCCTCCTCTCCCCCATCAACTAGAGATCGGTTCTTTTCGACCTCAACACGATACTTACTCAGAATTGGATGGAGATCTCATTCAGGGAATGTATTTCCGATTTACATGTGCTAAACATCCAGATCGACCCGGTGCACCGAATGCCAACCGATGGCATGCCTCTCCCGATCTCTCTCCTCATCGCATACAAAGGTGAACTGAGCGCGTCAAATTGCTACCCTTGCCATTCTCCACCACTTTGCTGAATATTTTATCTCAAGATAAGGTCTGTACATCCCGTTCCGTCGATGTCTTGTTCTAGATCTTGGCGAGTTCATCGGATCGCTGCGTCGCGTATGTTGATCTTTTCCTTGATTCCTTTTACTGGTAGACTCTCCTCATCGTTGGCTGCCTCCAGGACATGGTCGGCCATGATTCCATTGACGTTGGTCGCGCCGCCGCCGAAGCCATGTCATCATTGAAGTTGAAGACCACCACCGATGCATGCCGCGTGTCCGTTGTCCTCACTAGCCACATCACGGCATCCGCCTTGTCCTTGTGCACCCCTATCTCGACTGCATTGACTACTTCCCGGAGATCATGCGTGATAATCTCCGTCTACATCGTGTTCCGTTGGTGTCTCCTTATCTACAACGATACTCGTTTCCGTTGGTGAGCCATTTAGTTCTCATGCTGACCATATCTATTTCTATTAATGTTTTATATCATGGCATCTCATATGGGTGTAGACAATGGAGTATATCTCAATCTTAATCTTAGGGGTTCTTTTCCTATCATTAGAGTTAAACAACTTGATATTTATCACTATTGTTTGATGGTATTCTCAAAATATCTATCAAATTGTTCTCGTAGAACCACATCATGTCCCATCAACCAATGCCATCCAATGACCTCATGCCATTCAATCTTGTTGAGTTAGCTTGGATTATTCGAAGTACAAATGAGTCATTTGAGTAATCCAATACATCATTAGTTCATATCCAAGCATATGTGTAACTTGTACTATTTTAATAAGTGTTGTCACACTCTATTTAATAGTATTGTAGTTGCACAATTTGGGACTCATGTAATTCTATTCACATGGGCCATTCTAAATTCTATCTATCTTTTGTGTAGCATGTCAATTCTTTCCAATACATCTCTATGGCCCATTTCTTTCTAATTATTTGACTCGATGACTATGTCATCCAACACCTCAATGCCATATCTCGCAAGCCATCCTCAAGCCCTAATATTTATTGCCTAATGATCAGTAAGATCGAAAAGACTAAAATAAAAAGAATTAATAAATCCTTCCAGTTGTTTGCATTGCTTATTTTCTTGCTATGATTGGTGTGTTTATGTGGTGTTATTTGTATCTTATAGAATTGAACGGAGAGCATCGTTCTATGTTGAAAAAGAGTGTGTGAGCAACGACAAGTTCCAAAAGGCAAGTGTATACTCAAATTCATGAAAGTCCTATTATTTTATTATGTATGCATTATAGACTTTTCTAGTAAGTATGCATGATACGTTTATTACAGTTTTATTATTATGCTATGCAAACTTGTTAGATCATGTCCTGTTGACTAGGTACCTACATTATTTTAGTAGAAATGCTTGCTGCAATCGTAAAAGTTTTGATGTAGTAAGTTAAGTGAAAACTCTACTAAATTAATGAACCACCTGGGTGGAATTGGATGGCTTCGGATGTTTAAAGTTGAGTGGCTGCTCAGGCCCATTTTCATGGTGTGAACCTGAGTATGTGCACTTGTGGATGTCCACCTAGGGTTTGAGATTAATGTCACACCATGTTTGTTTGCCCGACCGTGCAACCACTAGTCATATGGGCTCTGTCTTGACGGAGTAAGTTGTATGGACCTGGGTCAGCGAGATTTGAAGATGTAGCGGGGTAGGTGGATGGTGATATCGCTAGTAGTACCACGGGAAAGTACTTCTGAAAAGTCTCGTCTCGGTCTTCTCCTTTCCTTCTCACTAAATGAGGGTTAAGGTTAGAATGGGTTGATCGAGTCTAGTGGGAAAAGTGCCACAAACTCTCGAGAGTGTAAAACTAAGATCTTAGCCATGTCCCCGGTAATGGACAATTACGACTGACCGAATATGGATGTCGACAGAAGATCTCTTCATTCCATTTCAGAATAAAATTTGATGGGTGAACACGGGTATATGAGACCTTGGATGCGTTCCATGGGTGTGTCTCATATTCTTTTTGAGAAAGAAAATGTTTTATGAAAAGTAGGATAAAATTTGCTTTACGCAATAGCCTTGAACTCCACCAGCCAAATAAGCATGTAGTATTAGTCTTGCCATTTTATATTCCACCAAAATATCACTTGCCGGCCTGTCACAAGGTATTGAACCAAATTCCCTGGGCTGCAATATTAATGTTGCAGGTTATTACGATGACGAGTGAGGACGTCTACCTTTCGAGCTTGCAACCAACATGAATGCCAGTGGCACATGAAGATGATGAAGCTCTCTGTGCTACTTATGTTTCCGCCGCCAAACTTTGCATTCAAGCTAGCCTTTGGCTATGCAATTTGTAAAGAATATTTTACCTATGGATCTTGCGATGTAATAATTATTTGACATTGATGAATGATATTACATCTATTTGTGAATTGCTATCCGTACTCGATCCAGGGAATAGCATATTTCACGATGTGGTCATGCTTTTCTAAGCGAGGGCGCCACACACCTTCATCTCTTTCACCCCCCTTATTTCTTGCATCTCATTCAGCTTGTGGCCTTGCACGGTGTAGTACATATTCCACTTTTGTTTGTTGTCTTGGTGCATCTTCTTTTTGAGAATGGTGGATTTGGCTATGAACGTGACAATTTCCTCGTGTAGGGTGGTAGATGCACCGGCCTTGTGTGCCGCCGTCTTTGCCTTCTTGTTCCCAATTGGCCGAGAGGTTGGCCCGGACCCCGGCATCTGGGTTTCATCGAGGACACCTTTGCCAATGGACGTACGCATTATAGCCCATTTTTGACAATCTTGAAGCAACTGCCAACAATGCATGAATTTGAATGGCTTATTTTTGTACAACTCTTGATGCATCGTGATAGCTTCCTTCAACTAGATTAAAAGAGACATGTTAGTAGAACAATTTAAACTTTGGTGCATGCCAAAAAAGAAGGGAGCTTTTAATGTATCATCTTTTACCACATCGACTTGGTTGTGGCCGCTCTCGTTTCTTGCCTTCACTTGATCAAAAACCCCATGGAACCGGTTGACACCCTCTCGGATGGACCCCCACCGCTTCTCTATAGCATTCCGATTGCGAACCGGAGGCACATTGAGTGGCGGGTACTTCGTCCTCTCGAGGAAGTCCTTGTGAATGCGGGTACAATAGGAATTGCTATTTTGTCCGGCGCCAATGATGGCGTCCTGGCTTACTCCCATCCATGCCACACACAAAGCCTCGTCCTCCTTTACCCTCCATGTCTTGCCTCTATTGCCCTTCGGCAGCTTGATATCGTTGCCGGTTTCAACATCGTGCACAAACTGGCTCTCCTCCCCCTCCCCCTCCCCGCACTCCACCTCCTCCTCCTCGCCGCCCTGGTCGTAATCGTCCTGGTTGAGGTCGACCAGAGGGATCGGGCCATGGATCATATCGTTCATTGCGTCCTAGTTTTGAATATTATGAAATGCACAATTCAAACTACTGGCGACATTAATAAATGTACAATTCAAACTACCGGCAACATCTATAAATGCACATTTCGAAGCGTACCTTGCCACTCGCCATTCCGTTGAGCACGTACGCGGCGTCGGTATCTTCATCGGTGAACAGCTGCGTCGGCGCTACGGCTGCGGCGCCTGCAGTTCGACGAAGCACAGGCGAGTCGCTGAAGTGGGCATCCTGGTTGAGGTCGGTGCCTCGGCTTTCGTTGTCCTCGTCCGGCGAAGAGGAGAAGTGTGATTGCTGGAACGCCGGTAACGATGGATCATTGAAGTTGGTCAGGGAAGACGGCGACGACGATCCCCGAGGAGGGCGAGATGACGAGCTCCCTTGGCTCATGCCGCCTAAAGATTGGACGGCGAGGCCCTGCGCTATCCTCAATTTCGCCCGATGTCGCCGGTCAACTCATAACCGGGACGTCGCCGCCCGATCCGCTTCTTCTTGTGGGCGGATCACCGGCGGCTCCACTTCTTCCGCCTTCATCACTGGTGGCTTCATCGGCACGGCTCTCGTACCCTTTTCCTTGGCGGCTTTTCTATGGGTGGGGTTTCTCAGACCCACTCCCGCCGGCTTCGGAGCCATCGTCGCCGGCTATTGGACGTGATGAACGCGCCGGCGGAGGGACGAGGAAGGTGTACGGGTGGGCGGTGGCGGCGGGGGCGAGGTAGAAGGGGAGAGGTTTGTGAGAATGGAGGGAAGAAGTCCAAGATTTGGCGGCCGACGCGGCAATGTAGGGGGAAATTTCCCGCCATTTGTTTTGTGTGGCTGACGGGCGGACCATATCTATCGGAGGCTCGGGCCGGACAGTGTCCGACACCGCGAAGGCAGCCCCCAACTTTGGAGGCCCTGTTGGCGGTGTCGGACAGTTTTTGGGCCGGACAAAGCCCTTTGCGACCCCCCGGTGTGGCCTGTTTTTTTGTCCGGGGCCCTAATGGAGCTTTAGGGGCCCTATTGCGACCCCCCGGTGGAGATGAACTTAGTGTACACTTGTACGAGCTACTCCCAAGTGAAAGCCGATACTACTCCAGAGCTCCCCAAGTCCAAACTCTAAAGTGCAAACGTACATGATACATGCATCAACGCATTCACAATGATGGCTGATCCTACTTAAAAACATAATTTTATGTCAACCCATCTATTAATTGATTATATAGAGAATCCCAAAATTAATAAAAATTACAAATAGGTCTTCGGACCACCTAGCGATGTCTACCAGCACTAGAGCGAGACGAAGTCGCGCCGCCATCATCATCCCTCCCTCGCTGGAGCCGGGAAAGGCATGTCCTAGTAGAGATTGTTGTAGTAAACAGACGGAAAGTCGTCATGCTAAGACTCCAAAGAACCAACGCAACAGGGCAGCAACCATCACCAATGATGACAAACATACAGCATAAGTCATTCGCCCTCCTTCTCTCCCTTGATTAGCTCTTGGATCAGAGCTTCCACTGTCACGATGCATCGCTCGACCAGAATCGCTAGCTGAGCAAAATAGTGCGGCGACGGAAAACTTTCGCTAGGAAAACCCTAAGAGTCTACGTAGTGCTCCGCCACCAGTTCTTAGGTTTTTTGATCGATCGGATTCGGATCGAGGGTGTAGTAGACCCTCCTGTGGCCACACGGAATTTTGGATTGCGGCCCGACATCTCCACATCATCGTTTTTGGATTTTAAAACGAGATAAGATCTCAAACGCGTATACGGTATCGTCGGCGAAAAGGAAGACATCGAAGCTCTCTGACGGCGTTGTCGAAGGAGCAAAGTGGAATGTCGTGAACTTTTCTTCTTACCTTGTAGGTGGAAGAAATGGAGTCTTGTGTTGCCGCACCGTCTTGGATCCTGCAGAAGAAATGATATGTGACATAGTTGACTCCCGCGATCCTTCCTCTAGGTATAGTTGCCGCATCGTCTCCTCTCCCGTTGAAATCGAACGATCTCGCAGCGATAAGATGTTGTCCTCGCCTTCCTCCAGCTCCGACGGTTTCTCATCGGAGTCCAGCGCTAGCGCCCAGAAGCGACCGTTGGGGAGGTCAGCCCCCCAGTTGCCTCAGTCATAGCCTTGTCGGCCGTATATTCACATATATATATATATATATATATATATATATATATATATATATATATATATATATATATATATAGAGAGAGAGAGAGAGAGAGAGAGAGACGATACAAAACAACATTCAAATGTCTGTACATCGGGTCGTCAACAAGATGGGAAGACCAAACAACAACATAATTGCATACACCGCTTTACCTCCGTAGGGCGTTGGACGTCGCTCTGGATCGTGCCTGTGAAGATGAGCACCGTGGCGAAGCCCACTGTCACCGCGAGTCTACATAGTTGCTCGCTGATGATCAGCGCTTGGGCCTAGTGCTTGAGCTTGCTGCTCCTTCGACCTCTGCTCTGTGATGTGCCTCAGACTAGCCAGAGTGGAAGTATCATAGATAGTATCAGGCATGCCATATTATTGACAAAAAGCTAATGTGTCACTGTAATTAAGGATGAGAGAGATGATAGTGATATCATAGGTAGATACCGTAACATATATAACGTATTCCAAGACAAGATGAGTCTATAACCTATTAAATACAAAATTATATGATAACACGCATATGTTACTATCCATCATACCTCCAAGTTGTTGATCGGAATTGGATGTGCCGGGTTGGTTGCCCGAAGATCCACTCCGTAAGCCAATATCATATATGATATATGATACCACACATATGATACTCTCTACTATGACCGGTCTCGGGAGCTTCTTTCTGGCTTTGAAGGGTGTAGTTTAAAGTGAAAAATCAAGGCCGAGAGGCATGGTCAAGGATTCAGTACCTGTATTGGGCCACATTGGACCGCCCGTATTAGGCCCATTTATATCACTTTTTTGTTCGAGATATGCCCAGGAGGCAATGATAAAGATTATTATTTATCATATTTCCTGTTCATGATAAATGTTTATTATCCATGCTAGAATTGTATTAATCGGAAACAAATACATGTGTGGAATATAAACAACAAAGTGTCCCTAGTAAGCCTCTTATAACTAGTTCGTTTGATCAAGTGATTGGTTAGACGTTTCCTAGCCATGGATTTATGAATCACTAGATAAACGGAGTTATATCATTGGAGATGATATAATGGACAAGACCCAATTTTATAGATGTCAAATATAGCTTCCTTAGACCATTAGATTAAGTTACTCCCGCTTACCGGAGGAACACTTTGTGGATATCAAACATCACTTCGTAACTGGGTGATTATAAAGGTGGCTTTTAGGTATCTCCGATGGTAGGTTGTTGGGTTGCATGAATCAAGACTAGGATTTGTCCGTCCAACCGTTGGGTAGATATCTCTGGGCCCTCTCGGTAGCATAGC
>QRDG01001575.1:0-100913 GCA_012064385.1 Puccinellia tenuiflora
AAATGGCTGTACCGCCACAGAGAAATACGAATCCAGTCTGTGATCTGGCATTATGGGGATCGGACATATAGCCAGCATCTGTATATCCCACCATGGACAAGTCTTGGTTTCTTTTATAGAATAATCCAAGATCTTGGGTACCTTGAAGATATCTAAGGATAGTTTTGATGCCAACCCAATGTCTTTGGTTGGGGCAGCACTATACCTAGCTAGGAGGTTACTGCGAATGCAATATCAGGCCTGGTGCAATTCGCAAGGTACATCAGTGCTCCAATGGCGCTCAAGTAGGGAACTTCAGGTCCCAAAACTTCCTCATTTTCTTCACAAGGTCTGAATGGTCTTTATCCGCTTCTAGGGATCTTACGACCATGGGGGTTCTTAGAGGGTGAGATTTATCCATGTTAAATTTTTCAAGGACCCTCTTTGTATAGGTGGACTGGTGTATAAAGACTCCTTCAGGGAGGTGCTCAAACTGCAGGCCTAAGCAAAGTTTGGTTTTACCCAAATTCTTTCATCTCAAACTCCGTCTGAAGGTAAGACATAGCTTCCTTTATGTCCTCTGCGTTTCCGATGATATTGAGATCATCGACATATACTGAGAGATACAGAATCCATTCTGGGATTTCTTGATGAATACGCAGGGACAATCATCATGATTGGTGTAACCTCTCTTCAAGAGAAATTCACTCAGCCGGTTACCACATTCTACCGGACTGCTTTAACCCATATAGCGACCTCTGCAATTTGACACTATACATGTTGCGATTTTCATTTGGATGTGGGATCTTTAATCCTTCGGGACTTTCATATAGATCTCTGAGTCAAGTGACCCATATAAATATGCGGTCACCACATCCATCAACTGCATTTGCATGTTCAGGCTAGCTGCCATAGATATCAAATATCGGAACGTGATGCCACTCAATCACAGGAGAGTATGTTTCATCATAATCGATGCCTGGTCTCTGCGAAAAACCTTGTGCTACTAGCCTCGCTTTATATCTCACCAACTGGTTATTTTCATTCCTCTTCCGAACGAAAACCCATTTGTATCCAATAGGGATAACTCCTGGAGGAGTTCGCACTACAGGGCCGAACACATTCCTCCGATAAAGCGAGCGTAATTCAGCCTCAATTGCTTCTTTCCATTTAACCCATTCTGAGTGCTTCTGGCACTCTGCCATGGACTTAGGTTCTAGATCCAGTTCAATGGAAGCAATTTTGGAGGCAAAATATATGTCGACAATAGTAGTCTTTCTGTTATATAACTCTCCTGAATAAATATAATTTATGCTGATTTCATCATTCATTTCCACCAGCTCGTCATGATTTCCCAAAACGACCGAGTCTGGGTGTTCCGATGTCCCAGTGCCAAAATCAATTTGCGCGCGTGATTCTGCACTGGGCATTCCATCTTCAGGATGGCTCACTTCAGGGATTTATCAACTTCTGGTTGAGCTTCTTCACTGACTTAAGGTGTGACATATTTGGCACGGAAATTTGTTTCTGCGGACGTCTCCGCGGAAGTTTATCCCGAGCACCAAGAGGTCTCCCCCCTTTTCCTAGGGGGTTGGCCCAAATTTTGAGTCAATAGCCTTCGGGGCTATTTCTACTCTCTCTGGCACATTTACAGCAGGTATATGTGATTTTGTCACCCCACTATGATCAGTGAAGGCATCTGGCAAATTATTTGCTAGCCTTTGGAGGTTTAAAATCCTCTGAACTTCAAGTTCAGCTTCGCTAGTGCGTGGATCTAAGGACTGGAGGCCCTCGGCACTCCATGAAATTTCTTGGCATTCCTTTTGGTACATTTCTCCCCCTAACGCCGGGAAATGGTCCTCATTAAAAATACTATCAGCGTACCGAGCCGTGAACAGATCCCCAGTCATAGGCTCAAGGTATTTGATTATAGACGGAGACTCATACCCCACATAGACCCCCAACTTCCGGTGAGGACCCATGGTGGTACGCTGAGGTGGTGAGATCGGCACGTACACAGCGCAGCCGAATCTTCGCAGATGGGAAATACTTGGTTCTTTCCCACACACTAGCTGTAAGGGGGATGCAGAGTGATATGCAGTTGGCCTGAGTTGGATTAATGCTGCCGCATGCATCACAGCATGTCCCCAACAAGTCGTTGGGAGCTTGCAGTTCTGCAAAAGTGGCCTAGCAATCAATTTAATCCTCTTGATTAATGACTCTGCAGGGCCATTCTGAGTGTGGACATGTGGAACTGAATGTTCCACTTGTATGCCTAGAGCTAGACAATAGTCATCAAATGATTTGGAGGTAAATTCTCCAGCATTATCCATCCTTATGGATTTGATCCGGCTATCCGGAAAATTTGCCCTTAGTTTTATTATCTGGGCAACCAGTTTTGCAAAGGCATGGTTCCTTGTAGATAATAGGCATACGTGGCTCCACCTAGTGGAGGCATCAATCAGGACCATAAAATATTTGAAAGGGCCCGACAAGGGTTGTATTGGTCCACAAATATCGCCTTGAATTCTCTGCAGGAAAATTGGCGATTCATCCTTCACCTTCAAGGTGGAGGGTCTAAGGATTAACTTCCCTTTGGCACATGCAGTGCACATAAAATCCTCAGGATTTGGGAAGTCTTTTGTTGCTATGTTATGGCCAACAGAGCCTTTGATGATTTTCCTCATCATGCCCAACCCAGGATGACCCAGTCTATCATGCCATACCCTGTATGACTCTGGGTTCCTGAAAATTGTTTTCAACGCAACATATTCCTTTATGGGCTTTATGTATGTGTAGTACAATCCTGATGCCAAGGAAGGGAGCTTCTCAACCACTTTCTTCTTGGATCCGTTAAATATGGTCATGAGCAGATATTCAGTATCATGCTCGATTTCTGTTTCCAGATGGAAACCATTCGCACGGATATCTTTAAAGCTTAGCAGGGTCCGTTTTGATTCAGGATACAACAAGGCATCCTTGATTACTAATTGCGTACCCATAGGGAGAACTATTGTGGCACTTCCGGTACCGACAATATGAGTATTGCTTCCGGCAATAGTCGTAACATTTCCAAATTTCTTAGTTAGAGTCTGGAAATATTTGGTCTCCCGAAGAACTGTATTTGTGGTGGCACTGTCTATAAGACATATCTCCTCTTCCTCCATTGGATCGACACACCTTACTGTGTAAAAAGACATATTTACATCTCCACTAGAAAGAGCATAAACATATAACATACTGGAATTTATATTAAGCAAGAGTTACACTAATGCAAAATACAATACTATGCTCTCCAAGAGCTTATTACATGACCAAGTTCAGCAGGAACTATATAACACTGGAATTACAACTCATGAAGGAAATATATCTTAGGCTAGGAGATTACACCAGGTCTCCATATATATCAACATTCATATCTTCTTCAGGAAGATCGATGTCATCCAGGTTGAAATCACCATTACCAGGATTTTCCTCAAGATGCAAATCTTCAAGCTTCTTAGAGTCCGACAGAGCAGCAGGCTCTACAAAGTGGGACTCGTGATTCTCCTGCTTGTTGCTACCTTTGATGGACTGCTGATATAACTCAACCAGGTGCTTGGGGGTGCGGCAATTGCGAGACCAATGATCCTCGCATCCACATCTGAAGCATTTCCCTTGTTTTCCCCTAGTCTGAGCACCTGGATCAGTTCGGAATTTTTCTTTGCCTTTTCCTCTTCCTCTACCCTTGCCTTTGAATGCATTGCTCTTCTTTCCCTTCCATCCTTGGTTCCATTTGTCCTTTTTACGGCCATGGGAACTCCCAACACTTTGAGTGATCGCATGTGCTTCAGGCACAGCCATAGTCCCAGTTGAGCGGGCGCTATGATTCTTCATAAGAAGTTCATTTTGTTTTTCTGCCACTAACAGGACAGAGATCAACTCAGAGTACTTGGCATATTTGGCATGCCTGTATTGCTCTTGCAACACCATGTTGGTGGGATGGAATGTTGACAAAGTTTTGTCAATTATATCAGCATCAGTGACTTTCTGGCCACACATCCTGAGCAGGGAAACAATGCGGTGCAAGGCAGAGTTATATGCTGTCACAGACTTGAAGTCTTGAAAACGTAGGTTTAACCAATCACTCTGTGCTTGAGGAAGCACAACTGACCTTTGCTGGTCATAGCGATCCTTTAGGGATTGCCAAAGAGTGAGTGGATCCTCTTCAGTCAGATATTCAAGCTTCAATGCTGAATTGAGGTGATGCCTCAGGAAGATCAGCGCTTTTGCCTTTTCAGCGGCAGAAGGACCATTTGTGCCAGCTGCTGGCTAGTTAATGGTATGACTGAGAGACATGGATGTAAGGCTTAACTTAGCATCCATAGCCCACGTGAGGTAGTTGCTGCCATCCAGGGCGAGCTCGGCAAATTCCTTGGAGTTGATGCCCGACATTTCCTGTATATTCAGATCATGGAAGAATTTACTTCAGGTAAATAAGTGCATGTCATGAGTACTAACAGTGTAAATACTGGTATGTAAACAGTTCCAGATGTTTATGCATTAATCAAATACTTCAGGATTTAATTTGCAAGGCCGTGGCCGTGTAAGCTTGACAGAAGCTTCTCGTCTTGGCTTCTGGCCAACGAGGAGGCGATGCTGCTACATCAGGCTCGCAGAGTGTTTTCTAGCGATGTCACCGGCAAGCGCACATCGCTAGCCAAGGTGATACGATGGGGCAGAGCTTCAGGTTCTGGCCATGGCGCTGATAGTAACGAACGCGGCCTTCTGGGCACATGCGGGCGACGTCGACATACACGGAGCTGCAGGCTACGGACGTCGGACTGCTCACCTGTGCCGACACAGCAACGTTCGACGCACGGGATTCAGGCGAGCATAATACACATGATATCGTGAGCTCGTCACCAGACTTCTAGTCAGTACGATGCCATGATGCGGAGCTTCAGGCTCCGGACATTTTGCTGCTCAACACTGCAGGTGTAGCAACATCCCGTGCATGGGATTTAATGCTCACGACTTGTTTGTTTCAAGATCTCAAACAGAATAACATATGCATGCTAACAAGATCGAGAGTAGTAGAAACAGCAGAACAAATATTCATCTGATATTGTCTACCGAGTGATTAGCAAGTAGTTTTGAACAACATACCTTTGCTAGCGAGCACTCGTGCTGATAACGTGTTGTGAAACAACGTTGTTCAACACTTGCTTCCAATCACCACATACACAAGGGCACAAGCACACGAACAAGAAAGACACCACAAGTATGAGAGAAACTGAGAGCTCTTTATTATTTGTGTTGTATGTATACAATCTCAGAAAACTTGTGTCCTCGGCTCTCACTCATTCCCTCTATTTATAGACCCACTTCAGGTGCATTTTAGGTATTTTGCCCACAAAAATCTGATCACGTTTGGCTTGCCTAGCAAGGAGCTAGTATGGATCCTTGCCATGGAAGGAAGCTAGCAAGCTTAATCTTTGGCCTCCAAAGATAATGATCAGATATTTCGTAACACCCTGTTCTTTGTCTTCAAAAATCCGCCTGTCGCGCTCTTTCCATGCAACCTATCCACCTCAACATAGTGCGACTTCATGCATGCAAGTCTTCCACCTAAACACAGTGCCACACATCATCCATGTCACTATTTTTATTTGTTTTGGTTTATTGGTCATGACTGAACGTAGGTTTTTTCAGCAAAACTACACTAACCATACAATCCATATGTACTCCGGCACACTCACGTGGTGGCAGCCGTTTTTCTTCTCCACCGATGTCTGTTCATTTCTTCAGCGTCCCCACTAATTAATTTTTAGAGTTAATTTCACTTTTTACCCCGCAGTTGTGTATTTGTGACACTTATTACCTCATTTAATGAGGAAAAATTATAAATACACCTTATCAAAATTTGAATATGATTTTATCCCAGTTTGACATTCTGCATAATTCGTTAGAATGGGCCGGAATGCTAGGTTTATGCGGTACGTCAAAATATGCAAAGATCAGAGTGTGTCATCGATGATAATGTCCGGCCTTCTCTTCACCATATGTTCAGATGTGTTTTGGTATTTTAGCGTCTCAATCATCACCCCACACCCTTACCAACGGAAATGTATCCGAAAAAGAGAATTGAAAGGTTTTAAATGGGTAATTTAGACGATTTTACATGAGATGGGGTAATTAGTGTCATAAATGTGTAACTAGGGAGTAAAAAGTGAAATTCACCTAATTTTTAAGTCCATGCGACCTAGCAACATCATCTGAATTGTTATGGCCAGGGCCACCTCAAAGAATCCGCGTTACTAAAATGGTCGCTAGCGGGCTGCATACTCCAATTGTGTGCAACTTTAGTGATACTACTTAATTGTTCCTCTTACTGGTTTTAATGCTAATCCCTTCCTCTCCCTTTCCTCTCTTTTACAATTCCCATTCAGCTAGCATCCTTCACTCCATACTCCCTCCGTCCTCAAATAAGTGTACGTTTAGACATGTCTTAAGTCAAACGTTATTAACTTTGACCAACTTACTAGAAAAATGTAACAATATTAATGATACTAAATTAATATCGCTAGATACATCTTGACATGAAGTTTAATAATATAGTAATTTGATGTCACATATGTTGCTATTTTTGTGTAAATTTTTATCAAATTTGAAAATATTTGACATTCAAAAAAGGAAAACGTACACTTACTCGCGGACGGAGGGAGTACGTTTTATCTTCCCAACCAGGCAATCAGCAAGGCACCATCAATCTCCAAAACGGATCTCCACCTCTCTAGGTGACGCAGTCACCTCTTTCACTGACTGTTGTCATCGATTTAGGTATGTCAATCCTTCTCAACTAGAGCTTTTTCTCGGGTTTTGGCAGGCACGTACCCTATTTTTTTAGTTCTTGCATTGGGTTCTACTTCTCCTTTCAGAACAAACTCTTCCAGCCACAAGTGAAGGCAGGCGCATGTGGTGACTGCTTGAAAGGGGTGGGCTTGCAGAGGGATGAGACAGAGAGTAATGTTGAGAGGCACAGTTAAAACAATTGTTATTTTGGAGATGTATTTCTGGTCACATATTTTTTGATCTGATTGGATGTCAAAGAAGGAGCTGACGGGGAAATTTATATACCAAGCTTTGTTATGGCATGCTTGCTAATGCACTGTAACCAACTAAGCAGTGGATTCAGCACCTTTAGCGCTTCCTTTTGCCATCGCCATTTAGAGCTTGTGTTCATCTTCATACCAAGCTCTAGTTCATCAAAAACGGATTTCATGAATATCTTGTTGCGTTTTTTATGTTTGAGGTTTCACCGGTTTGTCTCTTCTAAGAGAGGTCAAACTCTCTTCTTGTGGTTTTCTCCTCACATGATGGACTATGATGTGTATATGCATGACATTGTAGGGCTTGTGATTATCTTCGAAACAAACCTAAGGTCATAGAAAACGGATTCCGGATGAAAAACTTGTTGGGTTCTTTATGTTGGAGGATTTACCGGTTGCTCTTTATATAAAGGTTTTACCTTTCTACATTTGGTTTTATTCTCCCTTGTTGTACTATGATGTTTCTCTATATATTCTTGTAGAGCTTTTCGTTACGATTCCAACGAGCCCAAGAACATCGAAAATGGAGTTCGGATGATGAAGATATGTTCGTTTTCGTGTTTGGTGTTTCTGCAGATTTTCCTAGGCCGGAGTCTCCGGTCTAAACACACCGGAATCTCTGGTCCGGGCCAGTTTTTTGGCTGGAGCGCCTCTGGTGTTCAGTCCGGAGGTAGGCCGGAGTTAGGCCGGAGTCTCCGGCCTAAAACAGCCCTGAGCATAACGGGAAGATTTCTTGAAGGCCTATTTAAGGGGTCTTCTTCCCCAACGGTTCCCCAACCTTTGAGCTCGTGTTTTGCCCCCATTGTTGACCCTCTTTGAGCTTGATACCTCTCTCCTCTAAGTGAGGGGAAGTCTTGAGATCTAGATCTTGGAGATTCATTTGTTGAGTTCTCCTTTGTTCTTCCTCTCTTATTCCCGCA
Organism: Puccinellia tenuiflora; assembly: GCA_012064385.1. Classification (NCBI taxonomy): domain Eukaryota; kingdom Viridiplantae; phylum Streptophyta; class Magnoliopsida; order Poales; family Poaceae; genus Puccinellia; species Puccinellia tenuiflora. The sequence goes on from QRDG01001575.1 coordinate 7,991, forward strand.
TAAGCATTTGTTGCTTTGTTGGAATTTGAGAGTGAAGGATTTGAGCACTTGTACTCTTGCCATTGTATTTGGTGCATCGGTTTGCTCTCTCCACGAAGATTCCCGGACCATCCCTAAATCCCGAGAAAAACACGACGACCCCGTTTACTTCTAGCAGGTTTCCCGGGATTTGACTGGTCCATCCCCCCCAAAAAAAGAAATCCCGTGTAAATCCGCACACGAGGCTCCCCTCGCGTGTCGTCGGGGATGAAGGCGTGTTCGTGCATCTAGCGGACGGAGGCGACGACCTTGACTGAGGACTCCGACGCTACGCGAACTGAAGACTCCGTCACGGACGTCGGCGAAGGACTCCTCCTCCGGCTATGGCTGGGCCTTATCTCCGGTGAGCAACTCTCCCATCTCGTCCCCTCTCCTCCCTAGGTTTCTTAGCCGCCGCCGTCTTCCGCCTCTCCTCCTCCCCTCATCGTTCGATATGGTTCTTTGGCCGTTGGGGCCTGGTCTCCTTGTGCCCTTGCCCATGGCTCTTATGAGTTATGAGCTGGACGCCATGGCCAATCTCCTGGAGCAGCACGAGTTCAATACATCAGAATCCCTATCCATCCAAAGAAATCTAAGTAAACAAAGAGAATTTGAAATTGAGGTTGACAAATTCAAATCGATCACGTCCTACCAGTAAAAAGCAATCTCCAACACGGCAGCGTCGCGTTGCTCCCGGCCGGCCTCGCGTACATCCGCTGCAGCCTCGCGTGCGCTGTGCGCTGACTTGCGCGCGTGTACGAGGCCCCTGGTTGCGTACCGACCGGGCGCGCGTACATCCACTGGCCGGCCGTAGAGCCAGGTCGCGACGCGTGCGGCCGCAAATGTCATCTGTACATCCGCACATCCGCGCGTACATCTTTGTACATCCGCGCGTACATCGGCGTACATCCGCGTGAACGCGTACATCCACGCGAAAATACATATAATAGAAAGTACAAAACTCTACAGGATGTACACACGTTGTTACTGGATGTACAAACCACGAGCTACCGAATGTACAGAAAACTGGAAATGTACAAACTAGGAATGTACAAAACTATAAATGTACAACCACGTGCTATCGAATATACAGAAAACTGAAAATGTACAAATTTGAAGATGTACAAACTGGAGATGTACAAAATCTGGAAATGTACAACCACGTGCTACCGGATGTACAACCACGTGCTACCGAATGTACAAAAAAAAAGTTTGTCGAAACCTATCAATATGGGATCTAGTTTTGAAGATCTCGACGCGAGGAGCTCAAAAGTGAAATTGGTTCGTAATTTGGATCAATGGTTCTCAAGATATTTCATTTTAAAGTTTCGGTTTTGCAAAAAAAAAGGAAAAAACTGTTCGGGCGGGAGAGCGAGGAGCAACCGGAGCGCGACACATGTCAAGCACAGAGAGGAGGATGACGCGCGCGACGAACGAGAGGCCGACACGTGTCGGCACGACAGTGGCCACGGGTTTCCCTTTGCGAAGGGTTCCCTTTTTTAGTGAATTCGAGCACGACATGACACACAAAAACGGGTAGGGCTGTCATGGCATGATAAATCGGGCCATGTCGGGCCTAGAATTCAGAAAATAGGCTGGCTCGACCTGCGACGGTGCTACGGGTCGCGTTCGTGCTAGCATGTCACACCTTCTTTATGAACATTTTCATCGAAAAGGGTCATTGACCCCTAAGAACCAATGATACTACTAGTTTAAAATTTCGAACTAAATATTTACAAGTTTCCAAAAAAATTGAGAAAAATCCGAGATGTAGAAAATGACGTATCCCACAAATGAGCAAAATATCAACTTTAAATATTTTGTACTCCGGGCTACCCAAAAATGACAACATTTGATAAATTTGGAGATTTAAAAATATGCATACTCAGATCCACACTTTTGTCATTTTTGTGTTGCTCAGGATAGAAACTATTTGAATATGATTTTTGTTTGTTTGTGAAATACAACTACATCCGAAATTGTTTTCAATTATTAAAACTTACTTTTTAATTATTTTTTAAACAACAGGATCACAGAAACTCGGAAACACGGAATCTCCACTCCATTTTCATGACATGTCTACTCCTGTCTGTAATCTTATCTACTCTAGTGAATATAGTCAGGACATGGCGTTTTGGCTCCCGGGTGCGTAAAAAGAAAAAAATTGGTGCTAAAATAAGCCTCTTAGCGCGACATTCTTTTGTCTTTTTTACACAAGTCATAAGAAATACCGAAACTTCACGAAACAACTTTATAAACACACATAAATATGAAGGTGTATCCGTAAAATTTTATTTTAGATTTTTTTCGACATTTTCAACTTTGCTTTTCAAATACCGGATATATATGAACCTGGGTTTCAAAGTAGGTTTTCCGACTCATAGTTGACTAAAGGTAGTGAGTACTGCTCGTCTGCTCCCGAAGCACGATGCGCTCGTGCCGCGCTGACCCGGCACGGCCCAATGCCCACCTTTACGTGATGTTTGTGTCGGGATCCCCTACCTATCGCCTTTAGCGAGTCGGGCCAATGACTCGCCCACGTTCACCCCGCTCGCTAGCTCGCACGCGTCGCCACATGGGTCGGCCCATGTGTAAGCCTTTTCCTATTTCCTATTTACTTTTTCGTTTTTTCTGCTGTTTTTTCTGTTTCTTTTTCGTGTTTTATTTTTCCTTTTTTGTTTCCTTTAATCTGAAGATTTTTAGAAATCTGGATATATTTCAAAATCTGAAGCATTTTTAAGATGAATATTTTTTTAATGATTTTTTTAAAATCAGAATCATTTAAAAATGAATATTTGAATTTGAATATTTTTAAATCTTAACATTTTGAAAAATATAAAAATAAAGGAAAAATTAAAAAATTGGATGAACCGAAAATAGTAGTGAACAAAGAATACCGGGGAACCGAAAATAATGGTGAACCAAAAATGTCGGTGAACAAAAATGTCGGCGAACCAAAAATGTCGGTGAACCGAAAATAATAGCGAACCAAAATTTGGATGAACAGAAATAAGTAGTGAACCAAAAATACCTTGAACCGAAAATAATAGTAAACCAAAAATTTCGGTGAACAAAAATGTCGGCGAACCGAAAATAATAGTGAACCAAAAAGTAATCAAATTTGGATGAACCGAAATAACTAGTGAACCAAAAATACCGGTGAACTAAAAATAATAGTAAACCAAAAATATCGGTGAACCAAAAATGTCGGCGAACCAAAAATTATAGTGAACCAAAAATTGGATGAACCGAAATAAGCAGTGAACACAAAAAATACCGGTGAACCGAAAATAATAATAAACCAAAAATATAGGTGAACCAAAAATGTCGGCGAACCGAAAATAATAGTGAACCAAAAAGGAACCAAAATTTGGATGAACCGAAATAAGTAGTGAACCAAAAATACCGGTGAACGGAAAATAATAGTAAACCAAACATATTGGTGAACCAAAAATATCGGCGAATCGAAAATAATTGTGAACCAAAAAGGAACCAAAATTTGGATGAACCGATATAAGTAGTGAACCAAAAAAACTGGTGAACCGAAAATAATAGTGAAAAAAAAATGTCGGAGAACCAAAAATATCGGCAAACTGAAAATAAACCAAAATTTGGATGAACCAAAAATACCTCCGAAACCGAAAAGGAACCAAAATTCGGGTGAACCGAAAATAATAGTGAATCTAAAATTCGGGTGAACCGAAAATAATAGTGAACCAAAAATTCGGGTGAACCAATAATAACTGTGAACCGAAAATAATAGTGAACCAAAATACCTATGAACCAAAAATAATTGTGAATCCAAAGGGAACTAAAATTCGGTGAGCCAAAAATATAGGCGAACGGAAAAGGAACCAAAATTTGGATGAACCAAAAATACCGACGGAACCGAAAAGAAATCAAAATACGGATGAACCAAAAATAGTAGTGAACCAAAAAATATCGACGAAAAAAAAAGACCTCTGGGCACCTCCGGATGAGTACTAGCTATTTGCAATCGAGTGCCCGTGTTCCAACTCCAAAGCGAGATGTCAATGGCTTGCCTCTCGGCACCTCACTTTGCTCAATCACCATGCGCGGGATTAGCGCCATCGTACTCCACCTTGCTATCATCAGCGTCACAGCCCTTCCATCCTCGCCATATCTTTGTGAGGTGGCAGCCTCCTGGTTTCGGATGGTTCAAGCTTAACTTCAGCGGCTCGGTCTACAACGACGGCTCGAACCGGGCCAGCCTCGGCGGCGCCATCCGGGACTGCAACGGCCGCGTTCGCTGAGCCGACGGAACACTCGACGGCCGGCATCGTGGACGCGCGGGCGCTGATCCAGGGGCTGCGACTCGCGCTGTGTTGCGCCGTGCAAAGGCTGGTGGTGGAAGACGATGATCTGGTGCTGGTGCAGCTCTTGCGCGGCCAGGAGACGGAGACGCGCATACCGCAGGCCATGCAGGAAGAGATCCTCGACCTGCTCGGCCGCTTCTCGGCGTGCGAGGTGCAACACGTCTACCGCGAGGGCAACCAGGTCGCCCAAGTCATGTGCCGGGAAGCATACGAGCGTCCGGGAGTGTGGAATGGCGGGCTCATGCCGCTCGCCGTCTGGGAGAAGGCGCAAGACGACGTGCACGGTGTGCCACACGAGCGTATCTGCAAGAAGGGGGACATGTATTGAGAAGAAAGTATGCTGCGCGAGACTACGAGCTAAGCGATGCAGATAAAGATACCAAAAGTGCTGTCCTTTAAACAAAGATGTTGTATTCACTTGCCAGGTTGAAGCCGTGATCCGAATTCTTCAAAATGGTTTAACGCTGGCAGCGCAACCAACTGTAACTCGTTTTCCTTCTCCAAGATTTTTTGTAAATTGCCCCTATATATATCCTATAGTGGCAATAAAAGCGTAAATTCAAAACGGTGTCCGGGCTCACAAGCTCCCGATATTTTCGGGAGCAAAAAAAAAATTGAAAACTTTTCAAAAAAATGCGAAAAAAATCATGCACGTGCCTGACAAGGGACCGCACCATCGTGAAAATTTTCGCACCGAAATGTCACGGTATGCGTCCTTGAAAAAAATGACAAAATTCTGACAAGAAATTCAAATTTTCGGATCTCATATGCTGTCAGAAATTTGTCATTTTCGCCCAGGGCGCATACGATGACATTTCGGTGCGAAATTTTTCACGGCGATGCGGACCATGGTCAGGTACGTGCACGATTTTTTTCGCATTTTTCTGAAAAGTTTTTTATTTTTTGCATTTTTTCGAAAATACGCGCCTTCATGCGTGCCTGTAAAAAAATCTGTGTCTCGTTGTTTTTCGTTTGATCTCTAATTGCTAACAAGTGGTATAGCCATGTTCCTAAGGCCCACTATATGATCATATGCCGCCTCTTATGATTCAAATTGCAACTCTGGAAGACGACACGAATTTCTGCCAAAATCAATCAACTAAATAGTTCTCGACTCGTTCCGAGCTAATTCGGTGAATCCCATAGGGACTGGGACAATTGACACCAATTTGCGCCCTACTCGACAAGCGGGTCTATTTTATGTTGTGAATATAAGCAATTGTTCGATTAAATTAATCCAAACATAAATCATGAGCATGACGTAAACAGTACTGAGGATATACTGAAACTTGATGATATAACCTTGTACCAGACAGATAGTAGAAACATCTACACAAATCACTTGTACTGTAGACATGGAAATAAGCAGGAGTGGGACAAACGTGTTATACCCTCCAATAGGCCAGTTAGCCGTAGCAGCAACGGACGCGGCGGCCTCGTCGGCCAACCTCTTGTCAGCAGCAGTCTTATCGGTGGCGAGTATGTTGGCATCGATGGTCATGGTGACGACGAAGGCGACGCAAGCGTAGTTGATACAGATGAACGGAGAGGAGCAGTTGCTTAAGAGACACTCCCAAAAAATCTAATCGCCCATTTCCCGTACAGGATGTGGAGAGGCGGGGTTTCGGAGGTATGCTCTCCCGTCAGCCATGTACGCGTGTGCCGGCAGAGCAGATGCGATTTCTCTCTTATCTCTGGAGAGGAGTGATGGTCAATGGCAAAGTTGGGTGGTGCCCCAAGCGAAGGCGTGGATGTAGCAAGTAGCAGTTTTCTCTCAATGAAAAACCAAGGTTTAATCGAACCAGTAGGACTTTGAACCAGTAGCCATGTTCCTAAGGCCCATTATATTTCATATGCCCCCTCTTGTGATTCAAATCGCAACTCTCGAAGATCGACACGGATTTCCGCCAAAATCAATCCACTAAAGAATTCCCAATTCATTCCGAGCTAATCCGGTTAGTCCCATAGGGGCTGGGACAGCTGACGCCAATTTGCGCCCTATTCGAGAAGCGGGTCAATTTTATTTGTCGGCTTTGAATCAACCGAATCACCAGATCGACGCGCTCGTGAATCACCAAATCAATATGCATACCGAGCGAAGCAACACACCAAATCGATCAAGTCCTCAAAGAAAAAGCGGAAAACTTCTTTTTCAATAAATTGTTAATTCATTGCATAGAAGTACAAGAGACCTGAACCATTTGGTTTATTATAGGAAAATCGGACTAAAACCTTTACAACAGGCAAACCACCTAGCTAAGTTAGATCTAAAACACCACAAGACATACAATAAGGCCAGTAGGCACAACTGGACATGAGTCTTTTCTGAGTCATGTTATTTAGATAAGATAAATAACATGCTATATATACATTTTACGGAATTGCTATTTCTCAGTCACCTGTTTTTTTTGTTATGTCTCAGTCGACACTGTTAACTCTCCGATCTGTTTTGTTTACTGGTTCGTGTATTGCCGATAAAACGATGCTTCTGTACAGGATGCTTCGGTAGGGAAACACGATGGATCGCTCGTCGGCATGGGCCTTTGCGTTAACGACACTGCTGTTGGGCCTGATCATCTCGGCCTTTTTTTCCTTTTCCAATTATTTCTTCTGTGCTCGCTAGCTCTAGACTTCTAGAGGCAGTACGGTACTGGATTTTGTGTTCGCCTTGTTTTTTTTCTCTCACGCCGTAGCTTGTATTTTTCTTCTTTTGTCCATTGTTTGTTATTGTAGCTTCTTTTTTAGTATCTTTTTAATTTTCTTAGCGCATTATTTTTATAAATGCGCGATCATGTAGTTGAGAAAAATTGCAACTAGTGTTCTTGATGTATTTTCTTTTCTTTTTGTGTTTGTTATTTTTACGACTTGCAATTTTCTTGAGAAGTTTTAAATTAACAATCCATATTTTAATACGAGTTGCATTTTTTCAACAAATGCGCAACTAGCAACTTTTTCCGAAATAAGTAGATTTTATAACAAAAATGTGCAACTAATAATACGAGTTTGTATTTTTCATAAGAAATGTGCAACTCCAAATGGTTTTTAGTAGGGGTTGTTTTTCTTCGAGAAATGTGCAAGCAATCAGTTTTTTTCATGCAAATGAACTTTTTTACGAAAGGTGTAATTAGCAATAGGTATTTATATGAGTTATTCTCAAGAGATACGCAACTAGCAACGTATTGCACTTTCTCTCATGAAATGTGTAACTAGAAACTTATTTTCGACATGAGTTTCAATTTTCGTAAGAAATATGCAACTATAACCGAGCTTTATATATTTTTTCTTTTTTTTTGTGTATCCAACGGATTTGTTTAATACGAGTTGCACTTTTTCCTAAAAAACGTGTAACTCCAACCGCGATTTTTAATATGCGTTGCACTTATCACAGGAAATGATCTACTCTAATTGGTATTCAATGTGTTCTCCATATGAGTTGCATTTTTCTCAAGAAATGTGCAATTCTGACCAGTTTCGATACGAGTTACACTTTTTATAAAGAAACATGGAAGTAGAATTCAGATTTGCGCAACTAAACTAACCAGCTGCACATTTCTTTGAGATTTGTGCAACAGATTAACTAAGTTGCACATTTCAGCCAGATTTGGGCTACTAAATAACTAGTTGCACAATTCTTGAAGATTTGTGCAACTGGTTTTTTTAGTCACATATTTCTGTCAAATTTGTATTTCTCTAACAAAACTAACGGTTGCACATTTGTTCGACATCTGTGCAACTGGTTAGCTTAGCTTGTGCAATTCTTTGATATTTGTTTAGTTGCACATTTCTACCAGATTTAAAATTCTATAACTAAACCTAACCAGTTACATATTTTTTCGAGATTTGTGCAACTGGTTAGCTTAGTTGCATATTTATCTCAATTTTGTGCAACTACCTAACCAGTTACACATTTCTTCGAGATTTGTGCAACTAGTTAGTTATTACATGCACATTTGTTTCAGAGGATTTGCGTAACTAAACTAACCGGTTGCACATTTCATTGAGATCTGTGCAACTGGTTAGTTAAGTTGCATATTTCTGTTAGATTTAGATTTCAGCAACTAAGCTAACCGAATGCACATTCTTCGACATTTATGCAACTGGCTAGCTTAGTTGCATATTTATCTCAGTTTTGTGCAACTAACTAACCAGTTGCACATTTTTTCGACATTTGTGCAACTGGTTAGCTATTACATGCCCATATTTTTCAGGATTTGCGTAAGTAAACTACCCGTTGCACATTTTATTGAGATTTGTGCAACTGGTTAGCTAATTAAGTTGAACATTTCTGTCAGATTTAGATTTCCGCAACTAAGCTAACCGGTTGCACATTTCTTCGATATTTGTGCAACTGGTTATCTTAGATGCATATTATCTCAGTTTTATGCAATGAACTAATCAGCTACACAATTCTTCGAGATTTATGCACCTGTGTAGCCGTTAGATGCACATCTCCAACCGGTTGGGTTCACATATTGTTCTTTGATTTTTGTTAGCATGTTATTTGATTTTCAAATCACTAGCACAATTTCATCAAAATTAAGTTTAATTTTTTTAGGGTTCCGTGTATGTTTTTTTCTTATTTTTTCACTTTTCATGACACTATAGTCGCTCTATTTATAAAAATGCAGCTACCTAATTGACAAAACTGCCATATAGGTCTGTACGTAGTATGTCAATTTTTTAGCTCATAGAAAAAAGTGCAAGAGCGGTTCTATATGCATTTTTTTTGTGTCAAATACCTCCAGGATGCACTTATTTTCGGACAAACTTGGGACTATATGCCTTATACGTCATATAAATGTTTAGCGTCTGTAATTCTCTTTCTTTTTTCAAGAGCTATTTTTTGATAAAAAGCTAGGACAATCAGCTCTTTATATCCAGCAATGGGCCGTACAATGTATTGTTGGAAGCCCAACCAAGGAGTAATTTATTTGTGGGCTGAGTACAGCCGAATACACGAACGATCGCTCGGAGGAGCGCTGGCGCGTTGCACGGTCGTTCCGTCGACTGAGATTTAAGAAAATCTCAGGCACCTGTGACACAGACAGTCCCTACATTTTATCTTAGTATTATCTCTAACAATTAATATCTGCATGCTTCGAAATCTATGGAGTGATTAAGATTAGACAAGAAAACGTGTAACTAAGAAATGACATGTTATACAAGGGTGGATGGACTTAGCGGTGGGGCGGGTGTGGGTGCACCGACGACGGAGACGAGATGGTGGCGGCGGACCTTCGAAGGAAGGTCGGGGGGCAGCGGAGGTCCAACAGAGGTCTAGATTTGAGAGGGAGGTGCAACAAGGCGGCCACGGGAGCGCCGCCGGCAGTGGTCGCAGGCGAGTCCGGATGGTGGTGGCAACGGGGGCGGAACAGAGCTAGACAACGGTGGAGGCAGTTGTGCTCCTCTCTCCTCCTCTCCGACGGCGACGGCATTCTCTTCCCATCTTCTCTGTTCCGACCAGAAATGGGTTTCATAGGTAGGGCACAGGTATATTTGGTGCGGTGGTACGGGTCACTACTCTGGTGGTGGTGCAGGAACGGTAAGGACAACGTTGCATTGCAGGGTAGCCTGGACGGTCGGCACCAGCACTAGCTCGTTATGGCTGGCAACCGTGATAGATCTTGCGTGTTTCCTCAGATTCTCAGATGCGGAGCCATGGGAGCTAGGGCAGGTTGGAGACAGCTTCCTAGGCGGCTGGAAGAAGGCGTGAAACGCGCGTGCTCCTCTGTCCGACGGGTGAGTTGGCCGCGACGATGTGTATTTGATGGTTCTCCGGGGAGGTATATATGTGTGGAGCAGTCTGGTGGGTAACGTGTGTCTAGGACAATGTTCCAGGTGAGGTGCACGGTTCTCTAGAAATCATGCTTGACTTCCGTCAATGCCAATGTCGTCATTGGATGTCGTTTGCATTCTTGAAAGGCGTCACCGATCGAAGAGAACTTCCACCTCTCCCATCTTTGATCTTGTCTTCCGGCGAAAACCGAGATCCCTTGTCAGATGGGCGACGGCATCCTTGATGTCGTCACTTTGATGCCACCGGTTTGAGATGTTTACGCTCAATTACACAACGCACTAGTGGAAAACGGGGCAGTAGTCCCGGTTCCAGACGGCCTCTAGTCCCGGCTGGGCAACCCGGACTACCAAATCGGGACTAGAGCCCCCCCCCCCCCCCCCCCTAGTCCCGGTTGGCTACGAACCGGGATTAGAGTACCTCCCACGTGGCCACGGGCGAGCCCGCGGGCTGAATGTCTTCAGTCCCGGTCCGTAACACGGACCGGGACTACCGTTAGGCCTTTTTTTTTTCTTTTATAATTTTTTTCAGAATTGCACGGACCGGGTGTCGTGTGTGTTTAGTGCCGGGGTTTTGGATAGTTTCGGAAACACGTCGATACGTCGATATAAATTATATTGTACTATGATCACACGTTGATGCATATATATAACACACTTACAAATTAATTGTAACACATGAATTTGTCGTCACGTTTCCGTACACAAAGTACTCAAATGCATTAATTATACATGCATGAAATCATAGTACATTTATATATGTAGATAATAGTGCTCTGAATTTTCAGGTATGACATCATCAAGAAGAAATCCCGCCAGCTCCTCCCCAATTGCTCTTATACGGTCATCTGGTAGGAGGCCGGCCCGCTTCCTTACAATCTTTAAAAGAAGGAGAAAATTAAACAATTATGAATGAAACTCCACACAATTGATATGCATATTATTTTGTCAAAAAAAACTTGTGAACAATGTATAATTACGTACCTCTGCGTTTCTTCGATTTTCGAATTTTTCATAAGTCATCCTATGAATGTACTCGCAAACGTAGTACCCACATAAGAGGGTCCCTTCTGGCTGTTCCAGACACCACTGTTCGAGAATAGAATTCAACACATTAAGTTTGGTAATGGTATTGCAAACTACATTAATTCATGGATATAGGTATAGTACTATTTACTTGGTTCAGAGTCCATACCAGCTTCTCGTGCCATTTACCGGGTACTTCCTTGACGAATGTCTGCCATGCTCTACTCGATAAAGAAAAAACAAAACATCTGTTATTAATTAATTACTTGATATCACGAAATGAATGAAAGAGAGGTCGGTATAGTAATGTGATAAGAATTTAAATTACTCTTTCATGACATCAAACAAGCTCTTGTACTCTCTAGGCCGGTTTAACAACGACATCCGGATCGTTATAGACCGGACGAGGACCGACGGGGACGGATATCAAAACCATGACACACTATACATATAAAAAAAGTAAGATAATATACATGCATCTAAAGTATATCAATAAGTTAAAAAGGGATAAAAACAAGACTCACCGAGGAGGTGCCGGCGACGGGATGGCGCGGGCGATCGACGATGGTAAAGATGGTCACCGGACAACTGTAAACCCAATACATTATACTTTAATTTGAGCTAAAATTGCATGTAAAAAAATGAAATCTCTTACTTAGGCATTTCATCAAACACCTTGCTAGCACTAGAAAAATAAAATTTGCTAAGTAGCACCAAAATGAGCTAAAAAAGGAACACCGGAGTGCTAACCGTCGGGTAGATGGGGTGCCGCCAAACTTGACAAATGGTGGAGAAAATAGGAGCCGAACTCGTGGTTGGGAGGAGCAAGGGTTAAGAAAATGGAGATGAACCCGGAGCTCAAAAATGGCCACGGCCGGGTCGGGGGGTGGAAGATGATATAGAATATATTTAGTCCCGGTCCGTAACAAGGACCGGTACTAAAGTCCCTCCATTAGTCCCGGTCTGTAAATAGAACCGGGACAGTGCATTGTCCGGGCTGGTCCCACCTCTGTCGCCTCCTCCCGCATCCCTTTGTCACCGGTTCGTAACACGAACCGGGACGGTAGGTCCCCTACGAACCGGGACTGGTCCTGACGGGCGCCCTGGGACCAATGACCGGGACTAGTGCCACGATTGGTACCGGTCCGTAAGGGAACCGGGACGGAAGGGCCAAACCGAAGCCCCTGTTTCCACTAGTGACGGAATCCTAGTCGTCTTTACCAAGCGGCAGCACAGTAACCAGTCGACAATAATACGCAGTAGGATCGATCCACCGCAACCTCCAAATCACAACCTCACGCTGTGTCGCTTTCGTCAACGACAATACATCTGCTAGTTAAGTCTTGTTGTTCCAATCCACAAGGTCGATCCAGCACTGAGCTAGCCGCGACTCTCCCGACCAATTGCATGCATTGCTGAATCCATCTATCTCGAGGGTCGCCCGTGGTTGGCCCTCCTCCCTTGCCGATTTACCTAGCGAGTCTGCTTATTTATCCACCCACGACAAGGCACAATCGTTACAGTGAGCACCTAACATACAAAGTATATACACTAGTTAGTTTTATCTACAGCCCCGTCATAAATCAAAGAGATCGACATGGGGTTTGTACAAGTTGTCCAACGAAGCCGTGGCGCCATCTTACCCATCTTGGTCTACTATATACGGATCGAAATGAGTATACTGATACACTAAAACGCGTCTAGATAGGGTACGACGTGTTTGTATGACGTATTGTACGTGTGGCATCATCTGACGCACCGGAGCCGGTTCATGTACCTGCACCTCCACTCATGGCACCACCGCCTTGTCGTCCCCTAAGCGTTCGGCGCCAAGTATGGGCACCCGGTGGAGGCCCTCATCACGGACACGGCCGGGGCATCGCTCGCCATCCTGGCCTTCGGCATGTCGTCGTCACCGCACACCATGGCCGTGTTCCTCTCGTTACGCAACATCAAGGGCATCGACAACCACTGCAGGTTGTGCCTGCTGCCGCGCCGTCTGCAGCTGTGGAACGGCGCCGCATACCACGGCGTGCACCACCTGCCGCGCGGCGCCAAGTACAACTTCTGCGACCTCTTCTTTGTTACATGGGACAGGGCGTTCGGGACGCACCTGCCGTACACCAGCGAGGAGAGGACCGACGGCGGAGGGCTGGTCATCCAGCCCATGCGGCCCAAGGCGCGACCAAGGCCTCCGCGGTCGTCACGCCGGTTAACTAGGCATGGTCTCGTGCACCCGCGCGGCATTCCGTTCAAAATGTGTTAATCTTCTTTGCACCGTTTGTTTCGTTCAGTTCTCCTAAAAGGGCCTGACACAAGTGCATGTTCACGTGGAGGCCCTTTTTTCCCGTTTTGTTTGGTGTCAGTTCGGTAATCGGCACGATCCTGTTTCCTGGGATTGCACGGTCGCTAGGGATTATGCCGAGCGGGTGTGTCGGTCACGATGTGACGTTGTAATCGTGGATCCAGCGAGAAAATGGGAACCCCAAAAATATGCAAGAACATACGTGGTGCGACTCCATAATTACTCTTAAGTGCTATAATTACTCTTAAGTGCTACTCACATCCGCGGGCAACTAGGGCATGCAAGCCGACTCCTACTAGTCTCTACTACTATTAAATAAGCAAACTTTATCTTTTCTACGGCTACCCTGCTGAGTGTATCAGGCTTATTAGCACCATTAGATTATTCTACTTAATTAGTTTCAACAGCCTAGATTAACGTAATCAGATTCACGAGGTGCAATTAGCAATTAACTTGGCGGACCACGCTCCGGCAGACGAAAATTTCCCCACTGGTTCCTACTCTCGCGCAACGCTCCTTTTCCAATCCTCCTCATCGCGTTGCCGCACGTGAAACTAACCACGCCACCATCCATGGTTGTCGCCGCCCTATGCCCCGCCTCGCCGCACCCCCATTCCTCCTATCCCCTTATCCGTACACCCCTTTGACTCTCCACCGCGCCATCACGGACGGCGGGCGTGAGCAGGAGCAGGCACCATCGAGGCTCGGAGACCCGCGCGCCACAACGACGCCTGGAGACCGACCGCCTCCCGGCCGACGTGCGCGACCGCGCCATGGACGTCGTCGACCACTTCGGCAATCACGTCACCATCAGCGATATCACCTCCCGTGTCATCCTGCAGGTTGACCAGGCTGAGCGCACGCTCCAGGCTCTCGTGATGGACATCGGAGGCTCCATGGGGTACTCCTAACTTCCGTGAAGATCTGAGCGTGAAATTGTTGCGGCGTATCCAGGATTTGGGGAAGGAGAGGCATTGTACGTCTTCGCAAGGACTACAGGGCGAAGGTCGCTGGCAAGTCAATTCAGAATCGGGCCGATTCACTGATCGTCAAAGCTAAGAGGTGTTCAAAAGACTCTGTGCTCCTGAATATGATTTTCTTTGAAAAGTGCATCACCTGAATTGGGATTTTTTTTGTCTATGTGATCGCTATGTATGTATGTATTGTTAGGTTGATCTCCTCCGTGTGGGTCCAACGGCCCACCAGACCCATGATCCTGCGCCCTGATCGGGGGCGCTCAACCAATCAATGGTTGACGGCCCCTGTCACGCAGCGCTATATAAAGGGTGGGGGCCGGCGGCACGACTTACGAGGTTCGACGTGTACCATACCCCCCACCAACATCCCTACCGATCTAGGTCGGTGCTACAGTGACGGGAAGCGCCGCCACCACCTCGCCCACTCACTGCCGCCGCCGCCACTGCTCACTCACCATCACCACCGTCACCCCACCATGGCCACCTCGACGGGATCGTCAAGCCAGGGAGAAGGTACCCCACTCCCTTCTCATCTCTCTATTCTCTCTCTCTCTCTCTCAATTGCCAAAGACAAATGCCTATATCTACCCTAGTTGACCCTAAAGGTTTTAACATTGGTATCAGAGCATGGTTAGGTTCTAGATTTTTTGGTTGACAGAAAAGGAGATCTAGGATCAGAAGAAACAGAAAAGAAAGAAATTCGTGAAAAGAAAGAAAACCCTAACCCTAACATATTGTTGCCTCCACCACCGGCCGCCGCCGGCAAAGGGCACCACCACTGAGCCGCTTGACAGCGACGCGCGCACCGTCGGGTGCACGCGCTCGTCGGCAATAGGGCCAGGGAGGGCGCCGCCACTCCATCAAGAGTTGGGGTACAGACCGCGTCCTCTCTCTCTCTCTCTCTCTCTCTCTCTCTCTGCAATAGGAGACGGGAGGAGGAGGATGGAGGAAGGAAAGGAAGGGGAAGGGGCAACACCGTCTCCGGCGACCGGCGGGTGGCGGAACCCTAACCGCCGGCGCGGCACAGAAACGCGGGGGCGAGCAGAGGAAAGAAATGGGGCTAGGGTTTTCGGTCCAGTGCCGCTGTCCTGGTTTTGATCCAGCGAAGAGCGCGCTGGACCGTCGGAGGATTCCATCCGACGGCCAGGAGCGAGTGGAGAGCGCTCAGAGGCGGCTGGCAGGCCGCGGGCCGCAAACGGGCCGCTGGGCCAAAAGCGGCGCGCGCGGAGCGCGCAGAGAGCTGGGCTGCAGCCCATTTTTGTCTTTTTTCGTGTTTATTGTTTTTTATTTTTACAGAAGCATGTTTTATTTGTTTTTGTCTATTTTTTGGCAAATTTCATCTAGTTTTTTCCTATTCAAAATTATCCAACGAAATTTTTTGTTTAGGAAACAGAAAAGTAAATCAAATGCTTCTGAAAAGTATAAAGTTCATGAATTTTGTATTCATGTTTTTTCCGCTGCAAATTAATAAAAGTGCTCTTTTAAAAGGTAAATAGAACAAAAGTGAGAATTAAAATTTTTAAAAAGGAGCATGTTAAAGTGATTATTGCAATAATTATGATTCTGTTATTTTATGACCAACGTTATTAATAACATAATCATGATTTATTATTGTTTTATATGTGCATTTATTTCTATTTTCTGCCCAACGGTGATATAGATTTAATTGCATAAATAGTTGTATGTTTTAATTTTGACCAACATTGGATTATTGCATGCAATTGTTGCTATGATCTCACTTCATTGTGGTTTTTAGGAGGGTACTACTTGATGAGCTGCATCAAGGATGTTCCAACCCTCAGAGGTGACAACTACTCTGAATGGAGAAAGAAGGTCGACTTGGCCTTCGTTTGTGCTGAGGTGGACTGGGTTGTGGACACTCCACAGCCGGTCAAGCCAACAGAGCCATCCAGAGATGCAAAAGATGATGATGCATGGGAGAAAAAGAAGAGGGACCATGCTCCATTGGAGATGTCATATACCCTCAACAACCAAAAGTGGCTCACCACCAATAAAAAGTGCATGGCTTTCTTAAAGAACACAATTGAGAACGCTATTGTGGACTGAATTGCATAGTGTACTTCCGTAGGGGAGTTTCTTGAAAAGGTAAAGAGTCAGTTCACTGGTTCTTCAAAGATATATGCTACCCAGTTGCTAAAGCAGCTGGTGACAGAAAAGTGGACAGGAGGTGGACATGGCATAAGGGAGCATATCCTCAGGATGAGCAACATGGCAGCTAAGCTTAAGCCCATGGATGTTGATTTGGAGCTCAAGCCTACACTCCTTATTCACCTTGTTATGGCTTCACTGCCGAAAGAGTTTGACACTTTTGTTGTCAACTACAACATGTCGCCTGAAAAATGAGATATTGAAAAGACAATAGCCATGTGTGTGCAAGAAGAGGATAGACTTAAAGCCTCACATGGTGGTTCTCTGAACTATGTGAAGGATAACAAGAAAATGAACTACAACCAAAGCAACAATGGTTCCCCTTCAAAGCCACATGGAAAAGCTCTCACGCATTATCAGAGTCAGCAAAAGTCTCTTCCAGTGGACAAAGATACATGTCTCCACTGCAAGAAGACTGGGCATTACAAGAAAGATTGCCCTATTTGGCTAAAGTCAATAATGGCAAAGAACGGTAACAACATTGTTTCCTTTGTAAATGAATCCTTGTATACACAGTTTTCAAAATCTACTTGGTGGATTGACTCAGGTGCAACTGTTCATTTTGCAAATTCTTTACAGGGATTCCATTCGACCCGGACTATGCAAAGAAGCGAAAGATGCATTGAAGTTGCAAATGGAGTCCAAGCAGACGTTGAAGTTATCGGCGACATCTCCCTGAAGTTGATGGATTCACGATTCTTCTTAGAGATGTTTTATATGTTCCTTCATTACACAGAATCTTGATTAGTGTTTCACGTTTGGACAAAGACAACTGTGAATGTTATTTTGGACATGGCAAGTGTGCCATATGGTGTAATAATACTCATGTGTGTGTTGCTTTCCTTCACAATGAGCTTTATTTATTATCCCTACGTGAAAAAGTTTATTCTGTGTGTAATGTGAATGAGCATGTTTCTGCGTCGGATAAAGAGCAAAAGAAAAGAAAGAGAACTCATGACTCATCGAAATTATGGCACTGTCGCTTGAGCCATATTTCGAGGGGGAGAATAGAAAGACTAGTTAAAAATGAAATTCTTCCGCCATTAGAGTTCTCAGACATAGAGCAATGCATAGATTGCATTAAAGGAAAGTATGTAAAGCAAATCAAAAAGGGTGCAAACCGAAGCATAGGAACACTAGGAATCATTCACACTGACATTTGTGGACCATTTCCTGTGAAAAGTGTGGATGGTTATGACTCGTTCATAACATTCACAGATGATTACTCCCGATATGGTTATATTTATCCAATCAAAGAAAGATCTGAAGCGTTGGATAAATTTAAGATATTCAAAACTGAAGTTGAAAATCAACATGATAAAAGAATAAAGATAGTAAGATTTCACCGTGGGGGGGGGGGTACTATGGTCGGCACACTCCATATGGCCAAGTCCCTGGACCTTTTGCAAGGTTCCTACAAGAGACTGGCATAGTGGCCCAGTATTCAATGCCGGGCGAGCCTCAACAAAATGGAGTAGCTAAAAGGCGTAACCGTACACTTATGGATATGGTGCGCAGTATGATGAGTTACTCCACCTTGTCATTGGGATTATGGATCGAGACGCTTAAAACCGCCATTCACATTCTCAATAGAGTACCAAGCAAGTCGGTGCCCAAAACACCGTATGAGTTGTGGACAGGAAGAGTGCCCTCTCTACACCACTTGAGGGTGTGGGGGAGCCCAGCTGAGGCCAAAGTAATTAATCCAAATATTGCAAAGCTAGATCCCAAAACAGTCAGTTGCCACTTTATTGGCTATCCTAATAGATCAAAAGGTTTTTGTTTCTACTGTCCAGACATATACACAAAGTTTGTATAAACAAGACATGCAGTTTTTTTAGAGGACGAACTGATGAGGGGGAGCACGGTAGCTCGGAAAATTGATCTTGAGGAGAAGAGGGTGCATGCACCTAATCCGATCATTCAGAAGCCATTTTTCTCGCTACCTGTTGTGCCTGCACCAACAATCCCTGAGATTGCGGTGCAAGCACCTGTTGTAACTCCACCCGTGACCACAATGGGCGAAGATCCGAAACCTGTCCGTCAGGAACGGACGGAACCCGTTGTTGAGCATGAAAGGGAGCCGCAGAAGCCAAATTTAGAGAATGTGCCAGAGACTGAAGCACTTAGAAGATCTAAAAGAACTAAGAAATCAGCTATCTCTACTGATTACATTTATAATACAGAAACAGTTCATATGGAGGGTGATCCCACTTCATATGAAGAAGCCATGAGAAGCCCTCACTCGTCGAAGTGGATAGAGGCAATGGAAGACAAGATGAAATCGATGAGTTCCAATGATGTTTGGGACTTATAAGAAATTCCTAAAGGAGCCAAAATAGTAGGCTGTAAATGGGTCTACAAAACTAAGTATGACTCCAATGCGAATGCAGAAAAGTATAAAGCCCGACTTGTGGCAAAAGGATTTACACAAAGAGAAGGGGTAGATTACAATGAGACATTTTCTCCAGTCTCATGTAAGGATTCCTTCAGAATCATAATGGCATTAGTTGCACATTATGATTTAGAGCTGCATCAGATGGATGTAAAGACGACATTTCTAAGGGATCTAAAAGAAAAGTTTACATGAAACAACCCAAAGGTTTTATCATGGAAGGCAAGGAAGAGATGTGATGCCGCCTAAAGAAATCCATTTATGGTTTAAAGCAAGCCTCTAGACAGTGGTATCTAAAGTTTAATGAGACAATTAAAAGATTTAGATATAAGGAGAATGTTGAGGACAATTGCATTCGGAAAAGACTTGCTATACACATGGGTAACTACGCACCCTCTTACTACCGTTCGATCACAGTTTAGATTCGTGCATCCCCTGTAGCATCTTTGACCGTGTCACCCGCAGGCCGAAACGTTTTCTGTAGATCCCTTTGTCCTATTCACAATTATTTTGTGCGACAGTAGTTAGCCATCGCCCCGTGAACCCTTCGCGCGCTACAGATGATGCCATCTTTTGCCCTCCCGCCCAAAAAATGGCGTCAAACTTTTCACGGGTACGCGGGAATCTTCACGCGCGTACTTCTTGGTTTCTTCACCCCCCAGCAAGCAAACTAGATCCCATCATCGTCTCCTTCCTATATATAATCATAGAGTGCATGCAAACTTACGAACAGAGCATTAGGAATCCAGTGAAATTCCAGCAAAATGGGAGACGAACTTGGAGGCGCACCAGGTCGTGAAAGGAGGGACGTGATTTTCGCGGTTGCTCCGCGCACAAGTTCTGTGGCCGAAATGGGCCGCCGTCTTTCGAGGCACGGTGTCATTGCTGTGTTTGGACGGCTTAGGCCGGCGATTAGACTGGCTGAAGCTGCCCGTCTATTCGCCGAGCACTTGGATATTGCCAGGTCGGCCGTCGTGGCAACTCGCAGAGGAATGAAAGCTCCATACCTAGTGATACTTCCCCAGTGGCATATCGAATAAGAAATCGGCGAGTGTAGGTGTGATTGAATCGATGTCAAAAGCTAGTACAGAGTCATGGTCGATTTCCTCTGTTCTATCTTCAAGCTCTTCCATGGCGGGGACAAGAACGATGGAAGGATGCGAAGAGAAGGAGAAGTTACCTAGAATAGTGGTGTTGTACTTGTTTATAGAGTACAAAATAAATTACTCCTTTCAACCCTGCATACAAGTGGGCCACCTATACCTTGTTTTATCTTTCTACCCTTTAGAAGATCTATATGCAGGCAACCATATCTGGAAACGCATTGTTTGGTATCTCTTTTCTACCACTTCAAACGGGAGGTTTTTTGTCCTATGTGTTTGGCTTATCTCTAAAGTACATGTCTACATCTTTGAACAATGGAAAGACAATGCATCCAGTACCTGCGTGGTGGCAAAGGCGCATGCTATTCTGCCGGGCCATGCTAGCGATGATGAATAGGAGAGTCGCACAATAGATGCGGCTTAACTAAACCCAACATATATCTCCCGTCCCCCTTGCCTCCTCGGGACCAGGCGAAATGGGCGCGCGTACTGCGCGATTCTCCCGAATGGGTCCCTGGTTACTGTACTCTTAGCGTGCACCTTCCCTCCTCGGGACCAGGCGACTCGTGCGCGTACTCCGCCGTGCTCCCAAACAGGCCCCAGGTTACTGTTCGCGGAGAAGTCACGGGATACGTATACTGTTCTCTACTGTTAGTCAACTTTTTATTTACTACTCTCTTTTTTTCTCACATTGCGGAATGGACACTTGTAGAACCTCTTGCGTGGGAAACCTTTGCTCGACGACACACCGGGCAAGTAACCAGTAGGTATGAAGGAGGTGGAGACCGATTTGCAGGTTGCTCTGTACTCGAAGACATCTCAGGGAGGTAAGGTTGGCCGAAACAATGGAGAGTGCTGGCCTATATATATCTCCTCAATACACTGCAGACGTTCCTTGAAGTTCGTTGTCTTAGTCTCTGCAAAAACAACAGGCCTACCATATTATCACCGCTCTTTTTCGTCTGAACAGTTATCCCGGTCCCACAAAATTCTTCGCTTCGTCCCTATAGTACTGTTGGCCCTACACCAGTCACGGGTACATGAACCCCACTTGCTCCTTCGCGGTTGCATCACAGAATACGGCATATTCCATGGTTTGAATCGTTGGAGCCAACCATCCAGCTCTAGTACTGTTCATCTTCTCCAACATCATCCCTCCACGGCTCCAAGGACAGTTTCATGAAGACTATACAAGCACGCGGCTCCTATTCATCACATTATATGTTTGACTAGGTCTAACGTAACCTTGTACCGCGCAAACAATCTTCTTTGTCAGTAAGACTGGAACATCTTTGAAGCACACGAAGAGTGCTCGGGTGCAGGGGTCCATGGAACCACGTACGTACGGTTCAGTGTACGTGCAAGCATGTACGATCATGAACTTCCCTCTTTTGCGTACTAGCTGTCAAGGTTCAGGGTGAATCAAGTAGGCGATGACTGTGAGCTAACTCATGGTCCACAAGAAAATGCTGGAGGAGCGGAAGACGAAGCAACGACGAGGCGATGACGTTGCCGTAGTCATGCTCCACGTCTGTTACGATGGACTACACGAACAAGAAGAACAGTGCTTTTATCCATGAGAATTGAAGTTGCACCTGACATGTTACACCCACTCATGGAGATGAAAGCCATGTCTCATTTTGTTACTACCGAGGTTTTCTCTCCTTAGTTGCTGCTTCACGCCCATAGTTCATGTGGAGGTTCAAAATTTGAATGAGGCTCTATAAGTAGGCCACAGAGCGGCACACGGGTCCCATTGTTTGAATTCAAACAGCTAGACAATCCCAGGCTTACAACTAACAGAAGATGCACGCTGGGCTTAGGGGCTTGGTGGGGGTACTAACGAACGTTGACCAGAGGACACATGTCAGCCAAGGGGAGGGTGTGTAGCTACCCATGTGTATAGCAAATTGCCTCTCCAATTGCGTTTATGCAAAGTTTAAAAGTGGGAAATATATTTTCCTAATTCTGTATGTGGATGATATCAGTCTACTAATAGAAACAAAGAAGTTCTTGTCCTCAAAATTTGATATGAAAGATCTTGGTGAAGCACCATATGTTTTGGGTATAGAAATTCAGCGAGATAGGAAAGATGGAGTTCTAGGACTATCGCAGAAGGCATATTTAGAAAAGGTTCTAAAGAAATATAATATGCATGCGAGTAATGCCACACCTTCTGTTGTAGGGCTAGGCCCGATCTTCACGGATTTGAGTGGGAAACGGGGATGAACACGAAGAACACGAGGGGAAACGAGGGAGATTCGTGGGCAAAACACAAGGATAACTAGCAAATCCTGCTAAGAACTCCACCCAACAACAAACCCTCAAAAAGGTAGCCTTTGGATCGAAGAATCAAAGCCAAACTTACTCTTGTTGAAACCGATTGCTCTTACCGGCCGGTCCACCGATCCAATAGAATCACCGCAGTGAAAGATTGGTTTGCACTACTAGAGACACCGCAGTGAAAGAGTAGCAACAACAAGATCTACCTCAACGAGGCACCCTAGCTACGAGGGAGGAGGAGCATAGCTCTCACAAGTCTCAGATTCAGTCTAACCTCGAAATGGGGAAAGTGGAAAGCTATTTATAGTCTATTACAAAACGGGGCAGGAAAGGTGGGGAACCGGCCTGGGGGCCGGCCTGGGCCGGCCTGGAGGCCGGCGGTCTCGGGTGGGTGACCGGCCTAGGGGCCGGCCTAGGCCGGCCTGGAGGCCGGCCGGCTCAGGTGGGTGACCGGCCTGGGGGCCGGCCTAGGCCGGCCTGGAGGCCGGCTGGGAGGCCGGCGCGGGGACCGGCGGCGTCGGGGTGTGGCCCGGCCTGGGGGCCGGCCTGGGCCGGTATGGAGGCCGGTGGCTTCTGGTGGGTGCCCGGCCTGGAGGCCGGCCTGGGCCGGTTGGGAGGCCGGTCGCCTCGGGTTGGGGCCCGGCCTTGGGGCCGGCCTAGGCCGGCTGGGAGGCCGGCCACCCTGTCTTCGCATCTTCCCTCCTCTTCTTGTCCATCTTCTTGGATCTCCTCTTGTCTATCTTCTCCATCATCTTGGACCTTCTCTTGGTCATCTCCTTGACTCCATTGTGGGTCATCATCTGGGTGGATCCTGAGTATGCATAAGGTACCGGCATGAAGTAGCAAGCCATTCAAAGGAAGGTCGAGATCACACATCGAGAGGAGCGAGGTCACCTTTTCATGAAGAGCCTTGACTCTTGATCTTGTCATTGGGCCATTTGGCATGGTGTCCATGGTGTTGTCCACATGTGGGGCTACATCATCTCCCCCCCCCCTTCGGAAAGAGTCGTCTTCGACTCGTCATCCTCTTGAACGCTTGCATCTCCGTGGAAAGGGGATAGGTCGGCGACGTTGAACGTGTCATGCACCAAGTACTTTGAGGTTGGTCTGTCGATCTTGTATGCGTTGTCGTTGATGCGCTTGAGCACTCTGAAAGGTCCGTCACCGCGAGGAGCAAGCTTGGATTTTCTTTCATCCGGAAAACGGTCCTTGCGGAGGTGTAGCCACACAAGGTCTCCTTCTTCGAATACCATGGGCCTCTTCAACTTGTTGATCTTGGTGGCTTGGCGCTTTGTGTGCTCCTCTAGAGTTGCTCGTGTTGACTCATGTAATGTCTTCATGTAGTCGGCTCTTTTGTCGACGTCCATGTTGGTGCGCTCGTGTAGAGGAAGTGGTAGGATGTCTAGGGCGGTGTTGGGGTTGAACCCATAGACAACCTCAAACGGGCTTCGCTTGGTCGCACGGTGGGAGGCACGGTTGTAGGCGAACTCGGCGTGCGGTATGCATTCCTCCCAACCCTTGATGTTTGGCTTGATTAATGCGCGAAGGAGAGTTGATAAGCTTCGATTCACCACCTCAGTTTGGCCGTTGGTTTGTGGGTGGTAAGCGGTGGAGAAGAGGAGCTTGACTCCTAGCTTTGCCATCAATGCCTTCCAAAAGTAGCTTGTGAACTTGACATCGCGGTCCGAAACAATGGTCTTCGGCACTCCATGTAGACGAACGATTTCCCTAAAGAACAAAGTTGCAATGTGTGAAGCATCGTTGGTCTTATTGCAAGGAATAAAGTGTGCCATTTTAGAGAAGCGATCGACAACAACAAATATTGAATCTTTGCCATTCTTTGTGCGAGGTAATCCTAAGACGAAATCCATGCTAATGTCGGACCAAGGTGTGTGTGGTATTGGTAAAGGCATATAAAGGCCATGAGAGTTCAACGTGGACTTAGCTTTGAGGCAAGTTGGGCAACGGCGCACCAAGCGCTCCACATCACGCGTCATCCGTGGCCAAAAGTAGTGTGTAGATAGCATGGCGAGTGTCTTGTCACGTCCAAAGTGTCCCATGAGTCCTCCACTATGTGATTCCTGTAGAAGTAACAAACGGAGCGAGGACTCGGGAATACATAGTTTGTTAGCCTTAAACAAGAAACCCTTGTGCAAGTAGAAATCATCGCAACCTTTGTCAATTGTGCACTTGGTAAAGATAGGACCAAAGAAAGAATCGGAAGCATAGAGTTCTTTAAGGTCATCAAGACCTAAAACATTGATTTCAAGTTGGGTGAGTAAGATCATCTTGCGGGAAAGAGCATCCGCAACGATATTGTCCTTGCCTTTTTTGTACTTCACCACATAGGGAAAAGACTCGATGAATTCAACCCATTTGGCATGCCTTTTGTTCAAATTGGCTTGGGTTTTCAAATATTTCAAAGATTCATGATCGGAATGGATAACAAACTCTTTGGGCCAAAGGTAGTGTTGCCACACTTCCAAAACACGTACTAAGGCATAGAGTTCCTTGTCATAGATTGGGTAGTTTAGGCGAGCACCATCAAGTTTTTCGCTATAATAGGCAACGGGACGGCCACATTGCATGAGGACGCCACCGATGCCAAGGCCACTAGCGTCACACTCAAGTTCGAAAGTTTTGGAGAAATCCGGCAAAGCAAGTAAAGGAGCTTCGGTCAATCTCTTCTTGAGTTCATTGAAAGCCGATTCTTGAGCATTGCCCCAAATGAAGGGTACATTCTTTTTGGTAAGCTCATTCAAGGGGCAAGCAATTGTGCTAAAATCTTTCACAAAGCGACGATAAAACCCAAACAAACCAAGAGCGCTACGAAGTTGAGCAAGGTTAGTTGGCGGTGGCCAATTTGTGATTGCCTCAATCTTAGAAGTGTCAACTTCAATTCCTTTTGAAGAAAACTACATAACCCAAAAACACAAGCTTGTCGGTGCAAAAGGTGCATTTCTTGAGGTTGGCAAAGAGGGAAGCATTACGAAGGGCCAACAAAACTTGCTTCACATGGTCGACATGTTCATGCAAGGATTTGCTATACACAAGGATATCATCAAAGTAGACCACCACAAACTTGCCAATGAAAGTGCGCAAGACGTGATTCATAAGACACATAAATGTTGAAGGAGCATTTGAAAGACCAAAGGGCATGACAAGCCACTCATAAAGACCAAGTTTTGTTTTAAATGCGGTTTTCCATTCATCTCCTTCATGCATACGGATTTGGTGATAGCCACTTTTCAAATCAATTTTGGAGAAGATAGTGGCACCACTAAGCTCATCTAGCATGTCATCAAGTCGTGGGATAGGATGTCGATACCTCACCGTGATATTGTTGATGGGACGGCAATCCATGCACATTCGCAGTGTGTCGTCTTGCTTGGGGACGAGGATGACCGGAACGGCGCACGGACTCAAGCTTTCACGAACATGTCCCTTGGCGAGGAGTTCTTGAATTTGGCGCTCGATCTCCTTTGTCTCCACGGGGTTGGTGCGGTATGGCGCTCTATTGGGTAGAGGGGCGCCGGGAATGAGATCGATGCGATGTTCGATGCCACGTAGGGGAGGAAGTCATTGAGGTAGCTCATCCGGAAAGACATCTTTGAATTCCTGCAAGATAGGCAACATAGACGGAGGAACTTGGGTTAAGTCGTTAGTGTCTTTGCCATCTCCTTTGCATAAGAGCACGAAGTGGAAAGTGGATGGGTTTGCTCTCACTTACCTCATCTCACTTTTGGTGGCTAACAAGACTACGCCGGGACTCACTCTTTTCCCTTTCTCACTCACATTTGGCTTGTGGCTCTCACTCACGTGAATGTGGTTCGCTCTCTCACCACTCAACTCACTAGAGGATTGTTTATCTTGCGCTCGTACAATTGTCTTGGCATTGTCGGCGATGATTTGGCTCGGAGTCATTGGGCGGAGCACTAGGATCTTATTGTTCCATTTGAAGCTATAGTAGTTGGTGCGCCCATCATGAGTAGCGGCCTTGTCAAATTGCCAAGGGCGGCCAAGAAGTAAGTGGCAAACTGACATGGGTACCACATCACAATCCACCGTGTCCTCGTAAGAGCCAATCTTGAAGGATACTTGAACCGTGTGTTGGATCTTCACGGTGCCGGAGTCACTAAGCCATTGCACATGGTAAGGATTGGGGTGCTTCTTGTACGTCAAGTTGAGTTTCTCACATAGCTCCTTGCTTGCCAAGTTGTGACAACTCCCACCATCAATGATTACCTTGATTGATTTGCCGTTGATGCCGGCCTTGGTTTGGAACAAGTTGCATCTTTGAGCGTCATCACCTTGGTTGATTGTAGTCAAGACTCGAGTGACAACTAGAGTGGGGTTGGGGTCACCATCACAATAGATGTAGTCATCGTCTTCATCCAAGATTTGCATCGTGGCCACCTTGTTCAATGCATGGTACTCATCTTCACTCATGGACTCATAGTCTCCATTGTCATTGACTATCATCACCTTCTTGTTGGTGCATTCAAATGACTTGTGCCCTTGACCTCCACACTTGTAGCAAGTGATATGTGACTTGACGGCTTGTGGTGAGGGCGTCGTCTTCTTGGAAGTGGTAGTGGTTTGCGGTGTAGAACTTTTGGCATTACCTTGAGCTTGGACTTGAGTCATGGGTTGTGTTGATGATGAAGCTCTAGTGGCGAAGAAGGACTTGGCCTTGACATACTTGAGCTCTTCGGCGACTTGGCGCTCGGCCTTCATGGCTTGATGCACGAGCTCAACAAGGTTCTCATAAGGTTGGAATTCCACTATCTTCTTGATGGGGTACGTGAGGCCGTTCAAGAATCGTGCCATTGATTGTTCGTTGGACTCTACAATGTGTGCACGGGAGAGAGTGGACTCCATCTCCTTGTAGTACTCGTCGACCGTCTTGAGACCTTGCTTGAGTTCTTGTAGCTTCTTGTACAAATCGCGTGCATAATGATGTGGCACAAAGCGCTTGTGCATTTCCTTCTTCATGTCATTCCATGTGTCTATTGGGTCTTCAAAGGATGCTTGGAGTTGTTCCCACCATAGTTGCGCATAGCCTTCAAACTCGAGGGATGCGAGGTCAACTCGTTTGTCTTGCGGCACCTTGTAGACTTGAAATAACTTGGAGACCTTGGATTCCCATGCTATGTAGTCCTCCGGGTCGTTGGTGCCATGGAACTTAGGAATGACGAGCTTGGGAGGATTGAAGCGGTTCTTGTGATCATCCTCATCATCATGGTGGCGATGGCGGTCTCGGTGACGATGCCTTGGGTGGTGGTGTGGAACATAATCCTCATCATCTTCAATATCAACATGATTGTCGGCCAATGGCACTTGGCGGGCTCGATGTGGAGGAAGATCATGACGATGATGTCGATTGTCCTCATGGCGGTGTGGGGGTTCCAAGTTAACATTTGGAATTGGAATTTCTTGTCGATGGCGATCTTGATGTTGGTGATGGTGTACGATCGCTTGGGGGTGCGGCTCTTCTTGACGATGTTGGTCTTGGTGTTGTTGAGGGTCCATGTTCACTTGTTGATTAGGCATCTCTTGGCGATGGCGCTCTTGGCGATGGTGATGCCCTTGATCATTCTCACTCCGTGCGTGGCTTCTTGCGGTGGAGTGGCGAGAGCTTCGTGAACTTGACCTTGAAGAGCGACTATGATCACGCTCGAGTAGCTTGCTCATGGAATCTTGGATTTGAGCGAAGCGCTCATTGTTTTCATGTTGAGCGGCTTGATGGCGCTCCTCATAGCGACGAAAGTTGTCGTCGATGTACCTCCTAAGGGACTCCGCTTGTTTGCCGAAGTCGGCGTCTTGTTCTTCCCTAGCCATGATAAGCAAACACAAGTGATATGTGGAATATGTGGTGGCTAATAACCGCTCTTACCTTGGTTGATAGTATTGAACCAATGGGCCTGCCTTCCGAGACAAAAGTGTCACAAGAGTAAGAGTTGGTTGATTAGTGATCCAAAAGCGACTCACACACACACTTATGAGGAGCTTAGGTATGGTAAAGTGGCAAGAAATCGAAACGAAACCAACGAAAAGGCTATTGCAATAAGTGGAAGATAACCACAAAGATCAAGAAACAAAAGAGACTAACCACACAATCCGAGAAACAAAGGAGACTCACACGTGGAGACAAACGTGGATGGTGCGACTATAGGGAGGAGCAACTTGGACCTAACGAAGACTATGCTCGTGCTGCACCACCTCTCGAAGGACAACTAGCTCAAGTGTATGGGAAAGAGCACCCGATTTGCACAAGTGTACCCATTTCTCTATTGGTTATTGGAGCTTGAGGATGACTAGGATCACGGCTCGGCTTTTCTCTTTTTTTTTTTTGAATCTTTTCTATTTCTCTTTTGCTTTATGCTTTTGCCCGAGCCGAGTCCGCTACAACTAGATGCTCACAAGATTATGATATGGTTACTTGGTGTCACACAAGTGCAATGCTCACACTATGAAGAGCTAGCTCCTAGGAAAAGTTTCGCGAAATGGAAAGGGATGTGTCGGAAGCTATACCTTTGATGTCGTCGAGGTAGCGATGAAGCGACACGAAGATGAAGTCGGTGAATAGTCGTGCGGCGGTAGCACCGGCCGAACGGGCGGTAAGACCGATTGCGGGCGGTAGTAACGGCCGTTCGGACGGTAGTACCGCCGGCGACGAATTGCGCGGTACGCTTGGGCTTGGAGCGGAAAAGGCCTCCGGAAAACACCAACGGAAAGTGGGGAAAAGGTCTTAAGCACGAGATCCGTGGATCAAAACCACAAATCGCTCACCAAATCGAAAGATCGAACGAAATCCATATGGGCTATATTTTTTTTTGGATTTTCGAAATTGGTATGGGAAAGAAAAATTTTGGTGGAGAAATGGCTAATAAAAGGTGGAAACACGCTCCAAATCCGTGGAAACCCTTGCTCTTGATACCAAATGTTGTAGGGCTAGGCCCGATCTTCACGGATTTGAGTGGGAAACGGGGATGAACACGAAGAACACGAGGGGAAACGAGGGAGATTCGTGGGCAAAACACAAGGATAACTAGCAAATCCTGCTAAGAACTCCACCCAACAACAAACCCTCAAAAAGGTAGCCTTTGGATCGAAGAATCAAAGCCAAACTTACTCTTGTTGAAACCGATTGCTCTTACCGGCCGGTCCACCGATCCAATAGAATCACCGCAGTGAAAGATTGGTTTGCACTACTAGAGACACCGCAGTGAAAGAGTAGCAACAACAAGATCTACCTCAACGAGGCACCCTAGCTACGAGGGAGGAGGAGCATAGCTCTCACAAGTCTCAGATTCAGTCTAACCTCGAAATGGGGAAAGTGGAAAGCTATTTATAGTCTATTACAAAACGGGGCAGGAAAGGTGGGGAACCGGCCTGGGGGCCGGCCTGGAGGCCGGCGGTCTCGGGTGGGTGACCGGCCTGGGGGCCGGCCTAGGCCGGCCTGGAGGCCGGCCGGCTCAGGTGGGTGACCGGCCTGGGGGCCGGCCTAGGCCGGCCTGGAGGCCGGCTGGGAGGCCGGCGCGGGGACCGGCGGCGTCGGGGTGTGGCCCGGCCTGGGGGCCGGCCTGGGCCGGTATGGAGGCCGGTGGCTTCTGGTGGGTGCCTGGCCTGGAGGCCGGCCTGGGCCGGTTGGGAGGCCGGTCGCCTCGGGTTGGGGCCCGGCCTTGGGGCCGGCCTAGGCCGGCTGGGAGGCCGGCCACCCTGTCTTCGCATCTTCCCTCCTCTTCTTGTCCATCTTCTTGGATCTCCTCTTGTCTATCTTCTCCATCATCTTGGACCTTCTCTTGGTCATCTCCTTGACTCCATTGTGGGTCATCATCCGGGTGGATCCTGAGTATGCATAAGGTACCGGCATGAAGTAGCAAGCCATTCAAAGGAAGGTCGAGATCACACATCGAGAGGAGCGAGGTCACCTTTTCATGAAGAGCCTTGACTCTTGATCTTGTCATTGGGCCATTTGGCATGGTGTCCATGGTGTTGTCCACATGTGGGGCTACATCACCTTCTCCTATAGTCAAGGGCGACAGTTTTGGGAAATTTCAATCTCCCAAGAACCAATATGAGATCGATCAAATGAAAGCAGTACCATATGCTTCGGCTGTTGGAAGCTTACAGTATGCACTCGCCCTAACTTAGGTTTTATCACCGGGGTACTCGATAGATACCAAGAAAATCCAGGCATAGAGCAATGGAAGATGGTAAAGAAAGCATTGTGTTATGCGTAAGGCACGAAGGACCTCATGCTAACATACAAAAGATCTGAATCCCTAGAGATAAGAGGGTATTCAGACGCAGATTTTGCGGGAGACAAAGATTATAGAAAATCCACGTCAGGATACGTGTTCACTCTCGTAGGAGGGGCTATTTTGTGGAGAACCTCCAAAGAGTCAATAGTTGCACCGTCCATGATGTATGTAGAATTTATAGCATGTTTTGAGGCCACGGGGAAGGCGATATGGCTAAAGAAATTTATACCCGACTTAAAAGGTAGATTGTATTGACAAGCCACTAAGATGTACTGTGACAACCAGCCCGCAGTATTCTATGCTCACAACAACAAGTCGAGTAATGCTACCAAACCAATAGAGATAAAGTATTATGTTGTGAAAGATAAAATCCAGGATCACACTATAAGTCTCGAGCATATAAGGACAAAGGATATGCTTGCGGATCCGCTTACAAAAGGCTTACCACCCAATGTGTTCAAGGAACACTTAGCCGCCGAACCTCGTAAGGCATGCCGCCGCCCCCCACCCTTTACATAGCGCTGCGTGATAGGGGCCCGTCAACCATTGATTGGTTGAGCGCCCCTGATCAGGGCGCAGGATCATGGGTCCGGTGGGCCGTTGGACCCGCACGGAGGAGATCAACCTAACATTCTCCCCTTGATTTCAGCTTTTCTTTTAACTTTATACTTTGCTCGTTTCATCACAGATCAATACATAGAGCATGTTTCATCGTCACAGCTCTATTGCCGATACAATCAGACAGCTACAATATACCTTTCTGTTTTGAAACAAAATCTATTCCTTTTGGACCTCTCATGATCCAGGAACCATACCCCCCACCAACATCCCTACCGATCTAGGTCGGCGCTGCAGTGACGAGAAGCGCTGCCACCACCTTGCCCACTCACTGCCGCCGCTGCCACTGCTCACTCACCATCACCACCGTCACCCCACCATGGCCACCTTGACAGGATCGTCGAGCCAGGGAGAAGGTACCCCACTCCCTTCTCATCTCTCTGTTCTCTCTCAATTGCCAAAGACAAATTGTAATGTCCCGGGGTTTTCTCCAAATTAGATTTTGTTTGTTTTGCTTTTTGCATCATCATGACATCAGATCATCGCATCGCATATTTTTGGCAACAAAAAACTATTTTTATTAAACCCTATTTTATTTTGCTAAAATTGTCGGAAAATATTTTACCGAGACAGTCGTCTCCGTTTTTGAAAATTAATTGCCAAATTTAATTTGCAAAATAAAATGTTTTGAGAATTGCGAGAGAGTAGCCCAAACCTGGCCCAAGCCCACCTAGCCTCCAAAACCCTAATCCCTGCCCTGGCTCTTTTCCTCCTACCCCCTTGCACCTTGCAGCCACCCTCCTCTGATTTCTGCTTTTCGCAAATCAGCCCTTCCACCTCGCAGCTTAGTCCTTTTCCTTTTCTTTTTAGGTCCCTGGACCTTTTTCTTCCTCTCTTCTTATCTTCTCCTTCTTCTCCTTCCCGTGGTCGTCCTCCTCCCCGCGTCTTCCTCCCTCACCACCGTGGCCTCGAGCTGCCGGCTCCTCTCCCTGGCCGCTCCTCCCTTTTCCCTCACCACCCGCCGACCCTCTCCCTCTCCTCTTCTCCTCTCTCTCACCCTATGCTCGACCCCCTTTTCTTTTCCCCTAGCCTGGGTCGCCCCGAGCCCGTCGGCTCCTCCTCCTGGCCGCGCCCCGGCCGGCCCGCCCCCACCTCCAGCTCGCACCGGCGTCCTCCTGGTCGACCTCCTCCAAGCACCTCCCCGTCGATCCCGTCCTCCTCTCCACCGGCGGCCCGCCTTGCTCCTCCGCCTGCTGCCCCGCCTCCAGCTTCCCTCCGCGCGGCCCGGACCCCGCCGCATCCTGCTCGACCGAGGCCGCCGGCCGGCCGTCCTCCCGACGCCGCCGCCCCTTCTCCTCCCCTCCGGCAGCTCCTCCTGCCCCTGCTCCCCTCTCCCCGTGCACCTCGCTCCTCCTCGCACGCAGGTAGCACCGCGACCTCCCTCGGCCTTGTTCCAGCACGGTCGACATCAACCCGAGCTCTTCCCGGCATCCGTCTTCCCTATTGTGCCCGTGATGCAGCTGCTGCTCCCGTTGTCGCCGTGCACGTCCCTGCCGGTGTTCCCGTCGTTGTTTGTCCCCGACGGCCCGCCTCCGTGTTTCCCCGTTCCCGGAGCCGGTTCCCGACGGCCGCTCCCGTTCTCGTCCCCAACGATCATTCCCAGTGTTTCCCGACATCTCCGTTGAGTTCCCCGGCGTCTCCCGTGCCGTGTTTCCCGTTCCCGTCGTGAAGCCGAAGGCCGACGCCGTGAACCTCGCCCGATGACCGAAGATGGATACGCCAAGATCTTCCCCGATCGGAACCCGCCAAGTTCTCCGTACCGTTGTGCCGGCCGCCTTCGTGCGCATCCATGAAGACCGATCCCCGACGCCCCGGACCCCGTCGACCCCGAAGCCCGGAACGCCAAGGTTCGCAACGACGACGACCCGAGTACGACTACTTACACGACGTCGACTACCTCGACTACTTCGAATCCGAACGAACGACTACCTCGACTACGACGACTATGACAACTACTTCGACTACGACCCGAAGACGGTGGTCCCGAACCCGAATATCCCTCGATCTGATGTGTGACCCCAACCCTACACCCTTATACCCTATACGCGTATCTTATGAAAACATGCATGCTTAAATAACATCGCACCTTTATCCATTTAGTCGAATTAAATCAACTACTTTGATTATGGGGTTTTGTCCGGTGCATCTATATTGTGCACCGATCCCATTTAAAATGCTTTTGCCATGTGTTAGGGATAAAATTGAATCACAATTAATTTGTCATGCATCATGTCATCAACATGCCGCTTCTTTTGTCGTAGTAGTAAAATGCATCTTTTGCGCTTCCAGTGTTTGTGGCTTCTTCGGGAATAGGACGTTGAGTTGATGTGAGCAACGACAGGTTCTGCTACCTCTACCGGATTGCAGGCAAGTGATACTCCCTTGCTATCTTTGCTTGTTTTCTGTCTCTTACTCGTCCTATCTTTTGTTCCTTGCTAGCCCTATATTGCGATGCTTGTGTCCCGATCCTATTTGCATGTTTACCTGGCAGCCATGATATAGCCACCCCTCCACATCCTATTAACCTGTTGCTTGTTTATCTTGTTGGCCTTGCGAGTCGTAGTGCATGCTTAAGTTTGTTTTGCTCGAGTCTTGTTCTAGTCAAGCTTTAATTCGTTAGTTGGGTTTAAATTCACATGATAATCTATAATGTTTGGCGATGGGATATAATTAATAAAGATAAGGCACCGGCGGAAGGCCAATCGTGGTGATTTGTTCTGCTAGTGTCGCCTAGGACCCGAGTTCTTGTCCTCTGATCCAAGACTGAGCGCACTACCCACATGTGGGAGGAAATGGGACTCCCCTCGACCTAGTACCGGATCTGCAGCCTTGTCCAGGGCGCCACAAGTAGTTCGGGTGTTTCCATTTGCGCTGCGCTTTATTATATTGTTGCAGGTACACGGATGGGACGCCTCCGGGACTTATACATGATGGTTACTTACGGTAGGGCTTGCGGTATGATGCGAAGTGACCAGCTCATGGTAGTCTGTGTCACCTAGCCATAGGCGCAAACGGTTAGGTCCACCTCGGAGCTTCGGCCGGACTTTCAAGGTGGGCAAGACCTAGCTAGGTGGTTCCCTGGACTTGTGTGGTAGTGAAGGAAAGTGTAGCGTCGGATACCCTGCCAGCATACCTCGGAAGTGTGCTAATTGCATGGCAACAAGGGTTGAAGTGCGTGTGGTTACATTTGTGCACCCCTGCAGGGTTAAATCTTTTCGAAAAGCCATGTCCGCGGTTATGGACGACTTGGTGAAATGTGCTGGCTAACAAGATCATAGACAACTTACACCTAATGATAATAAGTTGATTAGTAAGATAGAACTACTTCAATAATAAAATATAAAATTGCCAACTGTGTGAGTGCCTTTGGGCTTGCTGCTCGTGGGATAAACGGGCTGGTAAGGAATCGGCTGGGTTATGTTTGGTGGTAGTATAGTTGGTTCCTTATGCGCCCTCTTACCTTGTCTCTTTTAGACGGAAGTTGTAGCGTGTCTCTATTAGTTGATAGTTTTGCTTGCCGCCGCCTCAATCGCTAACCCTCTTCCCCCGGAATTCAGCTTTGATATCTTGTGAGTATTACTTGCCAGTACTTCATAGTACTGACCCCTTTGGGGCTGCTATTCCATGGCAGCCAACAGGTATGAGGTGTGATGACGTTAGCTTGGGAATCCCTCTGGCTTAGCCTGGGCAGCGATATGGTGCCTTCGTTTATCTTCAGGACTCTTAGTCCAATTTGTATCTTGTCCGTAGTCGGACGCTATTCGCTTCCGTTGTTATTTGGATCTTTGTATTGTATTTTTGATGTTCTTGACTCGGTGAGTCGTTGTTGTATATATGTTTTTTTGTGGGTTCCATCGAGAACTATTGTAATGTTATCACAAATTCCACCCGCATAACGTGTGTGTTGCGACGTGCACGTTATGCCTGGTGGGCGTCCTAGGATCGTTATTATGCGGATTTGGCGGAAATCGCTAAGTCTGCATAGTGCCGATCCGGGGGGCGTTACAAAGTGGTATCAGAGCTCTGGTTCTTCGATACCCCGCAGGTCCGCTCTGCCTGTAGGATACCCTAGCTAATGGTCGTTGTTTGTAGAGTGTCCAAACTATTTTACTAAAGTTTATTTGGAAAATATCTCAATAGGATTCTTGTTTATTCCTTACCTCTATTCTATTTCCTCTCTTACCTTTATGTGTTTTAAATCTTCTCTCTTACCTATCTTCCGAGTTATAGCATCTTCGTGGGTGGACGATCCCTTGCCTTTTCCTATAGGTTCGATCTTTGGAAGGATATCTACGGATGAACATCGTCATCGACGTGAGCAAGAACTTCTTGTTAGTGGTGTCGAGAAGAACAACATGGCATGAGAAGATTCGATAGAATAACCCCGCTCTTTTCCTCCCCGGCGGTAGCGTGGATCTCGGGGCGAGATCCCTTGTTAGTGGTGTCGGTTGTAATGTCCCGGGGTTTTCCCCAAATTAGATTTTGTTTGTTTTGCTTTTTGCATCATCATGACATCAGCATCATCGCATCGCATATTTTTGGCAACAAAAAATTATTTTTATTAAACCCTATTTTATTTTGCTAAAATTGTCGGAAAATATTTTACTGAGACAGTCGTCTTTGTTTTCGAAAATTAATTGCCAAATTTAATTTGCAAAATAAAATGTTTTGAGAATTGCGAGAGAGTAGCCCAAACCTGGCCCAAGCCCACCTAGCCTCCAAAACCCTAATTCCTGCCCTGGCTCTTTTCCTCCTACCCCCTTGCACCTTGCAGCCACCCTCCTCTGATTTCTGCTTTCGCAAATCAGCCTTTACACCTCGCAGCTTAGTCCTTTTCCTTTTCTTTTTAGGTCCCTAGACCTTTTTCATCCTCTCTTCTTATCTTCTCCTTCTTCTCCTTCCCGTGGTCGTCCTCCTCCCCGCGTCTTCCTCCCTCACCACCGTGGCCTCGAGCTGCCGACTCCTCTCCCCGGCCGCTCCTCCCTTTTCCCTCACCACCCACCGACCCTCTCCCTCTCCTCTTCTCCTCTCTCTCACCCTATGCTCGACCCCCTTTTCTTTTCCCCTAGCCTAGGTCGCCCCGAGCCCGTCGGTTCCTCCTCCTGGCCGCGCCCCGGCCGGCCCGCCCCCACCTCCAGCTCGCACCGGCGTCCTCCTGGTCGACCTCCTCCAAGCACCTCCCCGTCGATCCCGTCCTCCTCTCCACCGGCGGCCCGCCTTGCTCCTCCGCCTGCTACCCCGCCTCCAGCTTCCCTCCGTGCGGCCCGGACCCCGCCGCAATCCTGCTCGACCGAGGCCACCGGCTGGCCATCCTCCCGACGCCGCCGCCCCTTCTCCTCCCCTCCGGCAGCTCCTCCTGCCCCTGCTCCCCTCTCCCCGTGCACCTCGCTCCTCCTCGCACGCAGGTAGCACCGCGACCTCCCTCGGCCTTGTTCCAGCACGGTCGACATCAACCCGAGCTCTTCCCGGCATCCGTCTTCCCTGTTGAGCCCATGATGTAGCTGCTGCTCCCGTTGTCGCCGTGCACGTCCCTGCCGGTGTTCCCGTCGTTGTTTGTCCCCGACAGCCCGCCTCCGTGTTTCCCCCGTTCCCGGAGCCGGTTCCCGACGGCCGCTCCCGTTCTCATCCCCGACGGTCGTTCCCGGTGTTTCCCGACGTCTCCATTGAGTTCCCCGGCGTCTCCCGTGCCGTGTTTCCCGTTCCCGTCGTGAAGCCGAAGGCCGACGCCGTGAACCTCGCCCGATGACCGAAGATGGATACGCCAAGATCTTCCCCGACCGGAACCCGCCAAGTTCTCCGTACCGTTGTGCCGGCCGCCTTCGTGCGCATCCATGAAGACTGATCCCCGACGCCCCGGACCCCGTCGACCCCGAAGCCCGGAACGCCAAGGTTCGCAACGACGACGACCCGAGTACGACTACTTACACGACGTCGACTACCTCGACTACTTCGAATCCGAACGAACGACTACCTCGACTACGACGACTATGACAACTACTTCGACTACGACCCGAAGACGGTGGTCCCGAACCCGAATATCCCTCGATCTGATGTGTGACCCCAACCCTACACCCTTATACCCTATACGCGTATCTTATGAAATCATGCATGCTTAAATAACATCGCACCTTTATCCATTTAGTCGAATTAAATCAACTACTTTGATTATGGGGTTTTGTCCGGTGCATCTATATTGTGCACCGATCCCATTTAAAATGCTTTTGCCATGTGTTAGGGATAAAATTGAATCACAATTAATTTGTCATGCATCATGTCATCAACATGCCGCTTCTTTTGTCGTAGTAGTAA
Source organism: Puccinellia tenuiflora (assembly GCA_012064385.1). Classification (NCBI taxonomy): domain Eukaryota; kingdom Viridiplantae; phylum Streptophyta; class Magnoliopsida; order Poales; family Poaceae; genus Puccinellia; species Puccinellia tenuiflora. The sequence goes on from QRDG01001575.1 coordinate 45,591, forward strand.
AATGCATCTTTTGCGCTTCCAGTGTTTGTGGCTTCTTCGAGAATAGGACATTGAGTTGATGTGAGCAACGACAGGTTCTGCTACCTCTACCGGATTGCAGGCAAGTGATACTCCCTTGCTATCTTTGCTTGTTTTCTGTCTCTTACTCGTCCTATCTTTGTTCCTTGCTAGCCTTATATTGCGATGCTTGTGTCCCGATCCTATTTGCATGTTTACCTGGCAGCCATGATATAGCCACCCCTCCACATCCTATTAACCTGTTGCTTGTTTATCTTGTTGGCCTTGCGAGTCGTAGTGCAAGCTTAAGTTTGTTTTGCTCGAGTCTTGTTCTAGTCAAGCTTTAATTCGTTAGTTGGGTTTAAATTCACATGATAATCTATAATGTTTGGCGATGGGATATAATTAATAAAGATAAGGCACCGGCGGAAGGCCAATCATGGTGATTTGTTCTGCTAGTGTCGCCTAGGACCCGAGTTCTTGTCCTCTGATCCAAGACTGAGCGCACTACCCACATGTGGGAGGAAATGGGACTCCCCTCGACCTAGTACCGGATCTGCAGCCTTGTCCAGGGCGCCACAAGTAGTTCGGGTGTTTCCATTTGCGCTGTGCTTTATTATATTGTTGCAGGTACACGGATGGGACGCCTCCGGGACTTATACATGATGGTTACTTACGGTAGGGCTTGCGGTATGATGCGAAGTGACCAGCTCATGGTAGTCTGTGTCACCTAGCCATAGGCGCAAACGGTTAGGTCCACCTCGGAGCTTCGGCCGGACTTTCAAGGTGGGCAAGACCTAGCTAGGTGGTTCCCTGGACTTGTGTGGCAGTGAAGGAAAGTCTAGCGTCGGATACCCTGCCAGCATACCTCGGAAGTGTGCTAATTGCATGGCAACAAGGGTTGAATTGCGTGTGGTTACATTTGTGCACCCCTGCAGGGTTAAATCTTTTCGAAAAGCCGTGTCCGCGGTTATGGACGACTTGGTGAAATGTGCTGCCTAACAAGATCATAGACAACTTACACCTAATGATAATAAGTTGATTAGTAAGATAGAACTACTTCGATAATAAAATATAAAATTGCCAACTGTGTGAGTGCCTTTGGGCTTGCTGCTCGTGGGATAAACGGGCTGGTAAGGAATCGGTTGGGTTATGTTTGGTGGTAGTATAGTTGGTTCCTTCGCTTCGTGGTACCATCGCTTCGCCACCTTCATCACCAACTTCGGCTTCACATGCTCCAAGTCGGACACGTCGCTCTTCACCCTTCACGGCTCCCTCAACACGGCATACCTGCTCCTCTACGTCGACGACATCATCCTCACGGCCTCGTCATCAACTTTGCTGGAGCGCGTCATCACCGCTCTTAGCGCCGAGTTTGCCATGACCGACTTGGGCGAGCTCCATCACTTCCTCGGCCTTGCCGTTCGACGTGACGCCCAGGGGATGTTCCTCTCCCAAACTCAGTATGCTCTCGAGATTCTCGAGCGTGCCGGTCTGAGCTCCTGCCATCCTGCTTCGACACCCGTGGACACTTCTTCGAAGCTTGCTGCTGCCGCCGGCCCTCCGGTTGCGGATCCTTCGGCATATCGCAGCCTCGCTGGCGCTCTCCGGTACCTCACCTTCACTCGACCGGACATTGCATAAGCCGTGCAGAAGGTTTGCCTCCACATGCATGACCCTCGCGAGCAGCACCTCTCATTGGTCAAACGTGTCCTCCGCTACGTCAAGGGCACTCTGCACCATGGCCTACAGCTTGCATCATCTCCAACGGATCGTCTTGTGGCTTACACCGACGTAGATTGGGCTGGCTGTCCGGACACTCGCCGGTCTACTTCTGGCAACTGTGTGTTTCTTGGTGACAACTTGGTGTCTTGGTCCTCCAAGCGACAGCACACTGTCTCCCGCTCTAGCGCCGAAGCGGAGTATCGAGCCGTCGCCAACGTCGTCGCTGAAGCTAGCTTGCTCCGGCAACTCCTCCATGAGCTGCATCGCCCTCTACCCTCCGCCACCGTTGTTTTTTGCGACAACGTGAGCGCAGTTTACATGTCCACGAACCCCGTTCAGCACCAACGCACCAAACATATCGAGATTGATCTTCACTTCATTCGAGATCGTGTTGCACTGGGGCACATTCGATTTCTTCATGTGCCTTCGTCTCGGCAATTCGCGGACATCTTCACCAAAGGTCTGCCATCACCATTATTCTTGGACTTCCGATCCAGTCTCAGCGTCCAAGAATCTCCCGTTGCGCCTGCGGGGGATGTTAGGCAACCGAATATGCCTCCAATATTCGGTTATTCCTCATCATATCTTGAGCCTGAGATATTCTATAATCAGGCCATTATGGTGAAGGATTGTGTCATTATTGTGATTGATTGTTTCCTGTAATCTGCCTATATATATGTGATAACACGAAACCCACAATGTGTGGTCAATTGCTCTCTCTCTCTTTATTTCTATCAAATATATTTAGTAAGTAGTGTTTCCTGGTTCTGCACTGAATCTAATGATTTTTTATTACATTGAGTTTTGTGAGATGCTCCTCAGCTCTGCGCTCTGTATATTATAACTTTGAGGTCGGGAGATGATTTTAGTTCAGGGGCATCTTACAGATGGAGTTTGTTTTGATTGCTTACCTTGTCATTACATCCGAGTATCTTCTATTATGGTGAGATCTAGAGGCTAGAGTTATTGTATGTGTAAAGCATATCTTTTAATCCGTCCATCTTTTTGGTATACACTTTTAGTATGACAAGCACTATACAGCGAGTCCAATGATCACTCAACTAAGACTGGCAATAATCACTACAATATGCATCATATTGCATCAACAAAGAGGGGCAATAAGCATCACATTGCACCCAACAAAGAGGGGCAATAAGCATCATAATTGCATATTCAAAGCTAATTTACGTGGTGTGTGATTTCTCTTCCACAACTGAAACTTCCGTAAATTGAAAGCTCACATAGCCTGCATATCACTTTTAGCTACGCGAAAAATATTTTATTCTTGTTATATTCAGCTGAAGAATTGCTAATACTTTCATAGTGTACGAGATTTCTTTTTACATACTGGATTTTAGGATCAGTTTATGTACTATATGCTTTAAAAATAGAGTACATTATGAACTAATTTATGGAATATGGTTCTCCTTTTATATGCGGTATGAAATTTTAAAACTTACACCAAATTGTATGTATGTATTGTTTCGAGGTTGCAAACGAGTACATGATTTCATGACACTTTCACCAAATTGAGTTGTTAGTTATCTGAATTTTGTTGTTAGCTGAAAGTTTTACTCCCTCCAATCAGGAAAAGCTGGCGCAGCCGTATACGTTTTTTTGTACTATGGCAGCCCACTCTCTGCGTCAATCTTTTCAGGCCGGATGTAGTAGTTGTTATCCACATCAGAAATTACCAGTAAGATAAGACCATTTTTTGCTGAACTCAGTTGTTACTTACTTGAATTCAGTTGTTATCAACATTGAGTATTGCCAGCAAGATAACTTCTTCATACTGAGGACCCTTCCCTCCGCCGGTAGCCTCACCCTTGCTATGGTCGAATTTAGTTTTGTTATGAGGAGTTGGTGCTGTGGTCCTAAAGATTCATTTGTGTGGCTCAATTTGACTGGGAGCTGTTGGTAATAAACTTGTAAAAAATATTAGTATTAGATAACTATTATGATATATGTCACTGAAAGAATCGTGTAAACCGTAAGAAGTCCACTAGATTCTCATGTTTTTCCTCCATTCGTTGTAATTAAGCCAAAGTTCTTGAGAGGTAATAAAATTATTGCTTGAGGAATTGTAGTGTTTTTGCTGGTATCTAGGACATACATGTTCTTAGTCATGTGAACATGGGCTATGCAGTGTGGTTTAGTGATAAACTGCTGATAGATGATCAAAAAGAAAATTTTGTTAGTAAGGTGTCCTTTTTTTGTTGGAACTTGTTTTTGCCAGCTAAACGTTCAGTGCACTTATTAGCATAGTTTTGCATTGCAACATTGTTCAGCTTTTGCACGTCTTTTTGATGTTCTGAACCCAGATTAGTAATCATTCCATGGTCTTCAACTAATCTCTATTACATCAGTTTTGATGAAAAGAATACCTACGTATGCCCAGTCTTGAAGACAATCAAATGTAAGAAGCAGATCAGACCAAAGCAACATACAGAAACAGCTACAATTTTGGACACGCAGAATGATAAACGCTTCTATAGGCGAGCAGAGCAACAGTTTGACAAGCTCTTTGATCATCTCGGATACCGCTGTTGATACAGAGCTTTGCTGCACCTTTGTTTCAGTGTTATACATTCTTATCTAAAGAAGCTGAGACGCTTAATTAGAGTTTCTCTTCATTATGACATGTGTTTTTCATATTTTTCTTTCTTTCTTTCTTTCTTTCTTAACAACTCATTTTCTTTCATTTTGTATACAGGTTCCATTGTTTCAAGCAAAGCGAGGGCACTTTAATGTATTACCTACGTGAGTTCAATGTAAAAAGCGGTCAAAGAATAAATTAAACTATTTTAATCATGCCTAGCGATCTGTTTTTCTGTGTGTGCTTGAGCCATAATCTAAGGGAACTTGGATCCTATTATGTATGTTAACCTGCTGTGGGATGATTGCCATGAGGGCCACTCCTATGGCGTACTAGATATTTGAGCTTTTTCCTACCTTAAATGAACGACTTTGAAATGGGAAGACAAAGGTGTATTTGATGTAAAATCGTGGGTGAGATTTATTTATTTATTTGAAAGATGGAGGAAATAATAGAAATGTAGAATATATGTGTTCAATACCAACTGATCAACAAGTGTGCATGGGCATGTTTATATCTCTACGGTCATGAAATTTAGGAATAGCCCTCCTCCCCTCCTCCCTGCTGTCGCCGACGTGAGCCGCCGGGCAAAGCCCGCGCGGTGCCGGCGGCGGTGGGACCTTCTAGTTCCCCTCTCGCGGTGACCAGGGCGCGGGGCCATGGCGGCTGTGGCAGGCGACGCTCTCAGCGAGGGGAGCGCCGGCGCGGCCCTCCAGTGGCGTGGTGGCCTCGCGGTCTACTGTGTCGGCACAGTGGAAACCAGAGTACCACGGGCCGGCCTGCCAGGGCCCACAAGATTCTTCAGAAGATTTCGCTAAGGACCAGGCTCTCCAAGCCTGGCGAGCCTCGCAAGGGTTTTTCCCTCGCGAGGGACCTCTCTTCCTCGCCAAGGTTTTTTTCCCTCAGCGAGGGACCTCTCCTCGAGAGGAGAGGGCATCTCGGATGCCACCTGCAAATTCTGCTAAGGACCAAGCCGAAAGGCTCGGCGAGGCCTTTTGCCTCGTGAGGCTTCCTTCCTCTCGAAGCCAGCTCTGCCTCCGCGGCAGAGCGCACATGGGCTCTGCACCCTCCGCAGAGTGATGACCGCACCAGCGCGCGGTGACGGCAGCGCCACAGTTGCCATTCTTATGTATAAAGGAGTCAACAAAGCTGCACCAAGCAAAGGAGCCCCAAGGATTGCCACTTTGGTGATAAGGGAACCGTCTGCAGCTACCCTCCAAGGGCGACGTCACCGTGGGACCCATCCCACCTCCGCAGCGCCAGCCCACCGTCTTGGTTGGACGGTGGCTTTTTCCAGCTTTGGTGACACCGCCCCTGCCGTGGACCGCGTCCATGGGCTTTACCTTTATGGTGGACTCTACCTTTATAGTGCACCGCACCTCCTCCTTCGTCACCATGTGGTAGCCCTTCCCGCCAAGACATTTGGGGGGAAGAGGCCCGAGACACCTATAAAAGGAGGGGGAGCACGTTCGGGCAAAGGGTTCAATCTTTGGTTCATATTCTTCTCCGGTTCTAGGGTTAGCCATTGTAGCCACCTTGAGCTCGCCAAGCTCGCCCTATACCAAAAAAACCTCTCCAAGCAAGTGCAATACAACTCGAAGCAGGACATAGGGGTTTTACCTCACCTAGAGGGCCCTGAACATAGGCAATACCGTGCGTTCATCTCTGCAGTGTTGTCCCACAGCGAGTTCGACGAGCACCGTCGCCGAGGCACGTTGAGGGTTGTTTGATTCCGTGTTCAGCCCCTTACTCGATCCTTCGTGAGACACACCCAGTTCCTGGGACAGTTCTCCGATATTTGGCGCGCCAGGTAGGGGGCTGAGGCGCATCTTCAACCTCGACACCGCCATGGCTGGTTCTCGCGCCGAACGACTCGCTCGCCGGACGGCCAGCGCCGCCACCGCTCCTCCTGCCGGCAACTCATGCGGCCGCCTGCATGGGAGTGCTGCCCCGGAGCGCCACGTCGACCCCGAGCCCCGCATCGAGCACCCGGAGGACGACGACATCGACCACGCTGAGGACGACCTCGGCGAAGAGGAGGCTTCCTCCCTGCACCCGTCGCGGGACCGTGCTACTTCCTCGCTGGGCCGCCCTGCGCCCAGCCCGGCGGCTGCACTTCTCATGGTGCAGGAGCTGCTGCAGTACCGTCCCACGCCGGAGGCCCAGGAGGCCTGGCTCAACCGCCTCTCCGAGCTCATCGGCGCCGCTCGCGTCGCCGCTCCCGCACCGTCTCGCTCGCTGGTTCTCTCTGCACGCGCAGGGGACGTGGCGCATGGTGCGCCGCATGCTCCTCCTCGTTACCCCGCGCCCGCTCCAGCTCCACCGGCTCCACCGCAACCTGCTCCCGCCGGGGCTCCTCCTCGCGACAACTGCGTTGCATCGCACGCGTCGTCGCCGCACGACTGCCAAATCATGCAGCGAGCCCCGGAGGATGCACGCGTGAGCATCGAGCGCAACCAAGATCGCCACAATCGCGCCGTCCATGACGTCGCTGCCGCAGGGCGCCACCTCCGCGCCACCCTCGCCAATGGCACGGTCACCTACGGCACGACGGCCGCGTTCACTCGCAACCTCCGTCGCGTCGTCTGGCCGGTCAAGTTCAGGCCGGATCTTCCTCCGCGCTACGACGGCAAGAACAGCCCCCTGGAGTTCCTGCAGCTCTACACCTTGGCCATCCAGGCCGCCGGGGGCGATGACAAAGTCATGGCGAACTAGTTCCCCATGGCCCTCAAGGACTCCGCGTCCTCGTGGCTCACCAACCTCCCCGCCGAGTCCATCAATACCTGGGAGGACCTCTGCCGGTGCTTCGTCCCCAACGCCACCGACGCGCAGGTCATTTCGGCCTTCCAGGCTGGGGTCACGGATGTGCGGATGCTCGAGAAGCTTGGCATCCACGACAACATCACCACCGTGGTCAGGCTCTTCGACTTGGCGGACAAGTGCGCCAAGGCTGAGGAGGGCCACTTGTTCGTCAAGAACGAGCCAGGGGACCCCGTCGAGGAGTCCAAGAAGAAGAAGAAAATCCACCGAGAAACGCAAGACCACTGTGGTCCTCGTGGCTGAGCCTGACGCCAAGCAGCCTCGCGCTGCCACTCCAGCCGCGGGACCCGAGAAGAAAGATGATCGTCCCTTCTGCATCTACCACAACAGGCATTCCCACGCCACCGAGGACTGCTACGACCTCAAGAGGCTTCGCGAGGCTCGCGAGGCTCGGGAGGCTAACGAGCGGCAGCAGGGCCGCGGAGGCCGCGGCGGCCGCGGGGGGCGACGCTGGAACAACAACAACTACAACGACAACTACCAGCAGAACCCCCAGGCCAATGCCGTCCAGCCCGCGAACGACAACCTGCCTACCGAGACTGATGAGGGCTACCAGGTGCCTCGCGGGGCCGCTTGCATCCTCGGCGGGGCTCAGGCCCCCAGCTCCAACCGCCACTTCAAGCAACTCGTTCGCGAGGTCGCGGCAGCCCTTCCCGGGGTTGAGGCCTCCAGGCCCCTCAAGTGGTCCCAGTACCCCATCACTTTCGACTGCAGCGACCACCCCAAGTCCACCTCAACTGTTGGCACCATCCCGCTGGTCTGCACTCCCACCATCAACAACATCGTCGTCTCTAAGACGCTCATCGATGGGGGCGCAGGCCTCAACGTCATCTCTGTCGAGACTTTCGAGAAGCTGCAGGTGCCCTACGAGCGGCTCATGCCCACCAGGCCCTTCTCGGGGTGACAGAGGGTCTTACCACCCCTTTGGGGTAGGTGAGGCTCGCCGTCACTTTCGGCACCTAGGCCAACTACCGCACCGAGCTGATTGATTTCGATGTTGCGCACATCGGCATGCCGTACAACGCCATCCTCGGCTACCCCGCCCTCGCCAAGTTCATGGTGGTAACCCACCACGCCTACAACCTCGTCAAGCTCCCTGGCTCAGGTGGCACCATCGTCATCCGCGGTGTGGTCTCGGACGCCCTGTACGCTGCGCAGGCGGCCTACAAGGCTGCCGCGGTGGTGTCACCCGCTGACGAGGATGAGGAGCCCCTCCTGAGGCCCCCCGCGAAGAAGAAGAAGCTGTTCTCTCAGGAGAAGGCCGCGACGAAGCAAGTGCCCCTTGAGACAAACGGCTCGGGGGCTAGCGTCACCATCGGCGCCAACCTGCCTCCCAAATAGGAAAGCGCGCTCGTCGCCTTCCTCAGGGCAAATTCTGACACGTTCGCATGGACACCGTCAGATATGTCTGGAGTACCGAGGGAGGTGATCGAGCACCACTTAGCCGTGTGTCCAAACGCACGCCCCGTGAAGCAAAAGGCGCGGCGCCAGGCGCCAGAGAAGCAAGATTTCATCATCAAGGAAGTAGAGAAACTGAAGAAGGCCAGCATCATCAAGGAAGTGGTCCATCCCACTTGGCTCGCCAACGGTGTGGTCGTACAAAAGCACACCGGAGGAAGCCGCCTCTGCATCAACTTCACCGAGCTCAACAAGGCCTGCCCCAAGGACCCCTATCCCCTCCCGAGGATCGACCAGATCGTGGACTCCACCGCCGGCTGCGCGCTCCTCTGTTTTCTGGATGCCTTCTCTGGCTACCACCAGATCAAGATGGCGAAGGAGGACAAGGAGAAGACAGCATTTCTCACCCCTTGTGGTGTGTTTTGCTACGTCTGCATGCCCTTCGGCCTGAAGAACGCTGGCGCCACTTTCCAGCGCCTCATGAGGATTGCCTTGGGGGCTCAAATGGGGAAGAATGCAGAGGTCTACGTCGACGACATCGTGGTCAAGACCCGCGAAGAAAACACGCTCATCCAGGACCTCGAGGAGACCTTTGCCAACCTGCGCAAAGTAAACATCAAGCTGAACCCCGCCAAGTGCGTCTTCGGGGTCCCTTCAGGCAAGCTCCTCGGGTTCCTGGTGTCTCATCGCGGCATCGAAGCAAACCCTGACAAGATCAAGGCCATAGAAGAAATGCAGCCTCCTCGTCGCCTCAAGGACATGCAACGCCTAGTGGGATGTATGGACCCCTAAAGAGATCCGGTCCTTTCAAGTGGACCCCTGAAGCAGCAAAGGCCTTCGAGGACCTGAAGAAATACCTGGCGAGCCCACCCATCATGGTTGCCTCACGCCCTCGTGAGCCTCTGAAGCTGTATCTTGCAGCCACTCCTCAGATGGCAAGCACGGTCTTGGTGGCTGAAAGGGAAGAGCCAGTCCTCGCCAAGCAGAGCCCTGCCTCGCCAAGCCCAGAGCCCCCCGACAAGGAAGCACCCTCGTCAAGCCTCCATCCTCCTGCCGAGCCTCCACAAGTGGGACCTCCAGAAAACCTCGCCGAGGACTCCACCGAGCCTCGAGAGGAGCCAGCCGCTGCCGCGTCAACGACTACCCTCGTCGAGCATCCCGTGTACTTCGTCAGCACAGTGCTGCGGAACGCTCGCGAGCGCTACCCCATGCAGCAAAAGCTCCTCTTCTCACTCCTCAGCGCCTCCAGGAAGCTGCGCCACTACTTCTAGGGCCATCCCATCAAGGTGGTCATCTCATACCCCCTGGAGCAAGTCCTGCGCAACCCAAACGCGACAGATCGCGTCGCAGGCTGGGGCATCGAGCTACAACCTTTCGAGCTGGAGTTTGACACCACCAGGGTCATCAAGGGCAGGGCGCTGGCTGATTTCATGGCCGAATGGACCGACACGCGTGAAGAAGAGCCTCAAGAGGAGGAAGCCGCATCCTCAGGAGGGACGGAACTAGGCCACTGGATGATGCACTTCGACGGCGCCTTCGCGGCCCGGAGTGCAGGGGCTGGTGCTGTCCTCACCTCACCGACAGGCGACAAGCTCTACTACGCCGTCCAGCTGTGCTTCAAGGACAACGACAAGGTCTCCAACAACATTGCCGAATACGAAGGCCTTCTCGCCGGGCTCAGAGCCGCTATTGCCCTCGGCATCAAGCGCATCCTCATCAAGGGCGACTCTCAGCTCCCCGTCAACTTCTCCAACAAAAGCTACACGCCTAAGGACACCTACATGGTGGCCTACCTTGAAGAGGTACGCAAACTCGAGAAGCACTTCAGGGGCATGGAGCTCAAGCATATCCCACGAGGAGAGAACCAAGAGGCAGATGAACTCGTCAGGCGAGCAGCACGAAGGGAAGCCCAGAAGCCTGGAGTATTCGAGGAAAGACTCGCCAAGTCCTCCATCAAGCAATCAGCTGTCAACATGCGCATCGATGAGGAGCTCCCACCAGCCCCATCAAGTGGAGCACCAAACTGCAGGCTGCCCTCACGCGATCGCTTGCTGATGACCTTGGTACACCAAGACACTGGTTGGATCTACGAGATCAAGAATTACCTGCAAAATCGAGTCCTTCCCGAAGAAGACGCTGAAGCCGAAAGAGTCGCTCGCCAGGCCAAGTCCTACTGCCTCCACGATGGAGACCTGTACCGTAAGCGCCCCAATGGGGTTGCCTTGCGGTGCGTCCCTGCCGAGGAAGGCCGCCAGCTCATCAAGGACATCCACAGCGGAGAGTGCGGCCACCATTCGTCCTCGCGCACCCTTGCAGGCAAGGTCTTCCGAAGTGGCTTCTACTGGCCTTCAGTGCTTCAAGATGCAGCCGAAATCGTCCAGTCCTGCGACGCCTACCAATTCCACGCCAAGCAGATCCACCAGCCCGCGCAAGGACTTCGGACCATCCCGCTATCCTGGCCGTTCGCAGTCTGGGGGCTGGACCTCCTGGGACCCTTCCCGCGAGCGCTCGGGGGCTACCGCTACCTCTACGTCGCCATCGACAAATTCACCAAGTGGCCTGAGGTGGAACCCGTGCGCACCATACCGGCGAAGTCGGTGGTGAAATTCATAAGGAGCCTGGTCTGCCGCTTCGGCGTGCCCAACCGCATCATCACCGACAACGGCTCACAATTCATCAGCGGCGCCTTCAAGTCCTACTGCGGCAGCCTCGGTGCCCAAATCTGCTACGCCTCGGTGGCGCACCCACGAAGCAACGGGCAGGCTGAGCGAGCCAACACCGAGGTGCTCAAGGGCCTCAAGACGAGAAGCTTCAACCGCCTCAAGTCCAGCGGCAAGCATTGGATCGATGAGCTCCCCTCGGTGCTCTGGTCCATCCGCACCATGCCAACAAAGCCAACTAGTGAGACGCCGTTCTCCCTCGTCTATGGTGTTGAAACCATCCTCCCCAGCGAGATCACCCACGGCTCTCCGAGAGTCTTGGCCTTCAAGGAGGCTGAGCAGGACGAACTGCGCAACCACGACCTCCTGCTGCTTGAAGGGCTCCGCCGCAATGCGGCCCTGAGAGCGGCAAGGTACCAGCAAGACCTCCGTCGCTACCACAGCCGCCACATCCGCCCGTGCACTCTCGAAGCAGGAGACCTCGTCCTGAGGAGAATCCTCTCCAGGGCAGGCCGCCACAAGCTCTCGCCAATATGGGAAGGACCCTACAGAGTCGTGCACATCGCCAGGCCTGGCTCCGCACGGCTCGAGACGGAGGACGGCATCCCTGTCGCCAACCCCTGGAACATCCAGCACCTGCACAAGTTCTACCCCTGATCGTCCTCGACGAGCAATTTTTTGCATCAAGGGAGAGCCTCGCACCATCATCCTCCATGAGGAAAAATTTCGGGCTCCCCACTCTACTATACGTTGCCACGGGCCGTTCGAGAAGACTCCCAAGCCACCGCGCCTCGGCAAGGTGACTTCTTCAAGCACCATGCCTTGGCGAGGTGGATCCCCATGCCCAATCATGGTGGACCGCAAGCTCTACAAGCCACCCCCGCATAGGGGCCCCCTCTGAGCTCTCTCTACATGCGTCGCCTCGGGCATGCCCCCTCGAGAGCCTCAGCCACAGCATGTGGAACCCCATGCCTGACATGGCGGATTTTGTATTTCTGGCCACGCCAGTGTAATGAACCTCTGTTTTCAGGTCACTTTGAACCTTTGCGCTTAGCGCCAGCATATGTTGTTGCTTTGGTAAGCATTTATGTTATTGCTGATTCATCCTTGCTCGTATGATCCCTCCTGTGTATCTCGCGAGCGGGGGATGGACATGGTGCATGTAACGCCCCGACCCCGTAATTATACAGAGAGGCTATGTATTCGACACAACCATCAATGTATAATACTAAGATCGAGACTTGTGGAACAGAACTGGCACAAAGCATGACTCTACGACACAAAACATATAGCAACTCATATAATGAGAAGAATACAAATATTACAAGCAAAAAGGATCATAGATCCAACAATTCAACAAGCGGAAGCGGGTAGTGTTGTCTAACAACAAGAAGCAAAAATATGGCCTAAGAGGCCTACAATAAACATTTCCCAGCCAGCTTGTTCCACGGTCCCAAGCTGCCACCTGGGAACCCCAGACTAGTAGTCGACGTCAACGAAGAAACCACCTAGTCGCTCGGAGTCGTCCTCCTCTGAAATACAAATACATAGAGGCAGCAAAGAGAGACTGAGTACGATGTACTCGCAAGTTTAGTAGGGCGATATAGGCCCAATGACTGACGGAGGCTCTAAAGCTTTATATGTATTTCTTTTGCATAAAGCTAAGTTTCATAAACAGAAATATAATTGACACATGGCATTCGTCTACTCAGAATATTTTCATAAAAGGGGTAAGAGAGTAACATTTGTCACCATTGGTTCTCATCGAACCCTTTGTAAAACCATCACCACTCATCTCACACAAAGGCACTCCCTCGAATCACCCTCGAGGAAATGAACCTTTTTCACACACGTTGAGTTGCAACCTTTAGCTGCCAATTTAATTAATTAGGGTTAACATTCTCTATGATCCCGTAAATCCATTCCCAAGGCGTCCATAACCGCGGACACGGCTTTTCGAAAAGATTTACCCTGCAGGGGTGTACTAAGTGGAAGTCGCCAGGTTCCCGAGGGACCTCCCAGCTCCTTCTCCATTGGTACCGTCCGGCTCACCTGGTTGGCCCTCTTCCGGGGAAGGCCGGCAAGCAGGCGCGGTTAGACCTTTACCTCGTGTGAGACTATCCAAGAGTCATCAGTGGCCACAGGGCAAGTTTACCCAGCCTCAGCCCCTGCCCCATCGCCACTTCCTAACACCACCATCCTCATCATCCTTTTTCCGCTCACACACACGGCAAATGGAAATAGCAAACTAGAGGACCCTTGGATACGCCCGCACAAGTTATTTGGTCAGTAAGGCGCCCATACACCCACCAATGGCAGCACGCTCAGACCTTGGTTCCGAAGACAGGAACTCGCACCTAGGGGCTAGAGTGAGGCAAAACACCATCCCCGATGGCAACTCACCCAAGCCTACTTAGCATTTTAATTAAGCACCCACATATCCACCATGCCCGCATCATTCCATCGTCATCAACAATTATGGAAATAATCAACGGACATAACTAAATATTTAACTAAGCATGGCTAAGCATAGCTAAGCATATGAACACATTAATTCTATCTTTATCTCGGGCCAACACTTCAACCCTAGGTTTGCAATTTTTGATGCATTATTCGAAAAGATATTAAAGTTTCTAACTCAGCTTTATATAAATAAATAAAAAGGCAGACAAACCCCTGGCAGGCCGGCCAGGCCGGGTGCAGGTCGGCCATTATGGCCGGGCCACAGCCCGAGAGGCCCCGGCCACCGGGCCGGCCCATATGGCCGGGCAGGGACCCGAGAGGCCCCGGCCTCGTGGCCGGTCAGGCCGGGGGGGCCAGGCCGGGCGCGCTGGGTGAGTGGCCGGTCAACATGCCACGACCGGCGTGGCCAGGGCGGTGACCACGCGCGGCCGACGGCGAGCACGCACGGCTCAGGCGCGGGCGAGCACGCGCAGGGACGGGGAGAGGCGGCATCTCACGCGGTGAGTCACAGGGAGACCGGTGGCGGCGCCAGGGACCTAAGGGTCGCCGGGATGTGCCCCGGCGACGAGCTACTGCGGCGTTGCGGTTCGGCCCTCGACGCCAGGACGCACGGGAGGGAGAGTGAGGGCAGGAAGGGGTCCAGGAGGACGGGAGGCTCACCCTGAGCGCGGTTACGTGCTCGTCGGTGACGGAGGTGGTCGAACTCGGCGGCGGCGGTGATGGGATGCGTCGGCCGGTGTCGGGGAAGGCAAGGACGCGGGCGTCGACTCCGGGCCTCCGGTCCCGATTCCACCGGTGGAGAGGGGGATGAGGTCGAGGCGGAGGTGATGGCAGCATCCATTTGCTCCGAGACGTCCTCGGTCGCCGGCAATTTGGAAGGGACGGCGGCGGCCATGGTGAACCTGAGGCTCGATCTAGGGTTCGGAGGGGAACGACGCAAGAGGGAGAGAGCAGAGCAGAGAGAGGGAGCGAGGCACGACCTCAGGGGGGAGGCCTCCTTATCCACCCGGAGCAGGTGGTGAGCGGCATGGCGCGGGAGCATGACGCCAGTGGCCATGTCGCCACAGTGAGAAGAGGAAAGGAGAGAGAGGCTGACAGTGGGGACCCACTGTCAGTGATTTAAACAATTCTGTTTTTCTTTTAAGTTCAGCAGACTTCAGTGATTTAAATGGAGCACTAACACATTTTTATAAAAACTGTAAAAATTCATATAGGCTCCATTTAACCTTTTTGTGCTCCACAAAAATTGGTGAGGCAAATTAAAATGTTTTGGTCAATATTTGTTCATAGGGTTTAATTAGGGCATTTTTGAGCAATTTCCAAAATGTATTTAATTGAAGCACTTAAGCATTTCCAAAAATAATGAAAATATTCATGGAGGCTCATATAATAATATTTAAGCACCCCATAATTTTATTTTGAATTTTGGGGAAGTTTAACTTGGTTCCAAAAATATAAATTGGAATTAAGCCATTTCAAATTCTCATAATTTATTTATTTGATTGGCATTTATAAAAATAAATTCTTAGAACTTCCGGGACAATTTGGAAATTCAAGAATAAGTTGGTTTGGCCATTTTGGGCAAAGCATTCAGTTTTTGGAAATTTGAGGAAGGGTTTTGCTTCCCTTGTTTTAAGGTGTTGCTTTGTTTCCAAGTGTTGCTTTATTTAAAATTAGCAATTTAAATAATTATGCCATGATGCAATACAAAGCAAAAAGAGAAAATTTGGCCCATATTTTAGGGTACCAAATCTGGGCTGTTACAATTCTACCCCCTTACAAGAATCTCGTCCCGAGATTCTAGAGTAGAAGTTGTGATGAGTGAGAACATAGAAACTCCTAACTTTAACAATCTACTAGATTCTCACGATGATCTTCCTTGTTCCAGAGATTGGCTAATTAACATGACATGCCAAAGGCGGAAAGAACTGGAGATAACTTAAGGTGGTAGACAAAATGACTCTTGCCCAAAACCATAGGTTATTGAGAGAAAAAGGAACGACTTGACCAACCAAAGGTCGAGCCGATGATAGGACAACCGATCACCAAGACATCACTTCACACCAACCGTTGGATAGACCGTAGAGATTTGGCACCGTGAGGAGGAAGGCATCTTCTGGACTCCACGATTTCGACACACCAGAAGTTTCCATAAGATTAAAAGCTTGGCCCTAACGAAACTGAAGGATTTCTACAATGTCAGTGTGATTTGGCAAAACTTTGGGTTCACTGGGAGGGAGAAGACATAGCATTTCTCCACAATTAGATAGAGAGGTAAAACCTCATAACGAGATATTGCCAAGAGATAGATGGGGTAGAAGGATTGACCGATAGATATTTTGCAACTCCGTAGTGAGGTTCTCCTTGAGGTTCTAGATATCACACTCCGGCTTCAGAAATAGCCTTCAATCAATCCTCAAGCGAAATTCGTACTTGAAGAAGAGGAAGGACCTTGGGGAAAACTTCTAGAACCAGTTACACATGACTCTCATGGATAGCGGTTGATTTTGAAAGAGTTAGTAGATTTAGTCAAAAGACCTCCCGGTGAGGTGCGTGAACCACAACACCGGACTTGTCGGGATTACAACTAAGCCTAGGTCACGCTCTTTATAAACTCCAAGCATCATTTTTGCTTGAGATTCGGATTTGATTTGGCGTGAGGAAAAATTCAGACTTGACAAGTCCGAGGAAGGGTTTGCTAAAGTTAACCGATAAATAGGGTAACTAGATTGTCGAGATATGGGCCACCTTGCCAATCTCCAGAACACGAGGTAGATTGGGGTTTCCATCGGTTCATGATTACGGAAAGGGAATTGAACCAGCATGGACTCCAAGCAATGAAGCCCAACTAATTTCTGATTGTGAACTCCGGTAGATGATGAGATTTGATCACCTCGTCTTGTTCGAGAACGAAACGGCTAGTGGCTTACATGACGTATTTATAGGACTGGCGGCAACAACCTACCAACTCCACAACAATCCGCACATGCATGACCAACTAGTGATTTAACCCGAGGAGACAAACGAAATTCCCTAGGACCCATGGCGATAGATGTCAACCATTGCACCTGGTCCGAGAGACGGACAAGGTACCGGAGGTTGTTTCTCCTGACATCCTGAAGTGGAATGCCTGGATGAACCACAAGGATAACATGCACCAGAACACCCCAATGCACGATACCCTTGATTGTCCGCATGCAGATAGAGGACTGATAACAGATTTGGATTAAGGAACGGGCTAACAACAATTTAGGATATTGCAGAAGCCCGGTTAGCACTCTTCCGACAACTAGTGCCGAAAGGGTTTCAGGAACGGGTGTTACCGGAGGGATCACAATTATTGATGGGAAACTCACTAAGAGCAATCCCGTCATGATGCAGATGATTCCATAACAGAGAGCCTAGGTAAGCTAGTGACGACGAAGAGCATTGTCGAGGAAACCAATTACGACTGCAATCTCGAGTTTTGAAGACCAACTTCAATTTTTGCCAACCTGATGTAGGGTTCGACCTTTAACACCAGGATTCACGGGAAAGATCTTGGGTTAAAGATCAGCTTCATGCGCTGGGACCCACAATAGCATAATGCTCACAAGGGTGGCAATCCTCATGAATCATTACACCGGAGCCCTAGCACAATCCGGGACCTTCGTTTCAAGATCTTGGGCTAAGGCAAGAAATATCTTGACGAACCACTATACTTTCTTTCTTCATGTTTTAGATTTGGCAGACGAGTAACTCTAACTAGTAACTAGAGGTAGAAACCCAACCCCGTGATCCTAAAGATTTAGAACTTTGCCGACGATCAGAAGAACCGTTAAAATCAAATAGAGGTAAGACAACACCAAGATCAGAGTGAATTGGATAAGGAGTAAAAAGAATCCTAGGAGGGTTTTCACAACTCATTTTTAGGTTGAAAATAATTTTCACTAGACTCGACATCGACCAATAGAAAGGGTTTCCTACAGGCAGTCCTGCTCTGATACCAACTTGTAACGCCCCGACCCCGGAATTATACAGAGAGGCTATGTATTCGACACAACCATCAATGTATAATACTAAGATCGAGACTTGTGGAACAGAACTGGCACAAAGCATGACTCTACGACACAAAACATATAGCAACTCATATAATGAGAAGAATACAAATATTACAAGCAAAAAGGATCACAGATCCAACAATTCAACAAGCGGAAGCGGGTAGTGTTGTCTAACAACAAGAAGCAAATATATGGCCTAAGAGGCCTACAATAAACATTTCCCAGCCAGCTTGTTCCACGGTCCCAAGCTGCCACCTGGGAACCCCAGACTAGTAGTCGACGTCAACGAAGAAACCACCTAGTCGCTCGGTGTCGTCCTCCTCTAAAATACAAATACATAGAGGCAGCAAAGAGAGACTGAGTACGATGTACTCGCAAGTTTAGTAGGGCGATATAGGCCCAATGACTGACGGAGGCTCTAAAGCTTTATATGTATTTCTTTTGCATAAAGCTAAGTTTCATAAACAGAAATATAATTGACACATGGCATTCGTCTACTCAGAATATTTTCATAAAAGGGGTAAGAGAGTAACATTTGTCACCATTGGTTCTCATCGAACCCTTTGTAAAACCATCACCACTCATCTCACACAAAGGCACTCCCTCGAATCACCCTCGAGGAAATGAACCTTTTTCACACACGTTGAGTTGCAACCTTTAGCTGCCAATTTAATTAATTAGGGTTAACATTCTCTATGATCCCGTAAATCCATTCCCAAGGCGTCCATAACCGCGGACACGGCTTTTCGAAAAGATTTACCCTGCAGGGGTGTACTAAGTGGAAGTCGCCAGGTTCCCGAGGGACCTCCCAGCTCCTTCTCCATTGGTACCGTCCGGCTCACCTGGTTGGCCCTCTTCCGGGGAAGGCCGGCAAGCAGGCGCGGTTAGACCTTTACCTCGTGTGAGACTATCCAAGAGTCATCAGTGGCCACAGGGCAAGTTTACCCAGCCTCAGCCCCTGCCCCATCGCCACTTCCTAACACCACCATCCTCATCATCCTTTTTCCGCTCACACACACGGCAAATGGAAATAGCAAACTAGAGGACCCTTGGATACGCCCGCACAAGTTATTTGGTCAGTAAGGCGCCCATACACCCACCAATGGCAGCACGCTCAGACCTTGGTTCCGAAGACAGGAACTCGCACCTAGGGGCTAGAGTGAGGCAAAACACCATCCCCGATGGCAACTCACCCAAGCCTACTTAGCATTTTAATTAAGCACCCACATATCCACCATGCCCGCATCATTCCATCGTCATCAACAATTATGGAAATAATCAACGGACATAACTAAATATTTAACTAAGCATGGCTAAGCATAGCTAAGCATATGAACACATTAATTCTATCTTTATCTCGGGCCAACACTTCAACCCTAGGTTTCATAGGTAGGGATACGTGTGATTGGCTCGGGGAGGAACATGCATTCATAGGATATTCTAATATTTAACAGAAGGGACATTTGAACCGCATGCAATAGTATGGTGGATAAAATAATTTGATGAAATCATAGGATGCTAGATGCCAAGAAGGTTAGGTTATCTCTTGCCTTGCTGCCGGGTAGCGTAGTATTGCTCGTCGGGGTAGGAGAGGGAACCCTCGACTCCGGAATCTAGCGATACCCAAAAGAGAAAGGCAAAGAACACATAAATCACACGAACTCAAGATGCAATGCTCAATCACATGATGTCATGTCCAATTGATGCAAAGATATTATTATATAAATTAAAAGCAAAATTAAATGGGGAGCCAATAATTGGTGCAATTATTTGGAGGCAACCCCATATTTATCTTAATGGCCACATTCCTTATCAAATATTAATTTATTAGAGCGGTGGCTCAATTATGCATGAACATGACATGGATGGATAGGTTCCGTTCTTCCGATCATTTTGGTATTTTATTTGTAATTTTTGGAGCACCGATGAATAATTGACAAATTGATTAAATAAATGAATTTAATTCATTTAAACAAGTAATGAATAACATCAAATAAAAGTTTGTGATCATGTTGTAATAAGTGCATGGTTTGATAGCATTTGTCATGGTGATCACTTCAATATTTTATTTATAATTTTTGGAACAATAATTATCGGAATATGATTTTTTCCCAATTAGGTCTCATTTTTACCATTTTAGGAATTCACACATAATCAGCAAGATTAGGATTCCAAAAGACTGTTACCATGATTCTATAACATAGGGTTTGTTTTGCTGAACATTTTGATATTTGGTTTGCAATTTTTGATGCATTATTCGAAAAGATATTAAAGTTTCTAACTCAGCTTTATATAAATAAATAAAAAGGCAGACAAACCCCTGGCAGGCCGGCCAGGCCGGGTGCAGGTCGGCCATTATGGCCGGGCCACAGCCCGAGAGGCCCCGGCCACCGGGCCGGCCCATATGGCCGGGCAGGGACCCGAGAGGCCCCGGCCTCGTGGCCGGTCAGGCCGGGGGGGCCAGGCCGGGCGCGCTGGGTGAGTGGCCGGTCAACATGCCACGACCGGCGTGGCCAGGGCGGTGACCACGCGCGGCCGACGGCGAGCACGCACGGCTCAGGCGCGGGCGAGCACGCGCAGGGACGGGGAGAGGCGGCATCTCACGCGGTGAGTCACAGGGAGACCGGTGGCGGCGCCAGGGACCTAAGGGTCGCCGGGATGTGCCC
The DNA here is from genome assembly GCA_012064385.1 of Puccinellia tenuiflora. Taxonomy (NCBI): domain Eukaryota; kingdom Viridiplantae; phylum Streptophyta; class Magnoliopsida; order Poales; family Poaceae; genus Puccinellia; species Puccinellia tenuiflora. Next base: position 65,956 of record QRDG01001575.1, read on the forward strand.
CGGCGACGAGCTACTGCGGCGTTGCGGTTCGGCCCTCGACGCCAGGACGCACGGGAGGGAGAGTGAGGGCAGGAAGGGGTCCAGGAGGACGGGAGGCTCACCCTGAGCGCGGTTACGTGCTCGTCGGTGACGGAGGTGGTCAAACTCGGCGGCGGCGGTGATGGGATGCGTCGGCCGGTGTCGGGGAAGGCAAGGACGCGGGCGTCGACTCCGGGCCTCCGGTCCCGATTCCACCGGTGGAGAGGGGGATGAGGTCGAGGCGGAGGTGATGGTAGCATCCATTTGCTCCGAGACATCCTCGGTCGCCGGCAATTTGGAAGGGACGGCGGCGGCCATGGTGAACCTGAGGCTCGATCTAGGGTTCGGAGGGGAACGACGCAAGAGGGAGAGAGCAGAGCAGAGAGAGGGAGTGAGGCACGACCTCAGGGGGGGAGGCCTCCTTATCCACCCGGAGCAGGTGGTGAGCGGCATGGCGCGGGAGCATGGCGCCAGTGGCCATGTCGCCACAGTGAGAAGAGGAAAGGAGAGAGAGGCTGACAGTGGGGGACCCACTGTCAGTGATTTAAACAATTCTGTTTTTCTTTTAAGTTCAGCAGACTTCAGTGATTTAATTGGAGCACTAACACATTTTTATAAAAACTGTAAAAATTCATATAGGCTCCATTTAACCTTTTTGTGCTCCACAAAAATTGGTGAGGCAAATTAAAATGTTTTGGTCAATATTTGTTCATAGGGTTTAATTAGGGCATTTTTGAGCAATTTCCAAAATGTATTTAATTGAAGCACTTAAGCATTTCCAAAAATAATGAAAATATTCATGGAGGCTCATATAATAATATTTAAGCACCCCATAATTTTATTTTGAATTTTGGGGAAGTTTAACTTGGTTCCAAAAATATAAATTGGAATTAAGCCATTTCAAATTCTCATAATTTATTTATTTGATCGGCATTTATAAAAAAAAAGTCTTAGAACTTCCGGGACAATTTGGAAATTCAAGAATAAGTTGGCTTGGCCATTTTGGGCAAAGCATTCAGTTTTTGGAAAAGTGAGGAAGGGTTTTTTGGCTTCCTTTGTTTTAAGGTGTTGCTTTGTTTCCAAGTGTTGCTTTATTTAAAATTAGCAATTTAAATAATTATGCCATGATGCAATACAAAGCAAAAAGAGAAAATTTGGCCCATATTTTAGGGTACCAAATCTGGGCTGTTACAGTGCATGTGCCTCGGGAGCATCCCAGCAGCACCTCAAACCCAAGGGATCCGAGCTCTGAACTCACGGGTCAGCTTTCATGCATGTCAACTCCGAAGGAGCTCTGAACTCATGGACCGGCTCCCGTGCACGTCAACTCACCAAGGACCTTGGTGCCTGTTCTCCTCGCGAGACACACGTGAAGGAACCTACGAGCACGCATGAAGTTATCTAGCTATGTATTGCTTGTGGGTACGCCTATCTGCCAAAACGCAGGAAAACAGGTCCAAAGCAAGCGCCAGGGAACCGACGCCCTCTCCAAGGCGAAAACACCTCGTCAGGGAACCAACACCCTCTCCAAGGCGAAAATACCTCATCAGGGAACCAACACCCTCTCCAAGGCAAAACGCCTCGTGAAGCTAAGTCCAAACACTTGGTTGAAGTTCCTTTCGCTGGTTTTCGTCCCTCAAGCCTCTTTTCTCTCTCCTGCGCCTCATGGGCTGCTTGCACGTTAAAGGGGAGCCCCAAGCATCGCGACTTGGGAGCTCTTACCTCTCGAGGCCTCACGCACCCCCCGGCCTTGTGGAGCCCTGACTCTCACATACCAAAGCGGCGGTGGTGTAGCGCTAAGAGAGGGTCCTAAGACGTAGAGCGAAAAAGACATGAAAGGGAAGACAAAATCCTCTCGAGGGATATTCACCAAGCATGTTCAAATAAAGCTTAAAGAAAGTCTTTACAAAGCTATTACAAATTAAATGCTAAGATAGTTCGTGCCCCTGCACGTCCAGATACAGGAGGGAGCTCAGGCCGTCGCGCCTCCTGAGGTGCCCGCTCCGTCCACGGCAGCCTCCACCTCCTCCTCCAGGGCATCCTCCTCGTTGTCGCCTTCATCTTCATCGACCACGACTTGGTCGGATTTCTTGGCGTACGCCTCGGAGGCTTTCCGCGCCTTGTCGCTGATATCGACCGGCGCCGTCACGGCCTCGAGGTCAAGCGAGGGCTGGAGCCTCGCGAGGTTGCTGAAGATGCGGCAGGTAGCAATGACGAGGAGATCGCGGCTCTCCTCCACGACGCGCTCGTCAAAGCCCTTCGCGGTCTCTTCAAGCTTTCCGAGGAATTGCTCGAAGAAGAACGAGTATGCGGCCTCGTCGTTGCTCCCTGCGAAAAAGGGGGGAACCTCGATCCTCAGGTCGTCCCCAACGGCGTGCGCGCAGACCACCACGCCTTGGAGCATGAGCTGGCGTTGGCGCGTCATGGTCCGGCCATGCTCCGCGTTGCTCCGTGCCTCCTCCACAAGGTTCACGACCGGCCCCACCTGCTGGTGGAGCTCGCTCAGGTCCTTCTCTAGGGCGGCGGCTTTCCCTTCCGCGCGAGCCTGGGCCTCCTTGGCGCTCTGAAGGTGGGAAGCCATCTGCTTCTCCTCCTTCTCGAGCCCCTCAATGCGGTCCTGGAGCTCCTTGCGCTTCACCTTGAAGTGCTCCTCTTGCTTCTTGGCCTTCTCGTCATAGTCCTTGGCGAGGTCCAGGCGGATGAGTTTGACCCTGTCGTCAGCCTCCTCCTTTATCTTCCTCTCCTTCTCCGCAAGGTTGGCGTTGGCCTTCGCGAAACACTTGGCGTAGGAGGCTTCATCCCTGGCCACCCGGCCCTCGCGAGCCTGCAGCTGCCCCTCGCGGGTGGCCTGGTCCGCCTCAAGCTGCTGGACCTGCTCTTCGCGTCGGCGCAGCTCCTCCTCGCGGGGGGAGAGCTCTCCCTCGCGCTGCGTTAACTCCGCTTCGCGCTGCGCCAGCCGCTTCTCGCGGGTGTCCAGCCGCTCGCGGAGCTCCTTCAGGCTGGCCTCTACAACCTTGGAGTCAGCGACGAACTTCTGCTCCGCGGCCGCAATCTCCTGTTGCTTGGAGGCGGTCTCCACCTCGAGCGCGTCCCGCGCGGCGTCCAGCTGATCCATGGTCTCCGCCGCTTCCCGCTTCACGCTGTCGCGGGTCTCTGCGGCGAAGCGCATGGCCTCTTGGCAGGCCGCCAGGGCCGCCGCGTCCTGCCGGCGGCAGCTCTCCACGCTCTCGCAGAGGAGGGCCCAGCCCTCGTCGAGTCTCGCCCGCTCCTTTGCCTGGGCGAGTTCCTCTTCAGCGAGCTGCGCCTCCAGCTCTTCAAGCGTCCGCCGCGCCAGGCCGAGGACGGCTTGGCGACGAACCGCTTGGCGCCGCGGCTCCCGCAGCACCAAGGTCCCCGCATCGCTGCGGGGTGCAGAGATCTCACTTCTTGGCGGGGCGCTCGAGGCACCCTGCCTTGGGCTCACGGCCGCCTCCGGTGCGGCCCCGGGGCTCGTGAGGGCGCATTCCTCGCCTCCCGCGTCAGGGGCCCTCTGGGGGCTCGCGTGGGCGCCAGCATCGTCTCCCGCGTTTGGAGCCCGCTGGGGGCTGGGCGCCCTCTCGCCCCAAGCTCCCGTATCTGTGGGCTCCGGAGGCACCTCCTCCTCCTCCCCTTCGGGGACGCCTCCCGCCCCCTCCGTGGTGGTCGCGCCCGCCGCGGCCGTGGGCGCGTCTGTCCTCTGTGTGGGAGCCTCCTCCTCCTCGTCCGGCCTCGCGGAGGCTCGGGCTGTGTCGGCCGCCGTCTCCTCCTCCGTCGCCCTCTGCTGTACGGGAGGAAGAGTGGTCTGGACAGGCGGCGGCACCACCTCAATGACGTCGTCGTCCTCCTCCTCGCGGCGCTCGCCCGTGGGAGGAGCAGCCGCGTGCTGCAGCTCGTCAGCCATCGGCGGCGTTGTGGTGGCGTCAGCGGCCTCCCCAAGCTTGCGGAGCCGCCGCTTCTTCGGCGCCGCAGGGTTCCTGAAGACAAACAAGCAGAGGATCCGTCAAGAGGATTCTCAGAAGAAAAATGCTAACGGAGAAAGGGAATCAAGGCTTACTCATCGGCTATCCTCCACACTCTTTTCTTCGCCTTCGGAGGCTGGGGGCTGCTCGCCCTGGCCTCCCCGTGAGGCCCTCCAGCATCCTCTTGGGGGGCGTCCCTCCCTGCCGAGGCATTCCTGTCATGAAGGGCCTTGGTGCGGGGCTCGCGGCGTCCTCCCCTGCTGCCGCTCTCCTCCTCCTCCTCCACAATGCGTCGGGAGTGGGCCACGCGGAAGGCGTCCTCGTCGCCGCTGGAGGAGATCTCCTGGAGGTCCTCACCAGGCGGCACGTTCCTTGAGGAGTCCGCGTCGCCTCCCGAGGGGTCGGCCCGAGGGGTCGGCGCCTCTCCGGCGAGTCGCCCACCTGCTCCAGCTCCGCAGCCCACGGGTTGCTGCGGGGCCCGCGGAGCCTTGCAGGCCTGATGCCCCATTCGTCGAAGATGGGCAGGAGTTCACGGGCTTCACGCACGCTCTCCTCCACATAGGCGAACAGTGGCAGGGCATCGTCGTTGGCTGGGGACAGAATAGACGCCGTGGCGAAGAGGACCCTCATGATCTGCTTCAGCTCGTCCGAAGTGAAGTCGTCTGCGCTGAGGCGCATCCTGTCTTCCGAGCCTACGTACGCCCACATAGGCTCCGAGTGCCACTGGAGGGGAGCAATGCGGCGTTTGACGAAATCCCTCGCCACCATCTGGCCGGTGATCTCGGCCTCGCGGAGCACCCCAATGCGCTCGTACACCGCCTCAAGCTTGGGGCCCTCAAAGTCGCCGCTCGCCCAATGCGCCCACTTCTTCGGGGGCGCCACCGGTACCTCCAGGAGGCGGTTCGACGACTTGGTGCTGACGAAAAACCACTTCTGGCAGAAATCCTCCACCTTCTTCGTCACCTTGGTGATGGCGTTCTCACCAAGCCACGCGATGGGGATGTAGCCTTCGCTCCTGGCGGCGGCGATGCGGAAGGAGACGCATCCGAACCGCTCGTTCGACGCGGTGCTCCGGAGGGCGTAGAAGCTGCGAAAGAGATCCACCGAGGGGTGGATGCCGACATACGCCTCGCAGAGGTAGGCGAAGATGGCGAGGATGAGTATGGAGTTTGGGTGGAGATGAAGGAGTTGGATCCGGTACGCCTCAAGGATCCCCATGAGAAAGCTGGAGAAGGGAGGAACGAGGCCGGCGTAGAGGGTGTGAAGGAAGATGGGGTAGTACCCCGCGCCGACCTTGCTGCTGCCGGCCGCCATGCTTGTGGCGCCGAGCTCGTGGGTGTTGGCGGCCGCCAGGTGGCGCACCTTCTCGAGCGCCGCCGCACGGACGCGGGTTTCCGGCAGCGCCCCCTGGGGTGCGGCACCCCGCGCCGCCGCCGCCGACGTGCTGGTCTGCATCGCGGCCTTGCCCCTCTGGTCGGCGGTTGCCTTCTTGGGCGCCATGGAAGCTGGAGAATGAGATTTTGGAGGCGGAGCGCTCTAGAGAGATGAATGCTTTGGGGGAAGTGTGCGAAGGAGTTACAGCCGAAGTGCAGGGCGCCGACCGCGCGCCCAGGCTTTATTGACCAGCTCCCGAGTCGTGGTGGGCCCCGCCACGTCGCCCGTTGAAGCCGAGGAGATCGTGGCCTCGGGCGCAACCGCTGCGCCCCACGCAACCGCTGCGCCCCACGTGTCATGGACTCCGGGGTGCCCATCGCGGGCCCGGGGGCTACTGTCGGCACAGTGGAAACCAGGGTACCACGGGCCGGCCTGCCAGGGCCCATAAGATTCTTCAGAAGATTTCGCTAAGGACCAGGCTCTCCAATCCTGGCGAGCCTCGCGAGGGTTTTTCCCTCGCGAGGGACCTCTCTTCCTCGTCAAGGGTTTTTTCCCTCGGCGAGGGACCTCTCCTCGAGAGGGCATCTCGGATGCCACCTGCAAATTCTGCTAAGGACCAAGCCGAAAGGCTCGGCGAGGCCTTTTGCCTCGCGAGGCTTCCTTCCTCTCAAAGCCAGCTCTGCCTCCGCGGCAGAGCGCACATGGGCTCTGCACCCTCCGCAGAGTGATGACCGCGCCAACGCGCGGTGACGGCAGCGCCACAGTTGCCATTCTTATGTATAAAGGAGTCAACAAAGCTGCACCAAGCAAAGGAGCCCCAAGGATTGCCACTTTGGTGATAAGGGAACCGTCTGCAGCTACCCTCCAAGGGCGACGTCACTGTGGGACCCATCCCACCTCCGCAGCGCCAGCCCACCGTCCTGGTTGGACGGTGGCTTTTTCCAGCTTTGGTGACACCGCCCCTGCCGTGGACTGCGTCCATGGGCTTTACCTTTATGGTGGACTCTACCTTTATCGTGCACCGCACCTCCTCCTTTATCGCCATGTGGTAGCCCTTCCCGCCAAGACATTTGGGGGGAAGAGGCCCGAGACACCTATAAAAGGAGGGGGAGCACGTTCGGGCAAAGGGTTCAATCTTTGGTTCATATTCTTCTCCGGTTCTAGGGTTAGCCATTGTAGCCACCTTGAGCTCGCCAAGCTCGCCCTGTACCAGAAAAACCTCTCCAAGCAAGTGCAATACAACTCGAAGCAGGACGTAGGGTTTACCTCACCTAGAGGGCCCTGAACCTGGGTAATACCGTGCGTTCATCTCTGAAGTGTTGTCCCATAGCGAGTTCGACGAGCACCGTCGCCGAGGCACGTCGAGGGTTTTTTGATTCCGTGTTCAGCCCCTTACTCGATCCTTCGTGAGACACACCCAGTTCCTGGGACAGTTCTCCGACATACTGGTGCGTCCGGCCGTGGCGCTGTCCCTCGGCAGCGGAGGCGGCTTCGGACGGTGCACAACCTCGATCTGTTGGTCTGCCGGCGGCGGCGATGCTCGGTGGGGTGGTACTGGTCGAAGTGGCATGGGTCTTGCAGGAGAACGGCGGCAGCGGCCATGGCGCTGCAGCGCGGCGGCAGGACCTAGCGGGCCTGATCTGGGCCTAGATCTAGGCTGACACTTGGCCTGATCCGGGCCTGATCTGGGCATGCCGGGACCCGCTGCTGCGTCCGGTCGGCGACCGTCTTTGACGGTGGAGGGTGGTTGTTCCCCTCCGATTGGCTGTGGCATGGCCAGAGGCTTGATCCGGGCAGGTGGCCTAGATCGGGCTGATGATGGCTGCGGGGTGTGAGCCCTGTGGGCTACACTTCTGATGTCCAATTGCTGGATCTGTCGCCGTCCTCCCTCGCCCGATCCGTCAATATTGCGGTGGTCTTTAAGTCGCGACATCGGCTTGAGGTCGTGGATGCCGGGGCGGCGGCCCTGGAAGGAGAGGCTGCATGGGTGTCGTCGGCGGCAGCATCGCAGCAGTGGTGGTTGTTCCTTTGGCCATGTGGGTGGCAAGGGAATTAGCAGCGGAAGGTACTTGACCGCGGTCCTCTCCATTTCGCCTTCAAGACAGCTCCCACGACCACGAGAGTTTCCTCTCCTCCGCTCAACCCCGCCTCTGTTTGTGACTGATCACCCCCCGTGATGCAGGGAAGCGATAGAAATAACAGCAAGCCGAGACAGTACCACGGTATCCATTGGTCGCCTTTGGCCATTATTGCGAGTATACGCCTGGAACCGGGGGTGACAATTAATAGTCTCCAATGCTTAATTCTTAAAGAGGGCATAAGGTAGACCCCACGTCATGTGCTATAGCGAACTATAATCTCCACAATGCTTAAGTACTAGATGTGCCTTAAGCTGGGTCCAGTTGCCAGTTTTTTTTATTACTTTTACACCCAACCGTACGCGTTGTATAGGAGCCAGCCAAGAAAAAAAATCTAATCTAATCTCATCCCGATTCCCCCCTTCTCCAGTTCCAGCGCCGCCTTACCTGGACAGGTTGGTGTCCATGGCGTCTCCTGTAGTCCGCCATGGCCATGCTCATCTCCGGGCTCGCCGCCCCCCGACCCAGCTAGCAGCGGGCGCTCCGAGTCTCCAACAAGCCCGTACCCAGCTAGCAACCGGCGCTCTCCACGGCAAGATCCGAGACATGCATAGGAGTAGAAGAGGGGGCTGCAGCCATGGATGATGACCTCCTGCAGCGGCGCGTCTCACTCCCTCCATTGGTGTTTGGCTTCAACGACGGCCTGTTGTCCATGGCCATCGGCGAGTACAGGTCCGGCCGCTCCCCGTGCTCGCGGGAGACAACCCGATTTTGCTCCTCTGTTGTGGGCCACGGATATAGGAGAGAGAAACAACTGTTTTCTATTTCTTGTTGCCGAGCCGTACCGGTAAGACCGACCTTAGCGATTTTTAGCTTACGACCGACCCTCACAATGCTTATGGGTGGGTCTTAAGCTGTTTTTTTCCTTATGCCCTTTCCTTATGTCTACATTAGAGACGCCCTAACTACTCCCCCTTCTAAGATATATTATGAGCTAAATAGGTTGTAATGGGACAGAGTGAGTACTAATGACTACTAGTTCGTTTGTCCAGCAACGATGATGACAATGGCCCACCACTACAAAGTTTCATAGTTTCTTTAATTTACAAGAACGAATGGCACAAAGCTGAGTAAACAAAACCACCCGTGAAAAATGGAGCCGTGTAAATCATCACCAAAAATGGAGCTTGCATATGTCCAGATCTCTTACTGAAGGACACATACAATATATTTACTCTGTTCTCACAGGCATAACTATCCGGAAAATGGTCTAGACTTTGAATTCTGGTCGCTGGACAATCCAGTTCTGCCTGCCCCATGCAGACCCCACTATTCTCGGGGATGACGAGTTGATCACTTGACACTTCAATATTTTTGTGAACACTGGGTTTGCGCTTCAGGCTCAACCGTCATTGTCATGCCAAGGTCTGGTACACCCAACTACGAATTAGGGCATCTGCAATATCAGAACACCCGACTAACTCCTGCGGTTGCTCTTCGTAATGTACGAGCACCTCAATCCCAGGATGTCACGGATAAAGCAACCCAGAGATCATTAGATGTACCAGATATATACATCCGATGTGTCTCAATCTGTTCATCTGTACATAACGGAGTTGGGCTCGAATAGTGACCGTTGCTTAGTTTCTCCAGGACTGAGAATACAATCTCTCTCTGTACCGGTTCATGTCCGTTCAAAAGATTTCCCATGCTCAATACTTTCCTCCATGACTGATTAGCAGTAGGGGGGCGAAACAGGCTTGATACAGCCTCTCTCTCGAGCATCCCCACCTTTTCCTTGATAGTGAAATCCTAACATAGAGGATTAAAAGGAAATCAGCAATATGGCCAAGGAAATTTGATAGAAAAACAATGGCAAGGTATTAATTTAGCTACAAATTTCATGACTCAGACAATCAAAGCCAGGCCCCAGCCCACTGGATTAGGTTGGACAGCGTAAAAACAAAGGGACAGCTCACCCTTGCACAACATAAGCATTTCTATTTGCTTCTGTGATAACGACTATCAGAGGGAATTATTAGACTATAGGTGGTAGAGCACCCTAAGTGTTGTACTGACCCATGAACATCTCTTACAAGAATTGCACTTTCCAATTAAAAAAAAGTACCTCTGAACTCTTCAAGAGTAGAGTGAGCAAAGCACAGGAACAGATCTTTGAGCATGTTAGTTCGCCAACTTAGTTTCTTAAAAATGCTAACAGGTGATAGGTGCGACTAAGAAAGGCATTTAGTGAGCAGGATATTTACAGTATAAACTAGCAATCCAAAATGGTTCTATCTGATCAGGCACATTAATCAGACTGAATATGTGAAGCTCCTGCTATCCTAGACCTTCCCTGAAATCTATGAATACTTACTTCATCATTTGAGTCACTATACAATAGTATGCAAATGTCGATAAGAATAGCACTTACCTTTTCATAACAAACACTTTCCAAGCTGATTCCCATTTTCGGAAGATAGTAATTGAAGTAGTCAGTAAAAATAGATTGAGCCAGTCTTGGAGCATCTATAAGTTTTCGGTGGATCGAAGCAGCAAAAATCAGCAACTTCTCAATGTGCTCAAAAACTTGACAAAGTCGCTTCAAGTCTCCAGCCAAATCACTTGTGTCCGAATTCCCTGTCAAAATAACATCAGTATTGAAGCTGGCAAGATCCAATTATCCTTTGAGGCCCACTGGTAACTGAAGGTTAGCTAACTTCCAAGTTCCAACCTAATCAGTTCGGATATTTATCTGCTAGGGACTAATAATCCTAGCCAGTTCTTTACCCCGAATGGTGCCTTCATTTAATAATGATGTCCCATATTTATTTAAACAGATAGGTTATCCAAATAAAGGACATGGGAGTAGAAAGCTCAAAAGGTTTCAAGTCAGAACTCAGAACAAAGCTCTACTAAATGCCAGGGCCCACAATACAAGACAAAGACAAAATGTAAGTCTACACTTTATGCACAACTGTACGGCAAGTGTGTACCTTGAAGAGTTTTCAATGTTGACGCCATTGTAGCATAAAGTTGATCCATTTTAGTCTTCATTAATTTAAAGCCACCATATGTGGTCCTGTTCAGAATGTCAGCTGATGATTTGAAAGCAGTGCAGACCATTTGCTCAAGGAGCTGCTGTGGTCTCAAAGTTTCAAAGTAATGAACCACCTGGATATCACGAATATGCAAAGCTCAGTTACGAACTTTCGAGCTAATTAGCTTATGAAACTTGTAATCATGTGGAGCATCATTCTAGTTAAATTTCAAGTGATCCAAAACCACTAAACTTCAAGATTCCGACTGGCACCAGAATATATGCCAACCACTTTCATGAGTTTTTTTACTGTCATCTTCATGACACGGAACTCCCTGCTCTAACCTATTTAGGTCAGGCCGTTCTATATGATAAAGTAATCACTTTTGGTAGAAACTTAGGATAAGGAAGAGCAAACCACCTTTTCTCCTTCTCGAACAGAATCAAGCAGAGATTTCTGTTCAGAGACAGGCAAAGCTGGCACATCATTCCAGATTTTGCGCCACAGATTCCCATGTTCTGACATACGCTGAGAAAGCCTTCCCTTGGGTGGCCAAGCTGAATTCAAATCACCTTTGTCCTCACTCACCCAGTCACCAGGTGAATGCCACCGAATGAAATCTTCAAAGGCAGCATCTGGGTTTGCGGCTTTAAACGCCGACATGTCTAAGCATGGAGTAGAGCTTATAATTAGTAACAGGTAAAGAAATTCAACAGTAATAGGAATCACACATCTTCCAGAAACAATTATCATTGTTCATATAGCACAGTAAGCATGGTTTTTGAGTCGCTGTATAGTCGCTTTTGAGTCGCTGTATAGTCGCCGAGTCGTTTTCCCAAAATCAGGGGGACTCACGACTAATCAGGCCGACTTGGGCGACTATACATAGACTTTTGGCGACTATACAGCGAGTCGCAGGGCTGGCGACTTGACTTGACTCGGCGACTCAAAAACCTTGACAGTAAGTAAGATAATACTACCTCCGTTCCATAATGTAAGCCTTTTTAGCATTTCTCTTTCCATCCGTATCTAGACATGTTTTAGTGTAAGGTTCAAATGAATCTTGCACTAAAACATGTCTAGATACAGATGGAAAGAGAAATGCTAAAAAGGCTTACATTATGGAACGGAGGGAGTATTCTTCAAGACAAAGTAATAATTAGCTAAGTAATGCCTACATGCACGTTTTGAGGAAAGGGAGCATTTTAAATAAACCTTACCAGAAGATAATATATCCCTTTCCAGTTGACCAGATAAACCCTGCAATAGCAGAGGAATGGTATGACAAATCGCACTCCGATAAGTACAATATGGAGTAGCTGGTGTCATAGTGGAACAAAATGAGTAAATGTTCCTACTCTATTTGCGTAAATTTGCCCTATCTATGCAAGAAATGGACCAGACAAAAAATGGACAATAAAGCCATGGTAATGTGAGTTCAAGAACTTACAACAGCACTGCCAAAAGCCTCAGCTGCATGGAGCCTTTCTTCATGCATATCTTCTGTCATCAAAGGTGCATCCTAAGAAACTAATGGTAAAATACGGGGGGTGTATACAAATCTTGATGTTAAGTTTGAAGAAGAATGATGCTAAGCAGAACCTGAGTATATGGAGCATGCATTTCCTGAAATGTATTTATCAGCATCAGTGAGGGGACAATGCCTGCGGATCCTTTACGAATTTTGTTAGGTGCCTGTTCTTCAATAGAAATGTTAGCATCGGATCTTTTTTAACTTCAAATATATGATGAGGGCATGAATGCATATTACCATGCTATTTGAAGTCCCTTGTTTATCTGCATGATTAGTATCCTTGTCATGATTCAACGATTTCTTCCTCTCAATGCATATCGCAAGCTTGCAGGGAGCAAAACAGAAGGAAAAATTATGTAAGTATGTTTGATCTAACAGAAACTGATTATCTACAAAAGAAAGGACCAAGCGGAGCGTGGAGCAGTGTTACAGATTCACATAACACAAGAGACAGCCATGAAACACAAACAACACACTACAACAAAGACATGGTTCTCCTTGTCAATTCGATATGAATATATAACCCTGTTCATGGAATGAATAGATTTGTGCAATTGAGAATTTTAGAGAAACAAACAAACATTGCTCGATTGTTTAATGTCAGTCCGTCAGAAGTGAGAGAGGTGACTAGAAGTCTAGAATGATGTTGCACTATTAGTTCATAAACGGCAGTTTTCAAAGCAAGTGAAATAATGATGGGACTGTCTAGTGCCTACTCCCTCCGTCCTCAAATAAGTGGACTTTTAGCATTAGAAATTTGTCCACAAAAGAGTGTACTTCTATCTTTCCAATGCACATTAAAGTAGAAAAAACTGCTTCTCTCATCACACCGGAATCAAACCCAATAACATTCAACTCATGGTCTCCTCATTTTCTACATGCACTTAGCTCATTGGAGGTGGGGGAATTAAAGAGGAGAGAGATGGTGGCTTGCATCTTCTCAATGCATTTTTTACTCCACTCCATAATTTGTCTTAAAATTTCTATATGTCCACTTATTTGAGGACGGAGAGAGTATCTTGCTAGCCAGGGTAACCAACAAAATGAATAATCCATGTATATGACATAAACTCAACCAACGATTTCACACAATATCAGTGCACACTGGACAGCATAAGAGCGCAACATTTGCCCATAGACACAGACTGCTAATTCTCCTGCGTGGAAAGAATTCATTGAATAAGGACTTGAAAGAAATTAGCACAAGTACCATTTGTAGTTTTTGGTGGATCAGACAAGCCGAGAGGTCAATGCTAGAAGTGCTTTTCATCCTTGGCAGTCGCTCTGATTCCTCCCAGCACCAACGAATTTCACGCACAAAATCAATCCATAAGACTGCTATTGCTGACATAACAAACAAGACCATCATTAATATAGCTCATGAAATTAGAATAAAGGATCTTATGAAAAAAAAACTAAGCACAGAACACAAACCACGTATATTGCAGTTGCCAAACCATAACGCGTGCAAACAGAACTGAGCAAAGAGAGAATCCGAAGGTGCTCCTTTCAAAGCGCGGCCGTGCTTACTTGTTTCTGCTTCCACATAATTTGAATTTACAACCTCTGAAAAACATAAAAAAAGTAGCAGGCGTGAAATGAAAATTTCGCCATGGCATTTTGTCTTAGTTTGAGTTTATAGATCTGGCAAGGTGCAGCATTGAAGATTCCTTAAATGCTAGAGATTATATATCTGAAGATATTCTCTTAATTATGCTCAGTTATATATTGGTTTATCAAAGAAATCTGTAGATCAGAAAGGAGCACGGATAAATACCATCATTGAAAAGATCTTTCATTACACGATCAACGACAGATGGTGGAGGCACAGTAACAGAAGATTTCGAAATGTCTGGGCCTGAATTATCTGCTCTCTAACATGCCAAAGTTAAAATCAGAAACAAAATTCTACAAATAATAGTTATCGCTGCTTCAAAGGAATTCTGACTTGCATGAAGTTCTTAACCTGCAACATAATCTTCCAAAAATTGTGCCTCTCCTGACGATTCAAATGCATTTACTAGAAGATGTAGCTGGGATGCAAACCCAACAAACTTCCCAATAGAATCGTCGACCCTGAAAAAGAATGACCATAAATAAAGAGAATTACATCATGTGGTGGAACAATCAATGTAATATTTACAATGACTTTACAAAAGAATCTTACATATATGGAGACACGACTGGGTGTAGAAGCCAACTATCAGCATCAAACGACGAAGCGTTTTCCACCTCAGCCATCTCAAGGCTCTCTTCAAACATTTTCTCTCCCCAAATGGCTGTCAACTCAAAACCTAAAAAAACATGTGTCAATTATACATATCTTCTAGTAAGCCAAAACATGAGGTATACCAAAATAAAATACAATTGACAGGATACTTTACATACGTATCAGTTGGCTACTAGCAGGAAATATAAAGAAATCTAGACAAGGTATGCTATTATAGAGTATAATGTTTTTGTGAGAAATTCAACTTTTTCATATCGTATAGGTACATTACTTCTTGGTCCATATTGGGTTGCTTATAATGGTTGATGTGATCCTTATAAATACAATCCATGTTAAGGTTTGTACTTCCCATTATCCATTCTTGAGACTAGTTAATATTTGCAACATTACTGGTAAAAGATATAAGGCATAGTTACCTTTAACAGGATCCTCGGCAGAGTACCACTCTGCCCAAGGACAGTCATCATCCCATTGTTTTCTGGGTTGGCTTGCAACGTCATTTTCTGGTATTGACTCAGTAGCTTTAGGATCCAAAGTCTCCTCATGATCATAATCATGTTCAGGAGTTCTGTAGGTAAGCTTCATTGAGAAGTTTACCTTTACCTTTGCTGGAAAATCTGTTGAGGATAGGACCTACAAATAGAACAAATAAAGGTTACAGTTACACATGCAACAAGCAATCCAGGTCAAATTTGTGATGTTGAAGAGCCATAGACAAACATAATTGCTGAACAATGGCAACTGTTGTATTTTGAAGTCCAAATGTAACAGTTGATAGTGGTTAGCTGGTTTTTTTTGTTTCCTTTCGTATCTCAACAGTTGTCAGTTGCATGCAGCATTGTTTTAGAAAGGTTGTATTCATGTATGTAATCTATGTTCAAAGTTGCAACAGAAACTCAATATGAAATTCAAATGACAATGTTGTGATAAACCTCAACAACAGTGGGAAGCATGTGGTGTAACTTGCTTCTAACTAGGTGATGATAAACTTGGTCAACGAACAGACAACAAATCTGACTACAATCCAGTAAAGTCTTATGAAAGATAAAATAGCAGCATAAAATTGCAGGAAACACTCACAAACTTTGACAGAAATAACTCATGTAAACCCTCCAGATGCATGAGTCGTATCGGGACCTGGCTACCAATCCGATCAGCTTCAAACCTTCGAGTAAATACTGTTCCCATGTTTTGGATTCCTATATATGCTTTTCGTGAAGGATCGTGCACTGGTACAAATGCTGGCCAATTACTAAAATTGAAACGCATGTCAGTTAAATAATATGGCAGCAGCTATGCTAGTAAGGAATGGCCTGCAAAAGAGCCAACAAGCTCTCACGCATTGTGGACCCAGTAAAAAAGATGAAGCAATTGCTTTGCGAACACAAAGGATAAACCATCGCCGCTAATATTCATGTGCTAACCTGCTAAGCAGTATATACTACTTTCTCTACTGACCATCCAATCGAATAAATTATTCACTGTCAATTTTCATAAATAGTCAAAAGTCACTAACCTGCCACAATTAGACAAAGCAATTGCTACAGAACTCAAAAGCTTAGTTGATTCAGGATCATCAAGAACAACACCGCTGGCACTCAAGGGAGCAATTATCTGAGAGCATATAAGAAGTGTAATGAGTTTACTCAATATTTATATAAACAAGCCTATGTGCATTAGCTGTGTTCCACAATGCTTGACAGCTTGTTGCAACAATTTGAGAATGTGAATAGCTACTGATGATGTACTAAAATTTAATGGTTTCCAGATTTCCATGGGGAACATGATACAATTTCTTTATTCAGAAAAAAAAGGATCATGTCTGAAGTCTGAACAAGGAAACACATGAAGTTATCTGATATAGTACATAGAAGTACAGTGCAAACAGAAATCGACTAATACACCCAACAAAAATGCATGATGTATCTGATCAGTATGCTCATATCTATCTGTATGCAACAATAGAGTCAAACCGCACCAGAAACTCATCCACTCCAAAAGATAGTTGTGTGCTATGCGTATCATCATCCCAGTATGAATATTTTCCTACAAAAAGGTATTTATAGCTGAGTATAAAAATAATCAACAAAAAACTTTTTTAGACAATAATAACACCATCACCCGTTGAAGACAGTTGACAGTAATTTTTTCTCACCTTTTGCAGATTTCATAAAGTGATACTCCATACTGTAGACTCTTTTCCCATGCTTCAATTCGCGCTTGACCATGTACAAGTTTTCAAAGGAAAGCACGCTCTCTGCACCTTTTTGCTACAAGAATGTATGTACTTCCCGGTCAAAAAAAGAATGTATGTACTTAACACATCAAAGACATATCAGACAAAGCATCAAACAAGGTCCAGGGAAAGAACAATACCATCAAGATCTTTGGGCCGTCTGCTAACCATTGACGACAAATAGCCTCTATCTCAGATATAAACCTAGATGATCAAGAAATTCAAGTACCGTCATACTGAATTGGCCCTTTGCGGACAATTGTAAATGGGCTAACTAATAATCACAAAGTTGGGCAGCAGTAGCACTGCAGTACCTCTCCCATGACGACGCAATGGTGAAATCATCAAACCGCTCGAGCTGCATAAAGCGTGATAAATCAGCAGATAATTGACCTCTCATACTCAAGAGAAACAGAATTTTGAATTCTAAGATCTAGGGAACTACATGAAGAAGTACTAAAATATTAAAATAAAAACATCACATCTGAGAAAACAAGATCCTACCGATCTAAATGGATGAGGCCAAAAGTACTCAGCAAAGCACAGAAGCTACAGGTATCAATTAGTTACTAGGTTAGCACTTAGGCGTGCGCGCATTTACATATGATCCATGCTAACTGCATAGTTACGCCACTAGGAACAATTTGCAGAAGGAAACTTCCAAATGCGTACTCCTGCAGAAGTACACTCTCGTAGGTGACAAATCGACTAGAGCAACTAATCGTTCTCAGTCTGCCGGGCCAATACATTCAATCACTCAACTCTTTACACCCTTCTAGCAACGGCGTCACATTACCGTGTCCAATTATCTGACTATTGAGTCTGCCGAATCACATTACCGTGACCTCGTTGTCACGCAACCACAGCACCCAGCACGTCTGGCACATAAAATTGAACCCCCAACAGCAAGCTAGCGCACGTACGGGCGACAGCGGAATAGTAACCACGGGCTCACGGCTGAGAGAGCAGGGGCGATCAGAAGCGTGCGTGCGTACCTCCTCCTCTTCCTCGTCGTCCTCTCCGATCCGATGGTGCTTCTTGTGCTTGGAGGAGGTGGAGGCCATGGCGGCGTCGGCGATCCCCTCCGGTGGCGAGGTAGAGAAGGAGGTGGGCGGCGGGGCGGGGTCTCGGGGAAGTCTCCCTGCCTTCCTCCTTAGATCGGTGGGGGGGAGAGGAAGTGGGGGAGGAGCGGAGGAGGGTGATGTGCCCATGCCGCGTCGGCCGAAGAGTTCGCGAACTTGGTGGTGCTGGACTGGTCGCAGTCGCAGCTCTGGGCCTCTGGCGCTATGGGCTAGTCTAGCTTCTTCTTTTTGTTTAGAGTCCACGGTGTATGGACCCGGTATTGGGCCTTCTTCCTTAAGCTACCTCTGAAAAAGTGCAGAGAATAAAAACGCAAAAGATTGAGTCTCGATGCATTGATAGAGAAAAATCTCTACTATAGGGTACAACTATAAAAAGGATTCCTTTTGTAAAGGGAACTTTATTAGCCCCTAAGCGTGTCACGTGGCGGAAGCACACTTGTCCCGCATGTAGAAAGCAAAATCGAATTTGAACACGAAGTGAAGAAAGCAAAAACGAATTTCCCCACCCCAGCTCCCCTGTACATCCGCGCGCACACGGGTGTACATCCGTGCGGACATCGTTGTACATCCGCGCGCACATCGTTGTACATTCGCACGCACATCGGAAAGTACAGAGTATATAGAACAGAAAGTACAGAATGTAGCCATTCGGATGTACAGATTAGTGCAAATAGGGTGTACAAGGAGTACAAAGTACGTTGACAGCGGATGTACAAGTAAGTTCAAACCCGAAGTACAGCTATGTTCAAACCGAATGTACAGCTATTCACCTTTTGGATGTACAAAAAAAAAAGTTCGTCAAAACCTATCGATATGGGATCTAGTTTTGAAGATCTCGACGCGAGGAGTTTAAAAGTGAAAACGGTTCGTAATTTGGATAACCGGTTCTCAAGATATTTCGTTTTTAAACTTCGGTTCAAAAAAATAAAAGGAAAAACTACCCTCCCACCGAGTACATGTACATAGAAAACGGAGTGCAAAACACGTTGACAGCGGATGTACAAGTAAGTTCAAACGCGAAGTACAGCTATGTTCAAACCGGATGTACAGCTATTCAGCTTTTGGATGTACAAAAAAAAAGTTCGTCAAAACCTATCGACATGGGATCTAGTTTTGAAGATCTCGACGCGAGGAGTTCAAAAATGAAAACGGTTCGTAATTTGAAGATCTCAAGATATTTCGTTTTTAAACTTCGGTTCAAGAAAATAAAAGAGAAACTCCCTCCCACCCGTACCCTTCCTTTTCTCTCTCTTCCTCCCCACTTTAACTCCTGTTGCGACACGTGGCGAATATTCAAACAAAAGAACAAAGGAGAAGGCGCCACTTGGCGTGAGGACAGCGGAGGAAAAGTTCCCTTCGCGAAGGGTTCCCTTTTTTTAGTGATTACCTCTACTATAATATTGGAATTCCGTGGTGATGGTATGGTACGTCAAAACCAGCCACCAGCGATCCACGTACGGTAGAAGAAAATCCCCACCGCGATCGGTAGACAACCGTACGTCGTACGGGCTGATCATCCCGATCGGTAGAGGGATCGGTGGAGTCGTTGTTTTACGCGACATATGTGCGACGCACGGACTCGTCGTGTGTATGACGGAGGCTCACTAGCTGGGCTGGAACTAGATGCTAGCTCGGCCAAGGCGTTGGTGGGCTTGAGCGCCCGGGTAGCATATCGCTGGACGGAAGTACAGTAGAATTAAAGCAACAGAAAAGATCGGTAGTTGCTTGCATCCTGTATTGGTTTTGTACATGTGCAAACAAAGTAAGAAAAACAGTCTATAAAATAGCGTCTATGTGCATGGCTACCAATGCTTTTTAAATACAATCAAATAAGAAATAAATTGGTAAATCAAAATCAGGCCCAAATAATAATATCGATAAATCAAACGTTTTAAAATTAATTTAAATATTTATTTAAAACCCTCATCCGCGGTGGCACTATCGATATGGATGCCAGCATCATATAGACGGCTAGAACCATTGCTGCGACGTTGCTCCGACGTCTCTGCTATATTAGGAACCAATTAGCGCTAGCTTGGTCTATCGCATAACCTAGCGGTACATCGAGACCACATTTACGACTCTCAAAGGTTATCTGGTTATGTTGTCATTTGTCTGATTCATTTAGCTACATTATGGACTGCTTCATGGAAAGTGACGTTTGGCTCCGTGGCAACGCACGGGCATTGTGCTAGTTACTTACAAATCTAAGACTAGACTGATACCGATACCAACAACGGCCAGACATTTTTTTTTGATAAAGGGCTTATATTACTTATAAAAGTATTATATCCGGCCTCTGCATAATAAGATGCACACAGCCGACAAGTCATCATCCAATAACGAACTATAACATAGACAGATTACAAATCAAAAGATCATGCCAATCGCCTATGGTGTTGGGCCGCCAATCCGAAGATCCCTATGCCACCCATGTGTAAAAATGTCCCTCGCCGTGGTCTCCAGTTGCGCAGAAACCTCCATAAAAAGGTCGCGATACTCCACGTGTTGTAATATGGACCACGAACGGAGCAAACCTGTGCACCGGTAGATTACCTGCATAAAGAAAATATTTTTATCATTAAAAACCTTGTCGTTTCTATTCAGCCATAGCGACCATAAGACGGCTATCGCTCCCACCCGAATAACCGTTCGAAATTTATCATCAATACCATGAAGCCAGTTGACAAATATATTTGCAACGGAACGTGGTGGATATAAATTTGAAGCAATTTGGATGGTTGACCAAATAGAACGTGCAACCTTGCAATCGAAGAAAAGATGCTTAATAGTCTCATCATGTAGACAAAAAACACACTTCGTACTTCCATGCCAATTGCGTTTGACAAGGTTATCTTTGGTTAGGATCACTCCTCGACAAGCATACCACGCGAAAATCTTTGTTTTAAGTGGCATTTTCATCCTCCAAAGTTTTTTATGGCTATCAACTGGCATATCCGATTGGATCAAAGCTTTATACATAGAATCTACCGAGAATTTACCATTCTGAAGTAGGCTCCAACGAAATACATCCGGTCCAGGCTCTAGGTTAATCACAGCCAAACGCCCCAAGAGGGTGTTCCACGTGGCCAACCTGGTACCAAGTAGATCTCGTCTGAACGTCACATTCGGAGGCGATGATCGCATAACCGAAGCTAGCGTAACCTCTTTGTAACGAACAATGTTGTATAAAGCAGGATACTGATCCCTAAGAGAGGTATGGCCTAACCATATATCCTCCCAGAACCTGATCTGTGATCCATCTTTGATAGCAAATTTCCCAAAGCGGAAGAAAGACGCTTTCGCCGCCATGAGACCAGCCCAAAAGTGTGAGTCACCTGGTTTCCAAACCATCTGTGACAAAGTTTTGGTACCGATGTATTTGCGTTTTAACATTGTTTGCCATACCCCTTCTTCCGAGAGAAGCTTGAAAAGCCATTTCCCTAGAAGGGCCGTATTTTTAATCCGTAGATCGTGGATACCGAGTCCACCCTGATCCTTAGGACGACAAACCACATCCCACCTAGCCAGTCGATATTTCTTTTTCTCACTATCACCCTGCCAAAAGAATCGCGAACGATAATAGTCCAACTTTTTAAGGACCCCTTTTGGCAACTTGAAGAAGGATATCATATACAGTACCATATTGGTTAGGACTGAATTGATAAGAACTAATCTCCCACCTAGGGATAATAGTTTTCCTCTCCAACTGGTTAAGCGAGCTTGCAAGCGCTCCTCAACATGCTTCCATTCGGCATTAGTCAATCTCCTATAATGTATCGGTATTCCAAGATACCTAATAGGAAACGAACCTTGTGCACACCCGAATAAGTCCGCATATTGAGTTGCACAATCCAGAGCCTCCCCGAAGCAGAACAACTCACTCTTATGGAAATTAATCTTTAGACCAGAAAGTTTTTCAAAAGCTGTTAAAATCAGCTTCATGTTCATCGCTTTCTCAAGGTCATGTTCCATAAACAAGATGGTGTCATCTGCATACTGGAGAATAGAGAGTCCGCCATCAACCAAGTGGGGAATGACGCCCTCAATCTGTCCATCCAGTTTGGCCCTTTCAATCATGACCGCTAACATATCCGCTACTATGTTAAATAGTATTGGCGAAAGCGGGTCACCTTGCCTCAGACCTTTTTTTGTTTGAAAGTAATGGCCAGTTTCATTATTAACTTTAATAGCCACACTACCTCCAGTAACAAAATTACGGATCCAGGCACACCACTCCTCCGAAAAGCCTTTCATGCGCAAGGTTTGCTGTAGAAAATCCCAGTTAACCTTATCATAAGCCTTTTCTAAGTCAATCTTAAAAATCACCCCGTTCAACTTTTTCGTATGCATCTCATGAACGGTTTCGTGTAGTATAACTACCCCGTCTAGGATGTTCCTACCCTGCATAAACGCAGTCTGAGTAGGTCGCACCACATGATCTGCCACGGAATTCAAACGGATCGTTGCCACCTTGGTAAATATTTTGAAACTCACATTAAGGAGGCAGATTGGTCTATACTGTTGTATCCTTTCTGCATCGATAACCTTAGGTAACAAAATAATCTCACCAAAGTTCAACTTAAAAAGCTCCAGCTGTCCGGCATGCAAATCGCCGAACATAGCCAGAAGGTCTGATTTAATGACATCCCAGAAGTTTTGATAAAACTCCGCGGGGAATCCATCTGGACCTGGTGCTTTATTGTGCTCCATCTGGAAGACAGCTGCTCTTACCTCCTCCTCTGTGAAAGGGGCCGTAAGAAAGCCATTCTCCTCACCCGATACCTGGGGTATATCATCAGTTCGGGACTCGTCGAGAGAGAAAGTACCCTCCTCCGGCGCCCCGAACAATCCTTATAGTACCTGGTGATATAGCACTTAAGCTCATCCTGTCCTTCAATAATGCCTTCATCCTGGACAACGGCCAGACATATAGACATTACAGCAAACACGGCCAAACAAACCGGTCTAGATGCCCATCTGGCCATCCCCCCCCCCCCCCCCCCCCCTCGTCATAAGAAGTTGTCCATGCAAAGTCACAAATTGTAAAAACCTCTTACAAGTTTATGAACAACGACAAGTAGCGTCGCCCTCATCCGTCGCCTCCGGCTTTGGCGGCACTGTTTTAAAAATATGTGCTTGAACTATATGTTCAATCTATGTAATGTTGAACTATGTGGTGTTGTGTGTTTGAGCTATGTGTTAAATCTATGTGTTCTTTCAATTATATATGCATGCATGTATGTGTTGTCTAAATTGTGCATATAGCTATGAAAAACAGCTAGAAACATGTTCGAACTTCATAGCGCTCGTTCATGTATCTGTTCTGCCAGATCACATCCCATACTTTAAAAAGTGTGTGATGTACGCTAATATGCCTTTTCGGTACGGGATTTCACGGGAGCCACTACAAGCGAAATTCCGCATCCATTTGGAGACCAGGACCATCGTGGTGCATTTGGTCCGCGGCAGTTGGGTAGTGAGTTTCTATGGTCAGGACTTAGGAGAGGTGGATGCCTGGGCAGCGGCCCGTGACAGTGGTGGTCATCAAGGCAGCGGCCTCGGGCTACCATGCAGCGACTGCCCTATGGGGCACGGTCGTGGCCTAATTAACATGGTTCTTGGGTGGCCATTTAGGGATGTGACATGTGAGGGCAGCGAGTTCGCCGACCAGGTTGGTTCGGCTTCGGGCAATGCGAAGTCTGTCCCGACCGCTACGTCGGGACGACGGCCCCGGGTTTTTGCGTGACGTCGAGATCTGCGAGCGGTTGTCTAGGTAGCAAGGGCTATAAGATGGCTGGATCGTGCGGCGTCGCGGCTCGTGTGCGGCTTTGGAGCAGTCTAAGTCGGGGTGGCGGCCCTGGAGCTTGAGGTGTGTGCTTGTGATATTTGGTAGGCTAGCGTCACGTGGCTTTCCTTATAAACATGGCAATATATAGCGTTTTCTGGATCCGAAATCGAACGGTTGAACTAAAAATTTCCACATCAATTTCCACCCCGTCGTACATATCGCGATCATCGGATTCGATCGATCGTCGCCTGGCGCCTGGCGCCGGCCGACGTCGTGTTACTCACGCTCTCATGCATCGCGAGCATCGATGATGGGCCGATGGGGCAGCGCTCCACACATGGCATGAGATCTTTGCCAACCACCGCCTCGTCGGCGTACGCATGTGGCGCTTTCACATGCGGGGCCGTACGGACGACACCGGGGTTCAGCTTGATTGATTCGTGTGTCACCTCACCTGCACCTCGAGAAAAAGGGCAAACCGAATCTAGCTAAGCTAAGCTAGCGGGTAAACGTGGGAGGCGATCAAGTCGCGCCCATGATTAGCTAGGCCGTTGAGTAGTGTACTGTGTACACACCCAACAAGCCAAGCCCAAGGAAGAAACGCCGCAGCAAAGGCCAGCACCCAAGCCTCACATACATGCCCCTTCTCCCGCAACGCCACATGCATCGCCGTCCTTGCGTAACCAAGCGCGCGCTGCCGACGGGAGCAACGTGCTTCCACTGTACCCCTTGCCCTTGTTGACAAACCGCGGCGCCTTGCTGCCGATCGATCCATTCCATTCCATTCCACGGCGTGATTCCAACGTGCCTCGCAAGTGTCGACCGAAAAGTAAACCTTGAAATGGAGGAGCTCCCTCTCGCGGCTCCCGTATTGCCCACTCGATCCTTTGTACCGTGCATGCAAGGGTGTTTGGAGTAACATGTGGCTACACATCCGCGCGCTAAGATCGTTCTCACTCTTCAACTATTGTGCTGTTGACAGCGTACATCGACCCGACAGGTTTTTCTTGCCCGACATGCGAATATTATGGTCAAGCACATAGTGGTAATGCATGTACATAGGATTAGCTCCAAAGTGCAGCTACAGTACATGTACTAGAGCACGAAAATAAAGTGACCGTACCAAATAGTACTAGTACGTGTACTCTCGCTTAAAATGCTTTTTCTAATCTAGTCGCAAACAAACTTGTCTGGCCTGGCCAACTCGATCGCACCAAAAGTTAGGTTCATTATATATATATAGAGCTAATAATATCAATGTGTGTATACTATGGTAAATTGGTAATACGTATTTGTGTGTCGACGAGACGAGTCACGCGACCGACACGTACCGGTAGGCAAAACCCGGATCCTGCTTGGGCAGGGAGCACACAACGACCGATGGTTTCAGTGGCGGCGCCAGTAGGGGGTCGAGTCTGGTCGGCTGACCCGGCTCAGTTTGGGCAGAAAAAAAATTATGTACCAGGAAAAAAAAGGAAACGTCATACGAGGGCACACACGACCCCGATCTAACCTTCTCCCCGCTCAGCTCACTCCGCCCCTGCCCTCATCTCCCCGCGCCGCCACACTCCGCCCCCGGCCAGCCCGCATCGCGCCGGCGCCGGCCGCCGCCGTGCCCCGCACGGCCCTGACCCACACAAGCTCAAGACACGCGAGCTCCCGCGGCGTCCGGCGCCATGGGTGGCTGCTACTCTGTCATCGCGGCCTCCAAGATGTTGCAGATGCAACGGAGGCGCGCCGCCGCAGCCATCCTCCCCATGGCCAGCAGCGACGAGTTCGGAGCTGGGGAGGCCCTGGGCGCGGAGCTGGGGAGGCCCTGTGTAGTGGCTGCGGTACCGGCTGGGCGCGGAGCTGGGGCGCGGCGAGTTTGGCGTCACCCGGCGCTGCGAGGACGTGGCCACCGGGGAGGCCCTGGCGTGCAAGACGATCCGGCGGCAGCGCCTGCGCCGGCGCGCCGACGCCGAGGACGCGGCGGGAGGTGGAGGCGGGCGGGCGTGCACCTGGTCATGGAGCTCTGCGAGGGCGGCGAGCTCTTCGACCGCAGCCACTACACGGAGCGCGCCGCCGCCAAGATCGGCCCGCACCATCGCCCAGGTGCATTCATAATCCAAATGCTAGAAGTTTGATATCAATTTGCTTATTCTTGATATTATTGGAAAACTGCAAGTCTAGCGATGCAGAGTAAATAGTACTATCTACTGAAGTAAGATAATTTCTCCTCCTACAAAACAGAGCATCCGTGGCTCAAGAACGCCGATAAGGCTCCAAATGTGTCGCTAGGAGAGCTTGTTTGATCCAGACTTAAGCAATTGTCATCCATGAACAAGTTCAAAAAGAAGGCACTTGGAGTAAGTTGCACATAACTGTTCTTAACTTCATTCCAGTGTGATATTCTTCGATGTGAATCATTAGCCAATGATCAATGAAGGTCGTTGCCAAGAATTTACCGGTGGAGGAGATCGACAACTATACTCAAATGTTCCACAGGATGGACAAGGACAGGATGGATATATTGAAATGGAGGAGTTGATGGAGGCTTTAGGTGATGATGAACTAGGCCCTAACGAGCAAGTGGTCAAAGACATTATATGTGATGTTGACACGGATAAGGTTAGTTCACAAAACAAATTAATCAAAATATTTTATCACTTGCTGATGTACCACACTATCGTCTTGCCAACATGGATTCAACTTAATGGTACTATCTTCTTATCAAAATGTAGCACTTTTTAATGTAGTTTTCTTGTTCTTTGTAGTCAATTTGTACTTGTGCTTCATGAAATATGAAATTGAATCTGTTTGAACCTTTTTTGTGTTAAATACACTTGCTTTTTTGCCTAATTTTTTTTAGACCTTATTTGTTCGACCCGGCTCAGCTCAATTCCTGGCTCCGCCACTGGATGGTTTAGTTGGGGGCGCATGTTTTCTCCAAGCCGGGACCAGCGAAGACAAATGTCACGATCGAGGCGAGACGACATGCAAGAAGGAAACGAACGACACTGTTAAACGAAATGTCCCTCTTCATATACAAGCACATGCAAGTGTCAACCGTATCGATCGTCGGGACATCCATCTCCACACACGAACGTTTCTTTTTTCTTTTTGAACGGGGAGAGGTCCAGAAGGACCTCGAATCTGCAGTAACTTAGCCGAGGGTGTACATTTACACGAAGTTACTCAGAAAAAAAGTAAATTACAACAAAGTTCCTAGATTTTACAGTCAACACCCAAAAAGTGACCGCACAAACGAGATCATGTTCATGCTTTCTGCCAATGAAGAACAGCCTGAGGGCACAACTTCCACCGCCGCTACATCTGGGGACGACACCGCTTGGAGCGGCACAGGAATTTGACGCAACGCCGAGGTCAAAGAAGATCCTCACAAAGAGGACGAATAAACGCCGAGCATCAGGAACACTCGAGGGCAACGGGGATAGCCTCCTGGCCGAGAGTAGCGCCGGCCACATGACGTCGACGCTTGGAATCCATCGTAGCAGCAGATCCATGCACCTCCCACCCACCATCGTCTCCCATCAACAACAACAACACTCTCCCTCTTCCCTTCCTCGCCACCACGATCGGCCAAGGGGGGTGGGGAAAAAACACCAGGGCTAAAGGGAAGATGACGAACACGCGGGAAGGCAGCAACCCGACCGCATGGAGGAACATGAGCTCGCAAACCCCGCAGAGTCACCCCAACGAGCTTATTCAAGCACACACACATTTAGATTAGCTTCTCCATCACGCCATCCTCCATGGACGAGCGTCAAGTAGGATCTTCTCTAGGCCGCGGTCGTCGCTCGGGAACGACAAGCCAAGCGTCAAGGAAGACAAGAGAAGAGAGCTCTGAAGCATACCCAGACTTGCCATGCATGTTGTGCCCTCTTTCCTTTGTCTCCTAGCACCATACAACCTACGAGAGGAAAGAGCAACGAACAATAGCAATCGAAATCACCACAGAGAGAGCTTACTGAGGCGACATCGCCTAGATCCCCACTGAAAGTTCATGGTTGCCCCCATGTGTGTTTTTGGTAATTAATGACAATCCCTAATGGACTAATGGTTGCATTGAGTTATACTTGTAGTGTTAGTCCATAGGAGTGCTTGAAGACCATATGTTGGTTTCAAGGTTGAAAGAAGAACATTAAGTGATGACCAAGATGTTCAAGGTGTTATCCAAATAATGGTCATGATGAGAGAAGTGCAAGTCCAAGAGGAGCATCTTTAAGAGATAACATGCTTGGAGCTTGTCACCCTTTTGGAAATAATGGTCAAGTGAAGATGATCTCCCATGCGCCACTATGGGGGAGCAATCTATGGTGCTATCCGAAGAATGGTCATGATGAGAGAAGTGCAAGTCCAAGAGGAGCATCTTGAAGAGATCACATGCTTTGATCTTGTCACCCTTTTGGAAATAATGGTCAAGTGAAGATGATCTCCCATACGCCACTATGGGGGAGCAATCTATGAGTCTTCACCGAGCAAAGCGCAATCAAGAAAGGTGTTCCCACTTGAGGAGATCAAGATCACCATCATCTAGATCAAGTGGAATGCGCAAGGAAAAGGTATGATATTGATAGGGTTTTAGGATAGCTAACCGTACTATCAAGAGGGGGCTCTCAAGTGAGCTTTAGTGTATCGTCGTAGAGAGCTCAAACCTTTGCATCCTTGGCATCATCCTTTCTTGGTTCTTATTTGACTCTTATCGTAGTGACGTCTCGGTGCTTGTCATGATAGTCATGGCAAGCTTAAGTCCTTCAAAAACGATATTTGGTTGCATCTTCTATTGCGTTTTCGGTGGTGGAGATTTTGCCGATTCACTAGTGAGGAAAGGTTCACACCTTCCTACCCATACCAAAATCTCCATTGCCTATTCTTAGTTGGCGTTTATCTACATGTGGTTTTAGAGCTTGTCATGATCTTCAAGACAAGCTCAAGTTCATCAAAAATGGATTTTGTATGAAACTTCATTGCGTTTTTTATTTTGGAGGTTTATCGGTTATTGTTTTAGAGAGAGGTCTAACCTTTCTCTATTTGGTTTTATCCTCCCTTGTTGGAATCGGATATTTCTCTGCATAATCTTGTAGTGCTCATTGTGGTGATTCCAACGAGTCCAAGATCATCAAAAACGGAGTCCGGTTGCAAAAGTTATTGTGTTTTCGGTGTCGGCCATTTTATAGACAGACCTGGCCAGCCACTTGGCCGGCCTGGCTGGGAAAATGGCCGGGGCTCCTCTGTAGGGGGCCGGCCATCATGGACGGGCTACTGTCTGGGCTACGCAACGCCCTGGCCAGCCATTTGGCCAGCTTGGCCGGCATCGTGCAGTTTGCCTTCAACGGGCAGAATTTCAGCCTCCCTATTTAAGGGGTTTCTTCCCCAAAGAAACCTCAATCTTTTGAGCTCGTTTTTCCCCCCTTGTTGACATTCTTGTGAGCTTGCTATCTCTCAATCCCTCCAATAGTTATTGCTAGTTTTTGAGGGAAAAGAGAGAGGAGGTCTAGATCCACGTTTCCACCGATCGATTTCTCCTCTAAGTGAAGGGAACCCTTTGGATCTAGATCTTTGGAGTTTCTTAGTGTTTCTCCTTTGTTCTTCCTCTCAAATCCCTCCCAAGCATTAGTTGCTTTGGTTGGATTCGGGATTGAAGGACTTGACCACTTAGTGTGTTCTTGCCATTGCATTTGGTGCATCGGTTTGTGCTCTCCACAGTGATACGTGGAAATTGAAGTTGAGAAGCTTGTTACTAAAAGTGCATGGTTGCTCCCATGCATGGTTTTGGTAATTAATGACAATCTTTATGGACTAATGTGTGTATTGAGCTATATTTGTAGGTGTGTCCATTTGTGATGCTTGATCTCCATTTGTTGGAATCAAGGTTAAGGGAAGAAAAGATATGTGTTGATCAAGGCTAAGTGCGAGTTGATCAACACTCAAGTCCAAGTGAAGATACGCCGAAGAGTGCTTTCCCCATCTTGGTGTATGGGGGAGCGTCATGTGATTCTTCACCAAGAGAAGCGCAATCAAGAAAGGTGGTTCGTCTTGAGGAGATGAAGTTCGTCTTCATTGACCTCAAGTGGATTAATGTGCAAGGCAAAGGTATGATCTTGATAGGGCTTTTATTTTACCGGTCTCATGATGTTTAGTGAGAGACCGGATTATAGGATAGATAGACGTACTATCAAGAGGGGCTCTTGACCGAGTAGCTTGATCGTATCGTTCGTGGATAGCTCAACCCTTTGCATCCTTGCATCCTTGAGATCATCTTCATTGGTTCTTATTTGACTCTTATCGTGGTGTGGTCTTGGTGCTTGTCGTGCTTGTCATGACAAGGCTAAGATCACCGAAAACGGTTTGCATATGCGTCTTCATTTGCGTTTTCGGTATTGGAGATTTTGCCGGTTCATCCGCTTGGAAGGTTTCACCTTTCCAACCCTTTGCAAAATCTCCTTTACTTGTTTGCCTTTTGAAAGGTTGCATTTGTTGTCCCTTTTCCAACAAAATTTGGTTTTGCTTCATTCGGATTTCAATTGCAAAAGAAACGGTTTTTCGGTTTGCGAAAAAGAGTTGTTAAACTTTCCCCATTTGGTTTTACAATATTTTGTTGGACCATGATGTTTCTCTGCATAATCTTGTTGTGCTCATTGTGACGATTCCAACGAGTCCAAGATTATCGAAAACGGAGTTCATTTGCAAAAGTTATGGGGTGCTGTTTTTTCTGTTGGATCTACCCCGGAGTTGGTCCGGAGTTTCCGGCCACCGGAGTCTCCGGCCCAAATAACCGGAGTCTCCGGTCCCTGTGTTTTCGCTGCCGTTTGTCTTGCTGTGGTGTGGTACTGGACTGGGGTCCGGAACACCCCCGGAGATGGACCAGAGTCTCCGGCCCACCGAAGTCTCCGGCCCAAATGACCGGAATCTCCGGCCCCAGATTTTCTCGGCTGTTTTGCTTCTGTGTGGTGCGGCTCTGTTGGGAGTCCGGAGCATCCCCGGAGGGTGCCCGGAGTCTCCGGCCTGGCCGGAGTCTCCACGAGTCCGGCCAGACCGGAGTCTCCGGTCACTTGGTCCGGAGTCTCCGGCCTAAAAAGGCCCCAACGGCTAGTTTTTGGGGAGGGGCTATAAAAAGCCCCCTTCTTCCCCAAATGCTGGTTGCTGCTCTTGCTCAACTCATTTCCTCTCTCCTCCATTGTTGCAAACTTGTGAGCTTGATTCCTCTCAATCCCTCCAATGATTCTTGCCCAAACTTTGGGATTCAAGAGAGGAAATCTAGATCTACACTTCCACCAATCAAAACCTCTTCTAAGTGAGGGGAATTTGTGGGATCTAGATTTTGGGGTTGCTTTGTGTTCTTCCCCTTTGTTCTTCCTCTCTTATTCCCTCCATAACATTAGTTGCTTTGGTTGGAATTTGAGAGTGAAGGATTTGACCACTTAGTGTGTTCTTGCCTTTTGCATTTGTTGCATCGGGTTGCTCTCTATACGCTGATACGTGAGGATCGACGTTGAGAAGCTTGTTACTCTTGGGTGCATTGTGTTCCCAAAAGCTTTGTGCCTCTTGGGTGCATTGTGTACCCTAGACGGTTGGAGGTGCCGCGAAGACTTCGAGTTGTGAAGCTTCGGCACGAGTTTGGGAGCCCCCAATTGAGTTGTGGGTGTGTGCCCCAAGAACGGTGTAAAAGGGCTCCGGAATCCGCCTCGAAGGATTCCGATAGTGGAAGGTGAACCAATCCCTTGGGTGAGGTTCATCGGAGAATAGGGTGAGGCCTTTGTGGCATCTTGAGTAGGCCTCTTGTGGTGAGCTCACACCCCTCCAACGAGACGTACTCCCTTAACAAGGAGGAACTCGGGAATACATCCTCGTCTCCACATGCCTCGGTTATTTCTATACCCGAGCTTTACTTATGCAATTTATATTGTGATAGCCTTCGTGCTTGAAGTTCATATCTTGTTATCACCTTGTTGCTTGAATTGCTCAGCATAAGTTGTTAGTGCACATAGGTGAACCTAGAATATTAGGTTGTTGGCTTGTTAATTTAAACACATAGTTTTATTCCGCAATTATCAAGCCCCTAATTAGAAAAAGTTTTAATCGCCTGTTCACACCCCCCCTAGGCGACATCCGGGACATCGTTTGTTCTTTCAATTGGTATCAGAGCCTCGTCTCTCTTGTTTGGCTTTACCGCCTAGAGAGTAAAGATGTCGTCTAGGGATTTAGTGCACAATTCCTTGTTTAGATTTAATGGCACAAATTTTATTGTTTGGAAAACTCATATGCTTAATCACTTACGGGTCTTGGACCCCAATATTGAGCGTATCTTAGATATAGGTTTTTCTCCTCCAAAGGATTACGAAAGTATGACTTTAGAGGATGAGAAAAACTTATATCTAGATGCTCTAGCTTCTAATGAGTTTTGCAAATTTGTGAGTATTGTAGTTTTCGAGTCAATCATGCCTCTCCGGGATGTTCATGACCTTTGGACCAAGCTTCAAGAAAAATATGGAGTGTCCAACTCTATTGAGGATGATTGTTCTCCCTCCACCTCCGGCCGTGACGAGCTCTCGTCTTCATCTACTTTACCAAAATGTGGTAAGCCACAATACAATGTGATGGTGAGTAGTGATAGGTTTTGCAATATTGATAGTGAGCTCTTCTTTGATGATCTTTTATCTCTATCTTGTTGCAATGCCTCATCTTTGGACCAAAACACACATAGCAGCATGAATGATTTATATGCTAGTGTTGATAGTCCTTGCATATCATCCAAAATTTGCTTAGATAAATCTAATGATGATATGCTTGCTTTATCTTGTTCCAATGATAAAAATGCTTGTGTTCCCTCTAATTCTTGCATGAATATTAATGTAGAGGAAACCCAATTAATTGTGGAACAAGATTTGACTTGAGTAGTTCAAAAATTATTTCTTCTTCTTCATCCATCACTCATTGCCTTATGGCTAAATCTTCTAGTAGTGATGATAATAATAATGATAATGATAATAATGATGAAGAAGATGATATGGAAAAGGTGAATGCTCTCCTTCAAAATAAAGGTCTAATGATTCTTAAAGCCCTTCCTAACAATAAAAATGCCCAAGCTAACCTCTTTGAAATCATGAGCACCCTAATTGAGCGCGGGGAAACTATTGAGGCTTTGGAAACAAGCCTTGAAGAAAAGGGTAAGATCGAGAGAGATGATGCTATGGAGAAAGCATCATTAGAAGATGCTCTTGAGGAAGAGCAAGAGGCTCGGGATTCTCTAGAGGAGAAGCTAGAAAACATTGAGGAGTCTCATAATGAAATAATTGCTAAGATCATTAAAGAACGTGACCATGCTCATGCTAAATATAAAGTCACGAAAAATAAAAATGCTAGATTAAATGATGAGCTTGCCAAGTTGTCTTCCTCTATTCCTAATGTCAATGATGCTTGTGCTACTAACTCTATTTCTTGTGAAGCATCTATGTCAAAGGAGAATGTTGAGCTAAGGGCTCAACTTGAGTCACTAACTAGCAAGTATAGGATTTTGGAAGAAAGTCATAAAAAGCTATCTAGCTCTAATGACGATCTTCTAGCATCCTATTCTAGTCTAAAGTTAGCTCATGAGGCCATCACTTAAAAGGTAACATCTAGTGAGCCTCATGTGGATAATAGCACAACCGTAACTAAAAATGCTATATTGCCATGTGTTAGTCCTAGTAGTTCATCCACTAAAAATGTTGGTACATCATGTGATGAATTACTTGCTTTGCCTTGTTGCTCTAACAACGATGCATCTACCTCCTCTAGTACTTGTGTTGTCACTAACCATGTAGAGAAGAGAGGAGAGCTCAAGGCCCAAGCCACTTTTTTGAAGAAAGGCTTGGAAAAGCGTCATGAGGGGAAGAGGGCACTTGACAACATGTTGAGTGTGCAACAATCCCCAAATGACAAAAGTGGACTTGGATTCAACTCCACCATCAAGAACAAGTCCAAGGTTGAGAAGAAGAAGGGCCAAGTACAAGTCAAGAATCCGGCCAACATCATTTGCTTCAAATGCAAGGTTGAAGGGCACCATGTTCGGGATTGCCCAATGAAGAAGAAGCCTCTTAGTGAGAAGCAACTAGGGAAGCGGCCTTTTGTTCAATCTCGTGCTCAACCACGAGTTGAACAACGACCACCTCCCAAGAAGACTCAAGCCAATGCTCCTCAAGTTGAGGAGCCCATTAAGAAGAAGAAGAGTCAGTGTTGCTACCTTTGCCGCGGCAAATGTCATCTTGCTTCTTCATGCACTAACGGTACCTCATCCAACCCTATCATAATTGATGATGATTATTCTCTTGGGAAGGATAGAAGTGGCAACGTGTATGCCAAGTATGTGGGAGCTCAAAGTGGTGGCAAGAAAAGCACCATTTGGGTTCCCAAACCTATTGTGACTAACCTCTTAGGACCCAACTTGGTTGGGGACCAACAAGTTTCAACTTGATCAATAGGTGTTGGTGGAGGACATTGGTGACTTGGCTATTTTTGAAGAATTAAGGGATCTTCATGGTTTTATTTCATCAAGCCAAGTCAATTGGATTATCTCTTACCTATCTCATATCTAATGCTTCCTCCTTGCGGTAACTTGTATTTAATTCATATATTCATTGAAAGTTGCTTGCTCCCTTGCATGTGTTAGTTTTGTTCCTAGCATGTGCTTGTATATGATATGCTTCTTTCCTACTTGTCTTGTTGTTCAAGGTTGTGTATGATAGTGGTATATCATGTATGTGTAATTTGTGTGTTGAGCTTTATTGGATCTTGTGTTGATTTCAACTGGCTCTTTGAGATATTAATGGACTATCCCATTTTGGGGGAGTGATGTGCTTTGTGCACCTCAACTACCACCTAGTATTGATATTTCATATTATCTAGCTACTATGTGGTATGTCATATTCATGAGAAATTCAAATTCTATAATGTCCATTAATTTCTCTAATTGGTTTTATTTGCCTCTTGTTTAAAAAATAAAATGAATTATCACATTATGGGGGAGTGATAAGCTATGTGCATATTACAATCCCATAAAAATGTGAACATTTGAGGTTTGACACTTAGATTTGATATTGTACATTATCTATTTCCTATGTGGCATGTTGGCTCAAACAAGTTCCATTTTTCTCTTTGGTTATCTTTTGGCTCTTGTTTGCGCAAGTTTGCTTGGTGTGGTTTTTTCTCTAATATCCATTTCCATATATTATGTGAGAACCCATTTGTTTCATTTTATTTTAACCATGGCGTTGCCGGTTGGTTCGAATAATTGAAACTACCAACAAACATTTTTTAAAATATGGTGTTTTAATTCTTATCTTTTTCCATATGCTTATTTGTTGTGAAGTTGGTCTTGAACATCATTCATTTATACCACCGAGAAATATCTATATATACTCCTTGTCCATGACAAGTGATACTAGTAATTGTGGTGGATTTTGTAGATCGT
Organism: Puccinellia tenuiflora; assembly: GCA_012064385.1. Lineage (NCBI taxonomy): Eukaryota > Viridiplantae > Streptophyta > Magnoliopsida > Poales > Poaceae > Puccinellia > Puccinellia tenuiflora. Next base: position 100,769 of record QRDG01001575.1, read on the forward strand.
CTTCACATTGGCTCTTGTGTTGATTTGCTTTATCTATTGCCTTCCTTGCCTTTTGAATGGATCCTATTTTTTAATTGGTAGTGTTTAGTGTTGTAAATAAAGTATGGAGAGTAATGATCCCATGTGCATGCATTTTGGATCAATC